>JANPWX010000008.1:6791933-7120862 GCA_024734555.1 Trochalopteron elliotii
CGGCGCCGGCCGCACGCCCGAGGTGAGCGGGGAGGGCCGGGCGGGGAGCGGGCGGCGGGAAGGTGCCCGCGGACGGGGAGAGAGAGGGGAAGGATTTTAGCTCCGGGCTGCCGTCCGAGCCCTGCTGGGTGCGGCGGTGCTGGTGATGCTCCGGAGGCACCGGGCGTGCGGGGACAGCCGGCGCGATGGGGCGGCGGGAGCTGCTGCTCCCTTTCCCACTGCGCAACTTGGGGCTACTTGCACCACTGAAAAAGAAAAGTTTTAAAGAAGCGGTGTTGTATTAAATCTGCCCTTAGAGATCTTGAGGGTTTCAGGCTTATGCTTTTTCTAACTTTGTCTGGTTACTCCTTTTAACAGCAAGGGCTTTTTTTATTAATAGCTATAGACATAGGAAGCGTCGTGCTAGTTTCGTAGGAAGACCGAATTTGTTCATTTTTAAGTCTTAGCTGGAAAGCATCATGCTAACTGTAAGTGAAAATGCCGTATTTACCCACCAAGATGCAAAAATTTGACATGGCTAATAAGAAAAGGAGACACTAATAAGCAGTAAACAGAGATTGCAGTAAGGCGGAATTTTGATTGACAGGAGAATCATAGTAGCTTTATTCATTATAGAGATAAAAATAAAGAGTATATTAGAGGATTTGAAGCACACTTACAAACCTGCATTTGAAAACAAGTTCTGGGCACAGTAAACGAGCTGATGTGGTTTTGGGAGGTTTTTTTGGGAGTTTATAAATGTGTTTACAGTAGCGCTTCATTCATGTACTGATGCTCTTTGGAGGAGCTGTGAAATTACTGTCATTGAAGACTCGTTTTTCTGTTAAGCTTGGTGTCTCTTGAAAAGTGGTAAATAATTTAATTAAATAGTCGTGGATGTTTTGGCTTGGATATCTTCATTGTGAAGCAGTTAGCTAACATGCTGATTATAACGTCTGAAAGGGAAAAAAAAAATATGCATAACAAGGAAGTCTTTTTCTTTCCCCCCATAAATTAGTCAGTTCTGCTAACTAACCAGGTAAACTCTCTGTGACTTCACCTACAGCCCTGCAGCATCATGAGTTTCCCTGATTCTTGAGAAGGTTTTACTCTGGCTTCCTTAGTAAGATACACTAAAGCTAAGGAACAGAAGAAACAGCAGTGCCACTCGTGCAGTCCATTTGTCCTGGGAGCTTTCATGTGGTGGGAAGTGGGTGCAGTGTCCATGGGAACAGCTGGGCTTGTGGAGAGCGTGGTAGATGGCAGGGCAGGATTCTGAGCAGCAGCTGGTCTGCAGGAGTCCTAACCAAGTGTGACAGTATGTGCAGTTCAGACTGAAGCTTGCAGTACTTGTTCAGTCATTTTCCTCCTTGAATCACAAAACTGCTGGATTGTTGTTTTTTATCTAATGTTCGACTTCGTTTTCAGGGATCACTGCAGAAGCTGCGTATGAGGCTTAGGAGTGAGAATGCCACACAGTTTGGCATGGGATGAACAAATTTTATGGACTTGGGGTGATAGTGAAGAATGAGTTTGAAACCATTAACTGGTCCTGTTCTTCCTAAGTGATCCTTGTGTGACATGGAGGCTCTGGACAAACTGCAGTCACACCTGACTGACCAGTCCTGGATATCTTTGCAGGGCCCTCAGTATTCTGGCAGCACCCTCTGCTGCCGAAGTGGAGAGTGCAGCTGGGGCTGCATCAACTTCCCTGAAATCAGGAATCAGAAAAGTACCTGAGCCTTATTAGGTTCTCTGTTCCCTTTTGAAATTTTAATGGGTGGATGCTTTGACACTTTTATTTGTGCATGATCCCTTCAAATCAAGGGAAGTCCTAGAGCATCTTTGAAATTATCTATACCAAAATAATGTGCTCCTAAAGCTACTGAGAATCTTGGTGTAATGACCTTCAAGGAAATAGGATGTATTCTGACTTAGAAGCATCTGCAAAGGGGATTTGGCAGATCTGTGGAAGAAATGCAGTAGGCTGCTGGGAGATGTGCACAGAAAACTTAGGTTGTCCAGAAGAGACCAAGATTTTTCCCTCTCTGCAGAATTTCAGGCACAAATATAAGCATGCAAAAATTATGTCAGAAGAAAACATCCTCATATACAGTGTCTTATCAACAGTGTAATTACAAGTGTCTGTAGGAGATTCCCAGTAATTTGAAACCTAGTTGCGTATGAGTTCACTGTTTGCATTTGAAATACATTTCCAACTTCCAGGCAGTTGGGAGTCAAATCTTTACTTGGTTTTTGAGCACTTGTGCAAACTTCTTTAGGAAATGCAACTAGTGTCTTGTTCAGCACAGGGTTTTTTCCCTCCCAGGGATGGTATTTCTTGTTTGCCAGCACTGCTCAGAGGGTGAGAGGTTTGTGCTGGGGAATGTTTGCCAGGGAGAGCCCTGTGGTTTCCCACAGGTGCTTTCAGCAGCTCCAGCCCAAAATCTTTCAGCAAATAAAGAAAGACAAAGTGATAGCAATTGAAGCTGAGTGCTTGAGGATAATTTTAGGAGCTAAATCTGTGGGGACAAAAACCCCCTTGGTAAGCTATGCATTGTATAATTGTATTTATGTATTTATGTGTGTATTTATTTTTAATTTAAGAAAAGAAAAAATATCACGGTAACACTTTGCTGCCTCCTAATCTTTGGGTTATGGGTCGGTTTCAAGGCCAGAAATTGTTATAAAAAGAGAGTTGAAAATGAAATTAAGAGATCTTTTAAGTAATTTAGGCCGTGCCTAAGGCTAAGAACAAGATTTTCTAAAGCTTTATTAACTCTAGGTTAAATTT
Organism: Trochalopteron elliotii; assembly: GCA_024734555.1. Taxonomy (NCBI): domain Eukaryota; kingdom Metazoa; phylum Chordata; class Aves; order Passeriformes; family Leiothrichidae; genus Trochalopteron; species Trochalopteron elliotii. The sequence continues at coordinate 6,794,707 of JANPWX010000008.1, forward strand.
GCTTAGTAGATATATCTATTCTTTATCCCCCTCAAAGCTTCTGCTTCCTTGCAGGATGATCCCAGTGAGGACATGAATTACTTAACCTGTGGAGTTTGCCCTTTGCCTCTACATGTACCTGGGGAGATCCTGATGGTTCCATATGGTTACTAAAATCCAATATAGTTAGATTATTAATGTAATGACTGATTTGCACTAGATGCTTACAGTTTAGTTAGTCCCTCTGATATACATACATCCATACTTTTACCAACACTTGACTTCCATTCAGCGATGAGGAGACCACAGGTTTCCGGGAAATCATTTCCAGTGTCTCCTTATTTTCACTTCTAGAAAAATAAGTCTTAAGTGTGCCCTGGTTGTCTTTGTGCTAGTTCAAGCCCTATTCTATTTGTCTGGTCTTGAGTATCTCCTGAGTTACTTTTGCTGAACTTTGCTGTGCATTTTTCAGTCTGTCTGTATGCTCCTCAAAATGCAGAACTCAGACCTGAGTATCTCCTAATTTGTGCAACTGCTTTTGTGTGTGCATTGTTACAGTGGCTGAATATTGTGTTATACTGTCTTTATAGCACCCCAGCTTCTCCCGAACATTTCTCCAACTTCTTAAGAACATTTTTGAATGCTAGCCTCATCCTCCAGTTAACCAGATCCAGTGCGATCTTACTTGCCTTATGTCTACAAGGCCTACACATTATCCTAGAGGGAATTGAAATGTTTTTGATATGGTTTGTTTGTGACCAGTGCTGGCTGTTGCTCATGTCTATCTGTTGGAGTATTTTTTGGCTGAATTTAATCTTCTCTGAACTTGAGATCAAAGTGTAAGGAAGAAAAGCAGAGCAGTTCACTCAGACTGAACTGCGGCTCTTGTGTTCAGGCTTTTGGGCTGAGCACTATTTTCTGCTTCTATCCTGCATTGCAGACTTGCTGAGGGTACTTTTTCAGACTGGAATTCAGACTTAAGTAGATTCTTTCTGAAGGAAATGTTCAACAATTAGATCAGAAAAGGTAATGTTGGTTTGAAAACTGAATCATAAATAATATAGGCCAAATGCTAATTTAAATGAATGGTTAGAAAAATGCTTACTTGAACTTGATCATGCAACCTAGAGGGTTGTATTGTCAAGGAAACTAGTGTCAAAAGCTCTTCTTACCAACCTGGCTGCCTGTTTGTTTTAAAAATTCCCTTTTATCCCATAATCTTAGCAAAGGTCATCTCAAAAAAAAAAAAAGAAAGGAGGAAGGAAGAAAGATATGTTTCATAAGAGGCTCAGCTTTGGGGCAAAATCGTAGTTTTGGCCTAAATCTTTTAGGCCAAATCCATACCCATGTGGGGTGGGGGCAGGGTATAGATTTGGCAGATTTTTGCATCCTTCCATACTACCACTGGTAGCATCCTGAGTGGTGCTACAAACGAGCATCTTTTGAATAGTCAGGAAGTTGACAGGAAGCTGACTGTGTTGCAGCCTTGTCCTAAAGTGATGTATGGAAATCATAGAGAAGTCTCTGAATGAAAGAGTGTAGCACTTGTGAAAAACAGGGGGGAGAAGGTATGGGAAAACTGAGCAGGACCCAGTTGTATCTCTGAGGAGAAGCTTATGCCTCTTGGTATACCCCAGCCTCACACTGTGGAGTGACATCAGACTTCATGATTAATGGATCCAAAACCACAGAGACTCTGAGCAGAGGTAATTGTCAATTATTTTTGCAATCTGGTAAATATATGAAGCTGATGCATCGAGATTTTTGGTATGATTATTTGTCAGACAGTTCACTGCTTAAGGGATTTAGCAGGCAATTCTGTACTTTGGTGTACTGCAAAAAAAATTCATGTTCACCTGCTGGTCTCGTTGTTGTCTGGAGAAGTGCCAGGCCTCCACATCCACCTCTGACATTTGTTGCTCCTTGATGCATTTTAACACTTGGAGACTTAAAGGAAAAAAGAGTGGGAATTAGGAGATAGGATGTGACATAGTTTGGCTTGTTGAAAGTTGAAGGATGATCTGGGAAGCATGAGGATAGGTAACTTTTGGGTTGTGTTACTTCAGAGGTAACTGTCTGGTGTAGTTGTACAGCATGCATTTAAAGAAATAATTTTTCAACTGTAAACTGATCCTAGTTACCATACAGGAAAATCCACTTAAAAGTTTGAACCCAGCTGTTAAATGCATAACCATGTCTGTATTCATGAGGTTCAGACTGCAGCTGTTATATGGCATCCCCGGATATTAATCTCTCACTATTAATCAGCAACCAAAGTAGCTTATGGTAAGCATTACAGATGCTTGAAATCTCATCTCTTCAGCATCATACCTGGAAGGAAGACAGCAAATACCTGGGTCTTTCCTTCTTTCATTCCCTCCCTACTTGTTTTTCTAGGAGATATGATTCAACTCAAGACATAAGAAACATAATTTGCATCACTTGTTCTGAACTGGGGTTTATCACTCATCCTCACCTGCCTGGCCTCGACAGAGATACTGGGTTTGAAGGCCTGATATGTTTTGCAGTGTGGCAAACACTTCACTTGTGTGCTTTTTCAATGCCTGTTTTTCCAGATTCATCATCAGAGAGCAGAATAATTAAGCGGACTGAAACTAGATGTGCCATGTGTTAGCCCAAATAACCATGACGTGTTTAAAACACCCGTGTGATTTTAAACTTAGATGGACTTTTTGAGACTCACAGGACTACTCTCTTCCTTGAGTAATTTGCAGAAGGGGAGACTTAATTACTTTTAAAAATGAAGAGGGTTAGCGCGTTAGCTTAGTTATCCAGACTAAGGACAGTCTTGCCTTTTTACTAACCCCTATTTGCAGCTCTTCTATTTTTTAGCACCTACATCAGAAACTGACTGTACGGAACATATTTTCTAATGCTACTGATGTTTATGATGTTTGTCTGTGAAGTTACTGTGATGTTGGAATGGTACTGGTCATCTATCAGCAGATTTTGGGCTGGTGCTTCAGGCACAATGTATTCTTGTAAGAAGTCAAAACGTGCACACTAAGCAATTGTATTGTTCTTCCTGGGCTGAAATATGGCTTTGCATTGGCTTGGCAGTGTAAAAGGTACTCGATCCATAGCATATAAACATTCCTTGAAAAGGAAATAGGATATTCATTGCTTCTCTTTTGAAAGAGAGTTTGGGAAATGTTGCTTGCTGGGCTTCTTCAAATAAACTCCTGATCTCCTTTGGGACAGCTCTGCTGTCCCAGCTCATCCGGTGCCTCTGTAATGTGCTCAGGAGGTGTTTAAGGAGCACAAGGGTGATGGGAAGTGTTAGATTTGTCTCTGTTCCTGCTTTGCTGAAGTTAATGACCTTCTGGTTTCTGTTTTAAAAACATTCCGTGAACTGCACAGAGAAATGTAGCCCCTTTATTACTAATCCACAGTATAAATATTAGCCTTTTGTACTAATTTTGCTTTGCTAAAAAGATCACATCTGTGTGTATTAAGTCATAGTTCTGTATTCAGAAGGATATTTGTATCAAGCAGGGTTTTGAGGTGATAGAGTGCCAAATAATCACAAAGATTTAACTTTTTTTAAAAAAATTCTGTGTTTCTCAATTCCACAAAGGAGAGAAAAGAACATCTTGAAAGGGAATGCTACCCTTTCCAAGACAGTTGTTTGCCAGTGGATGAAATTTAGGAATGACCAGGAAGGGAAAACCCGGTCGTGTTCTGTAGTAGAGCTTATTATAGTAAGATGGGCAAGACCGGAACTGTGGGGAGCCAGAGACGTTAACTGTCCGGAGATTTTGTGCAAGACATTTGACATTGTAAAAATTGAGTTATTTAGGGTTTCTGTGGCTTCACTTAATTGTAAATACCTTATTTGTTTCTTCTGTTATCTTTTACCACAATAATTTTTCCCCTCCACTTCTCTTTTGAGGAAGCCAATACAAGTGTGATGTTTTGGGGAACAAATAGCCTGATGATGTGTGAGGAAGTAGGAATTTGCTTGAGTGTCTGACAGCATTCCCTTGAGTGTGACAGAGGGCATGTTTGTTTGTCCCAGCAGTATTTGCTGTCCAGTACACAGTATTGTTACCCAGAGTGCTCAGTGGGATTTGAGCTTTTTCCCAGCCTTCGAAATACTGAACTTTTGGTGGATAAGGAGTAAAACGTAGTCATTCATTTGAGCATGTTGTTTATAAATGTTTGATCCGCTGGTGTCAGAGGCAGTATCTGTCATCCCTGTTTCTGGAGTAAGTGGCATGAATAAAAGGTAGGCAGTCTGCATGAAACATAAGCACCTCAGGAGCTCCATGAATACCCCCACTATAACCTAACCTAAGTCGATTGGGTGAAAAATGTGGTTTCCTGTCTTCGCTTGAAAAAAGTGTTTTTCAGGCTTACTGATATGCATACTGCAAATTTAATTTTCATAAATATTTCATCTCTTTCTTATGCTCAGTTTAATCTATCAAAGCCACACGGTGCAGGAGACATCTGGGATTGTGCTTAAGCAGCTGGGTTTCATTTGCAGGACGTTTCCAGCAAATTTCTTTTTCTTCCCAAGCACAGAATATCTTGGTGACTGTGCAGAGTACTGGGAAAATCAGCATGAGTGACATAGCTTCAGACACAGATGGGCTTAGTTTCTTCCTTTACCTGGCTTAGGCACAATCTAAGACTCTTCATAGGAGGCTTTGTTTTGTATCTGGTCAGCCTAAGCAATAAAAGAACTTTTTTATTTCCTAACTGTGGCACCTTGTATACAGAGTGAACCTTTACAACACCCAGCTACATTTTCCTTTAGTAGTAAAAAGCATAGAAATTCTAGTCTGAAATGTGTGAAATTGACAATCTAGTTCAATAATGACATATGCTGTGATCAAGCAACATATCTATAAAAATAAATTAATTATTAATTGAATACCTCTTCTAAAATCTGAATGCATATTAATGAGGCCAATGTGACAGTATACGAACCTCTTTTCTATTGTGACTAAGTAACAAGTGAAAACTCAGTCTTTTGTTTAAATTGGTAAGTGTATTCTGTTTGATTAAGGGCCACCAAGTAGATTTTGTTGAATGAATGATGGCTGCCTGTGGGAAGTCACCAGCTGAAAATACAGCTACAGATGAAGAAACAACATTTTCACCTTCTGAATCTGTCATTACCGACATCAGTTTTGCAAATACATTTACACTTTGGGAGCATTCTTTCAGATCAGTTTTCAAAGAGCTGGAACATCTATAAAACTTTATTATTTTTTAAATGTAGTTTTCTGTATGTTCTCTTAGCAGTTCAGTTATTAGTAGCTGCCTTAAGACTTTATTTATTATTTTTGTTGCCTTATAAACTGGAAAATAAGTAAATATGTATCAGAGGCCATCAGTAACAAGAGGGAAAGTAAAAGATTGTCTGAAGTTATTATGGCATTTGTAAAATTTTGTATCTGATTCACTCCAGATCAGTTGTTATTAACATGTCTTCTCTTTAAAAAAGAAGGGAAGATAAAAATTCCATCTGTAGCTGTAAAGAAGAAAATTCAAGAAGTTTTTTTCTGCAAATAGGGATAGCCCAGCTGCAGTAGGCATTTTAGCTGGACAGTGAGGATTAAACTGTCTGGGGAGCGTCTTGTTCATGTGGGAAAATGTGGGCATGGAATTGCTGCTCTGTATGAAATAGAGATGCTGGTGTGTGTAATGCTTTCTCCTTGGTAGTGGCTGTATTATATGTCCAGAAATTCACATTTCTCTTAGGTTACAGTTCCCATGCAGACGCAGATACTGAAGTGTAGTGGTATTCTGGCATTTTTCCTGGTCAGTTCTCTTTAAAATGGGTTCTCCAAAATGTTTGTGATTGATCCAGTATCTTTAGAATCGGCCAGTGATAGCTGCCACTGTCATTGTGGGTTGTTATTAACAGTACTCTGCAGTGCTTTGTTTTTTGAAGAGTATTAATACTTGTCTTAGGCTGACTGTTCTCTGTAGCAGAGGGAGATGCTGTGCTTTCTACAACCTGAGAAAGATTCAGTCTGGAATATCTGCTGTCATTGTACTTTGTTATTTTTTTTGTATTGAACACTCTATTATAAGTTTGACATAAATCCCTTAGAAATTCTTCTTTTTTGTGGCCAAAAAAATGTCTAAGACACTTTTTACATCTATGGTCATGTGCTTCAGTCATGTACATGTTTTGTGCAATCAGGAAATAGTAACATCAAAGAAAAGCAGACTAAATCTCCTAAAAATTGTGTGAAAATCCAACCTTTTTAACCAAGCTTTTTTCCCTTGGAATTGTTTGTGCAGCTAGCTAGCATCCTGCCACCAAAGAGCACTAGGACAAACCTAATGTTACAATCTTCGTTTTGTAACAAATATCTTAAGTTATTTTAGAGAAACAAAGCCTAGCTGATGTAAAAATAAGGGAAAATCAATTCTGTCTCTAAAATACAATGGTTTTAATAGGTGAAAAAAAAGTTTTTTCACCTGCTAAAAGCCAAGAATGGCTTGTTTTTCTGCCACTTCTGTGAGCGATGTGTTGGCAGAGTCCTCTGTGTGTTTAGAGAGCAAGGAGGAAATTCAGTCAGGAACTTTACAGGCTTGGGTGACAGCACCTACTGACAACAAACTGCCACCTGTGTGCTTTCATGTCCTGGCACTTTGTCATCTTTGACATTGTTGGTTCTGGGAAGCATCTTTCTGTTCTCAATGGGCAGTTCTTAGATGGGTGTTACACTGGAGAAAGGCTGCAGCCCTGCCATGGACATGATGGGAAGTGGAGGTCAAATAGCAAAGATGAGAATTGTTGAAAAAATTCTCATGAACAGTGCACTGCTGCTGTTTCTCTCCAAGCAAATTGTTTGTACTACTGGGCAAACAGCTTCCACGCTTGGATTGAAGATCTAGAGAAGGGCTGTGGTCCTGTGGTTAAGTTTACACTTAGGTCTGCACCAGAAGGATTTTTCAGAGCTAAATAAAGGTGGTGGTGTAAATGTGCTACATTTTTATATAGATCTAAAAGATGTATAGAAATCTGTGCTTCTGAAACTGTTGGCTAGAATGACAAGATTTTTCTTACTGTGTGACAATATTAATGATTTTTATATTTTCAGTGTTTATTGGCTTACTATTTCTTCTATTTATACAACAAATAGGCAGTATTAGGGAGAAATTCAGTTACAAGTAGTGTGAAAAAGAGCTATTAAACTCATCATTGTAAGCATTTGGTATAACCCTGCCACTCCTACTCCAGTTTCTCTTGTCTGTTTAATATTTTAGTGGTAGTAACCAACCCTTTACTGAAGGAAACAATACAGCTTAATTTTCTGAAAAAAATTGTGTTTAGTGTACTAATGACCTTTCAAAGATACAAAGCTTTGTAGAATAATCCCACCTAGATGCTCATTTGGTTTGTAGATCCAGATCCACAGAAGTTCTGCAGTTGAACCAAGTTTGGCTCATTTCAGTTCTTTTGTTTTACCTTCTCTCCTGAAAAATGGAAATAACAATGCGGTCTGACTCCACAGAGCTATTTATGAGAGACTTTAATTGGGAGTAGCTGTCTCTGCTGGTGATAAAGGCCATAGAAATATTTGTAGATACATTATAAACAGTAACAGACTGCTGCTGTTTCATGTGCTGGACCAAATGGCTTTTAAAATCTGAGTGGCAGCCCACTTTGGCTGTGAGGGAGGTGGTGCCATGTTGCATTCCCATTGTTTTTCTTGGGGCAGCTTTATCTGAAATAATGGAGAGTAAATTTGCCTTGCAGAATGGCAGAGAGTTTGTCACCATTTGCCTGACTCTCAGACAGGATCTTCAGTTGTGAAGGCATCCGTGTTTTGGCCTCCTTACAAGAAACATAGCAGGAGGGATGTGGCAGAGCAATGGTTTGTGTTCCAACCTCAGCACTCCAAAACTGAATCTGTTAATCTGGGCAGCTGCTTGACCAAATGATTCAACCACGTCCCTAATGCACTCAGAGTAATACATTTTAAGGAGAGAAAAGTGGCTTTTAGAAAGAAAATTTATAGATCTTAAATGATGTCAGCTGTGAAGTTACATATACCAAGTAAGTCACGCTACATAAGCCCAAAACAGATGAAAATACCCTTAGTAGTGCTGCAGTCAGAATGTCTGTGCTTATATTGTATGTGCAGCCTTTGACCTCTGTGCATAGGCATTGCTGGGCAGTCTTCAGTTGCATGTTAACAGATTAGCTTTTCCATTGGACCCCTGCTTTCTTTAGTATAAAGGATTAGCAGTGTTCACCTAATGAGTCCCTATTTGTTACTTTATTTTGTGTGACCATCACCTGATTTACCACCTGCTATTCAAATCCTACTGAGGCCATGATTATTCATTTCCTTGCATTTTTTTTCCTGAGACACCCATCATTATAGTGTCATTACTGTAACTTCAGTTTAGTTTTACAAATCACCAAGGTTAGACAAAGGGCTGTCTGTCCTCCCATTTAGCAGGTGGAGCATTGAGGTGGAGAACAGTTCAGGCTAGAAGAAGACACCCAGGCTGTGGTTTCACATTTGGGTAAAACCAGCCTAATTTAGCATGTGGGCAGCAGTGTACAAGTCCTTGCTGTTGATTCCTCTCTCTGCTCATCCCTGGGACTTAGGCAGCTGCACAGTGGAGCAGATCACTGATGTGACTGCAAAATAATGCCACCAAAACAGAAGGAAACCAGATTTTTGGTTGGATTGTCTCTTTCAAAGGAAGTGTGTTCTGACATGGCTAAATCCCCTTGTAGCATCGTTGTTTTGCTTGGTTTTGAGGCACTCTGGGCTCCATCCTTTGGTGTGCACTTACTTGAGGTGTGAAACACCTTTCTGGCATCAGTGATAACTGTGAGTGCTCAGTGATCAGAATTAAGGTTTTCAGGTTGAGCACACAGAGGAGTCTAGCAAAGAATTAGTGATTGCTTGAGGAAAGAGTGGCTTAGATGTTTGTTCTGGCTTCACCCCCAGGTACTGCTTGGGGTCACAGCAAAGCATCAAGTGGAATTACTTACAGATCATTCCTTCTCTTTTTCATTTTTTAGTAGTTTTTTTCCCTATTTGTGGTTATTTACCTCACCTTTTTAAGTTTCTGGCAATAATTTAGAAAGGATTCTACACACAGTGATAAATATCCTTTATTAAACTTGCAGAAGTAACACTAATTCAGCCATCTCCTTAGTAGGCACGTGGGTAGGTGAGTTGATTTTTTTTAGTGTGCTTCTAATATATTGTGGTTTTATGGGTTATTGTTTGAACTTTGAAAAAAATCAAGTGGAAAACAGAAGTCCTCTCATGTAGCACACCCTTCCATTGTGCCAAGGCATGATGCAGCACAATGACCATACATATCCATGTCACAAAACTTTTCCCTTGGGTGAGCAAAGTGGCACAAATAATAGGTTGCAAATCTCCATGTGTCCAGCACTTGAAAGGGACAGGATGTTTTGCTAGGGCCTTGCAGAAAGGTTTTTCCACAGAAGAGTTATGAGATTCAACAAATCAAAGTTCAGTTCTAAGCTGCAGAGAAACATCCAGCACCTCTTGTTTTCACCCAACTCAATTTTCCCCAGCACATTCCCCTCTTTATGTGAGTTTATATAGTTCCCAGATTTCTCAGCTCACTTCTGCTGCTTACCAGTTTTGTGTCCGATGCTTTTTCTCAGCTTTTCAGTCCAGCTTGGTCTGTCTCTCAACCCATTTGGTTTCCTCATAGTTCCTGAATACTGGGATGAGCAAATCCATCCACTGTGCTGCTGCACAGCCTGCCATAGCCTCTCACAGGCAGGAAGCAAGGCTGCTGGAAAAGTCCTGCTGAGCTGGCATATTCCTTTGGAGGTGACATTGTCAGGAAATCCAACTCCTCAGATCCCTGGGGTCTGAATTAGTGCAGCCAGGGGGGGTTACTGATTTATTATGGAGCCCGGCTAGGTGAGGTCTTTGAAGGAGCTGCAACAAATGCACTCCTTATTCAAACTCTTCTGTTCATGAGTAAAGATTTTGTTTAAGAAAAGCTTCATGGAATATACTGCAGTGCTTCAAATTAGATTTAAGAGCCTGCCATATTTAAATATCACAGAATGGTTTGGTTTGGAAGGGACCTTAAAGATCATCTAGTTCCAACTGCCACCTCTGCTGTGGGTAGGGACACCTTTCACTAGACCAGGTGGCTCAAACCCTATCCAACTTGGCCTTGAACATTTCCAGGCATGGAGCATCTGCAGCTACTTTGGCAACCTGTTTTCAGTGCCTCACCACCCATGTTGCTTCCCAATACTTTTGAAAGTCTCTAGGTTTGTGTGCCCCTGATAAAAGTAAAGGTCTTAGGAGAAAAAAAAAAGAATCTATGAACACTTTAAACAATTTTTTCTTTGGACTCACATTATCAGTATTTTAGGAGTAATGGAAATCTCATGGCAATGTGTGCATCCAAGATTGGAATTTCAGTTTAAATCAAAGTGCTTTTTTCTCATTTTTTCAAAATTTTTCCAATAATGCTCAGTATAGCACTGGAATGGCTTATGCTTTGTAGCCTTTGGCATGTGGTTCATTGCTCAGGTTATGTTGGTAGCACCCTCCTGACCATTCATTTCGACAGGAGGGAGAAACTCAGAGTCTTACAGGATCAGGTTGTTCTTTGGATGTTTTTTGTATTCCTGTAATGCCTAATGCCACCTGGCAGAGATTTTTTACTTTGATATATGTTGTCAAAGTGAAAAGGGATGTTTCTGCTGCTGTTTACCGTCAGCTGTTGGGGATGTTAACTCGGCTGTTTCAGGGAGGGTGTTTGCCTTTCTCTGCCACTTTCATCTCTTGATTCTAAGAAAGGAATTTTTTACTTAGGCAAAACATAGCCTTTCCCTGTTGGCAGCTGGGAGAATGAGGATTAAGTTCTCTAAACAAAGCTCAGTGCCCTTGTCAGGTCTCTCTTTTCAGAAGGTCTCCATAGCTATAGTAATCAAAAGGCAGATTTCAGGCAGAGAATTCCTTCGAAACACCTGCTGGATGGAGCTGAACACAGTATCCCTGAAGTGTATTGTGCTCTAACAGTGTGTCCTCTTTGGAAATTTCCCCTGAAATTCACTGGACACAGACCATAAGGAAATACAAGACACTTCTGCAACACTGTGAGCACTTGGTGTCTGTTTCCTTAACCTCCCTGAGAAGACGCATGGAGGAACTCCTTGCAGTAGCATTTTTCCTCTCTGTTTTTAAACATTCTTTTGCCTGTTAGGGATCCAGGTTGTAAGGAAAATGTTATTCTTATTAATAAAGAACTGATATTATAAAAGCCTGGCAGCTTGAGTCCAGCTGAGTTGACTGGTGGCTCTTTGTCTCCTCTCTTGCGCATGGCCCTTGTTGGCTTGACTACGTGTCATCTTCTTTCACACTAGAGGGCAAATACTACTTTTCACCTTCCCCTATAAATTAACAATTCAGTTGCATATACATGGTAATTCTCTGCTAAATACAAAGTTCTCCAGCTGTGCACAAAGAACATAAAGCTTTGGAAAGCAAAATTTTACTGTTCTAACAACCAAAACCCCGACTGGCAGAAGCTGCTACTTGCAAGAGATCTCATAGACTGAATAGGGGAAGACATGGTAAATTGTGTCATTTGTTACAGCTTCGGTTTGACTCATTTGAAAAATCAAGGGAATTTATAAAGTAGCTTTATATTTTGAAATACTGATTAGCCTTTTGGAAAAGAAAGAAAAAAAAAGGCTTGTATAAATGAAATTGAACATCTTCCTAGGGAAATAGCATTAAACAATTAAAGGTCTGGAGGCAAATGTGATATGGATTTTCTTATTTGAAAGAGATGTTTTCTTGCCTGCATTAAAAATAATATCAGAGGAGAGTAGGAAACAGGAATAGAGTCAGAGAGTGATTTTTAATGCTGCTTTGTTCTTCTGAGATTGAGCTGTTATGATCAGAGAAACACGCTGCAATGTTTGAAGTGTAATAAAAATATGTTTTAATTTAACTTAAGGCTTGCTACAACTTTTGAGTCTCCAGAGCGAAAAAACCCCAAAATACTGTAGTCTCTTTACTTCCAAAGATTCAGTGTCTCTTCAAAACAATTTTCCCCTGAGATCCTTAGCAATTCTTTAGCTGTTTTCCTTTTTTTTTTTTTTTTTTTAAACTTCTCTTTGGAGAGAACAGTCTGGGACAGAGGGTTTGGAATTGGATGAGCTTTAAGATCTTTAAGGTCCCTTACAATTCAAACCATTTTATGATTCTAGTATTTCAGACTGTCACCAAGACTGGTGCTTCAACTGATCTAACTTCTGTTCATATTCTGATGTGAATATGATAATGGGAACAGTATTGTTGGAATCTTGGAATTCCAGTGATGGAATTGTCTTGATAAGAACTCAGTGGAGGATAGGTCTTTTGGCTTGGTGAGCAATTAACAGTAATACGGAGTCTCAGTAATACCATAATATGTGTTTTATGAATGTTATATTGCAACATTTTGGGTTTAGATTATTTTCTTTATTGTTAGAATTTCAATGTTATGAAATTAAAAAGTAAAATTACATTAAAAGAATTTTTATATACTAAAAATTAAGAGATATAGATTCAGTTTTTGAATGAGTTGAATTTACATTTTGAGGTAAATTTGTAAAGAGTGACAGAGAGTAAGTCTGCAAAGAACTTTGAATTGTCTTGGCTGTCCCTCCACCTGAAGGCGCTGTACCTAAACCATTTCTGACACCCATTTGTCTAATAATTTTTTAAACCTTTGGGAAGAAATGTTTATTCTTGTACCTCTGTAAACAATCTGTTGGCATTCTTTGTCAGGGTTTCAAAGAAAACTTGATCTTCTGAGATGTCTGACATCTCAGTGTTCAAATTTCAGCCTTTGTTTCCCACTTTGTGCAAGTGCACATAGAGCAGGGCTGCATTTCTTCTGTCTTTGCAGAGGCTTTTTACTTATTTCAGAGCTGTTACCTCGTGGCCCTTGTAGATTTAACAAATCTCACAACTGTAATCTGTCCTCATAATTAATTGTTTTCAAATTGGTGAAGGTAGTTTTTGTGATGTTCTGGATTTGTTTTTCACAAGTTTTTCTGCCCTGGGAGCGATGCTGCCCAAAGCACAACACTGCTCTTAAAGTGAATTTCCTGCCCTGAGCAGGAGGCTTGTTTATGCTTTCTTACACAGAACAGACTGTTGATATCTCCTGATGCTGTAACTGCTTTCTCATAAATTATTACACTGATGACTCACATTAAGTCAGTGACCTCCTGTCTGATGCTGTAGATTATTGACTAGCCAGTTATTCTCCATGTTGCATTTGTGTGCCAAATTATGACAGTTCATTATTTGGAGTCGTCCTTACTGAATTTGTGGTGTGTCAGAAATGTCTCATATGGATTTGTCATCAGTGCACATTGTTCCTGTTGCTAATAATTGCTGCTATTTTTACAGATGGTTTGTGAGCAGGTCGAAATTACCGAATATAATAGTGTCGGCAGCAGCACGTGGAAATACATCCTCAGTGCTGCCCAGGGGAGGGAGCTGGAGTTGGCAGGTGGTAGTGGGGATGGGGGGAAACTGTCCTGCTGCTTCTTCTGCTAGGGAATTAGGAAAAAATTGGATGGGTGGCTGGGACCACTGCTGCTCTTGCTCTGGTCGGTGTCTCTGCCCCCATTCCCATGTGAGCAGTTCCAGCAAGCCTGAATTTCTGTGGCTCACATGTAGACAGCCTTTCATGCAAGAGGGCCAGTGAGTGCTTCCCCCATCATGGGATTGATTCAGTCCTGAAGAAGTTCCCTGCAGACCTTTATTGCTGAAAGAACAGTAATGTGAGTTTTTTTTGAAAAAGGCAGGTTGTGCTTGGCCGGGGAAGGAAGAGCATTGGTTGGCAAGAAGACTTGGTGGTTCATCCAGACCTCAACTTTCATTTAAGCTGCTCAAAACGTGGAACAAGCGTTAACTGCTGCAGTGATGCCTCCCCGACCTCATGGTGAGTGTGAAATGATGCATTATTTGCTGTCTTACAGCTAGTTCAATTGCAGAAGATGGGAGCTTGAACTGTAAAACTCCTGAAAGACACCTTTGCATGAAGACATGTTCATTCTGAATATTTGATAAGATTATTTTTCCTTTATCTGTGAAGTATCCAGTGCTCAGCTGTGTGCAGAGAACAACTCCACTTGGAGAGGCTGATGCCGAACCCCTGCTGCAGCAGCAGCAGCAGCAGCTGCTCTTTGCTGTGCATTCCTGGAGTCAGGTGCTGCTGCCCCATCCCTGTTGTGCTCAGGGAGGGACTGCCCCTCTGGCACGGAGAGAGCCTGGCTGTCTCACAGGATGTGGAGGGAGATCAGTGCTGTGGCTGCTTCGTGTCATCCGCAATTTCACATGTCAGTATTCTCACTAACCTTTTCAAATAATACCAAGAATATATGATTGACATCTGAAACAACACGTTTGTTCTTAGCAGCAAAGACTAGACCCAGAGTAACTTATTGTAAAGTTCTGTTTCCACCAGACAGTGATCTATATTGAAGCTTATTAAAGTCATGTGTTCAATTTTTTCATAATTGCCCCCATTCAAACTATGGCAGGCAGCCAGTAAAGCACTAAGTGGAAGTTTCTGTCAGTCCACCTGTCTTTCTGTAGCTAACGAAGTGTGCCGGTTTTTGTCTTGTAGACGTTACACAATTCATTGTCAGAGGAACTTGTTATATATAGACTTAAAATAAATTAGTTCGAGACAAGGCCAAAGCCATTCAGCTCTACTTCTTTGTGTAGCAAGTCATGTATTTATTATACAGAGTGACACATTAATACTTTGTTTGGGTGGAGAGCTTATTCTTAAACAAGAACAGGCAATTCTGGTTCTTGGCCATATCCATCTGTTAAATGTCTGGTTAAAAAGGACGACATCCTGTGTAGCATGGGTTTCATCAAGGGCACGCACCAATCTGGATTATGGGCTCTGCTACTTTCATTGATGGCTTAGTTGGAAGCTCTTCAGGGGAAGAGCAAGGGTTGCCGTGTTTTCAGGCCCTTGTCCTCTGCTAAAGCCCAATTTTCAGCAGAGGTTTCCTTTTGCTACACTTCAAAGCATAGGAGAACATCAGCAATTGGCTCCCATTAGCCCCCTTGGAGAAGTGGGAAATTAATTTTACAGTCTTCCAGGGTATAAAGTCTTCTAGGAAATAAAAGGAGGTTTTAAGCTTACTACTCCTGATCTCTATGAGTAACAAGTATGCAGCTTATCAAACCTGTAATTAATCCACAGTTGGAAGAGCTTCCAGGATAGAAACTTGACTGCAGGAGAAGCAATGCTAACAAAGTAAAAGAAAAAAAAAACTGTCCTGTTTTCTATCAGGGCAATTAATCTTGAAAATTTTCTTTGCCTGTGAGGAGATTGGCAAAGACAGCTGTTGCTTCATCCTGGAAAATGGCCCAAAAAAGGTCTGCATAGAAAGATCTTGCAGTGATTTCATTATAAGCAGTAAGTTTAGCAGCTTTCTGGATTTTCCTTTATTCTGCTGTAAGATTCAGGTGTGCTGGCACATAGTCATAGAAGGAAATGAGCAAGCCAGCAACTTGGCTTTCTGGCCATTAGCAGTGAAATGCTTCTGGATGAGCTAAGACAATTGTTCAGTTGAGTGATCTCAGAGTAAGGCTGACACCTTCATTTTGGTGATACCCAACCTGTCAGCACATGTTTTCCTTGTCCAGCCAGTTTGTGAGCAGCAGAGTGCGGTGTCTGGTCAAGCCTGAGGGGGAATAAAACTTAGCCTCCCTTGGATAAACTTTAGGCTGCCCCTGATTGCTGTTACAGAGAACCTCTTTTATTAACAGCTCTCCTGGAGTTTTTCTGATTTGTTTTCTCTGTTCACCTTCCTAAGAAAGGTTAACACAAGCTTCTCCCTTCAGAATCTTGCCTCTTTTAGGCCTTTCGATTAAGAATCTTCAGCAAATCTCAAATTTTTAAGGAATTTATATACAAGGATGCAATTCACCTTCATTCTGTGTATTGCTAGCTCTGTTTTTGTTGGTGGGAAACTTGGGAAAGAGAAGAAAGGAAAGGAAGGAGGAGAGGAAAGGAAAGTTGAAGAGGTTGCCAATGGTTAAATTTTTGCAATGGGTTAATTCTTGCTGAGATGGGGTGTATGGCTCATGTCAGATGACTGGACATATGACTTGTCCTCTGCTTGATGCGTTTTCTGGTTCTAGATGTTTTTGCAGGCTGGATTAACTTCTGTGACCTGTTTTTTCAGGGTGAACATAAATGTGATTCAGACAATGTTAGACCTAATCAGGATTAGCTCCTTTGTTATTTTGCCTACGAGGATGATTGAGGTGACAGTTTACTGTTTGATAGATAGGACAAAACACTGCAGGGTAAATTTACACACAATTAAATCCAGCTGCTTTTCCCAGCTATGCAGAAACTTGTCTTTTATTCCAGTCTACAGCATGCACATTCAGGCAGCATGCAGAAGAGATGGGATATAATCTCCCATCTTTGCCCATGCAACAACATTCATGCTCCTGTGGAATATCTGGGTCTCAATATATGCACATTAATTGCATTGGATGGTTGGAAAAAACATCCTGATATATTGATGATATATTAAATAATCTGAAGACTCTTGAGAAATTAAATACTAACATTTCTTCATTCTGTTCAGTACCTGGAGAATGGTCTCTACAAAACAGCGTAAAAGGGCCTTACCAATGTATCTCATTTTAACTGAACAAGCATTATTTGTTTAAGGTTTTTCACACCACTCTACTGTTGGGTTCTTTCATCACAATAATGCTTCCTTAGATCATCTGTTGGTTTATACCTTCTGAAGGAAATGCCAGAGCTTCATTTTCAACACCTCCCACAGTATTTTTCACTGTTTTCTATATACTGAATGTGTCTGCTTGCAGATGTGTCCATCAGCATCTATTCAATATATGAGAAACAGCCCTGGACTTGAAGGCTGCACTTCTGTCAGCACTTAGAAGACTGAGATGAGAACTGGAGTCTCACTTGAAAAGATACAGTGGAGACATGAGTGGCAGTTTAAAGCCCAAGTGGTTAGACTCAGAAGTTTCTCACCCCAAATTGTCATTGTTTCAAGCATTTTTAAAATCATGAAATAATAGATAGTATTTATTGTACGAAATCCCAGCAAAGGCCATCTATCCTCATACAAAAGTAGTCCTAGTGAGAAACAAAAGGCAGTATTTTGACTGAGAGCTTTTCACCTCTTCTGTTGAATAAAGGTGAACTTCTGGGAGACAGAAAGGTGGTAATGGAGAAAGGATTCAAATAGCTGTTTTGCCTCTGATCTATAGAGCATGGAAGTAAATCCTACTGCCAGACACTTGAAACTAACCCCCAACATATTGAATCCATTCTTTTCTGCACCTTCACTGCTGTTTTTCACACAGTTGGCAACAAGATGGTTGAAGTGCAGACACGTATCCAGTGTGAGCAAATTTCATTTATAATGCTATTACAATGGGCATTTTACTTACAAACACCAGTTTTCAGGTTTTGACTTCCATTTAAAGTTACATAAATGAAGGTTAATATCTGAGCTGGTGAATAAAGAGGGGTTTTCTTTGTGGGTGGTTTTTGGCAAAATTTAACTCTCATTCTAGTGAGATTTTCTTTAGTCTTTTTGTATTATTCTGTGGGGAACAACATTCATGCAGTCTTATCCTAGCAGGATATACTAATGCAAAGTACAGATCTCTATGGAGAATGAAGACTGTTGCATGAGTTGGTCCCATTCTCAGGGACAAATATTTATGAAAAATAGTATAGTACGCATTCAAAGTGAACCTGTAGATTCCCTTTGCAGCACTACTCACTGCAGTCGGTAGCAATTACTTAAGATTTGCCCCACAGATTTTACGTGTTCTCTACCTAAATATTTGTTCCGTACTAACAGCAAAATATCCTATGGAATGTTGCTCGTGACTGACATTTTGAACACTGTTGAAAGACAGGGAAAACAAAGCTGGGCATCTGATACATTCTAATCTTGAAAAGGTATTTAATACCCTGAAAATGTTACTGAAAAATGTATTTCTGTTGGTTTAAGTAATGACCCTGCCAGGTGGGCTGAAAGCAGAGGAGACGGAAAAGGAGTTACAAGTGGTTGTTAACAGTAGTGTGCTATGTGAAGCATGCTGAAGTTACCCTTAAAAGTCCAAACTGGGGATGAGGCTTGCTGCCAGAACTGCAGAGCTTTTCTTAAGGCCGCCCTGTAGCATGGTAGAGACTAACACATTAGGACTGCCATTTAATCTGTGCTAAATTTGTCTAATATTTAATGGTGAAGCTTACAGTTATTTTACTAGCACATGCAGACTGTATTAGCTTGTAGCCATGTTGTACAGAGGGTTTGAAAGCCATCTCTAAACCTTCTCCTTCAATTCTAAACTCAAGCAGCCCTGTGCTAATAGAAATGAAGATGTGGTGGAAGGGAAAATGAGCTGCCCTAAGAAGTTTGCATGGTGTGTGAAACAATGCACACTGCAGCACAGCAATGGGAGAGGAGACATGATCCTTAGCCAGCCTTGTTTCTACATCCCACCTGTATGCTACGTTAGTTATTTCCTTCTCTCTTCCTTGCTATCTCTTAATAAATAAATAGAAAGAAGCGCAGTCAAGCCTGCACACAGTAGAATGTTTTGAAAAGGCTTGAATGATTTGCTCTGAAGTTTGCTACTGAAGGAGAGTTACTGGACAATTCCCTTCCTCTCAAAATGCCACTTTTCTGTGATTCCGTGGGAAATATGTGGTCTGTCCTACATGATACTTTTTATCCGGCAGGGCTGGCCCCAGCTGTGGCTTAAACCCTTGTTTCACCTCTGGGATTTTAATCGTCAGTGTGAAACTGCAGCCTCCTTGCGTTTAAAAAAAAATAAATAAAACATAAACAGAGTGTGGTTTGCGTTAAGCATTATTAAAATCCAGAATTACTTCTAAATGAGTCATTGATATCCTTGTGAGACCAAACGTCTGAGGTAAGTTTGTGGAATCTGGGTATTTTGCGAATTTCTGCTGCCTACTGCAACGAAGGCTTGAATACCGAGAGGATGGTGGAATGCTGACTTGTTTTACCTAGGGCCAAGCAGATCACTTTATTTTCACATCTAAGTAGGTTTTTGTGAATTTTTCATCATAGTTGTAGGTATTTGACTGTCTCAGTCAAATACATGACTTCCTGTAAATTTTCTAAGTGCTGACTCTTCAGCATTTCCAGTTTTGGGAGAAAATACACTTGGCTTGCTCTTGCATTTCTTTTTAGTCTCATGTGTGACCTTAGCATCATATTAACATGTATAGATAGAATAGGAAATTCCCAATATTCTTTTTCATCATTATTCTTAATTTTTCTCCTAAAAAAATAGAAAGTGATATGATAGATAGAGCTGATTAGAAAGTTAAGACAATTAAAAAGCATAAGAAAATAAAGACTGGCAGAAAAATGTTTGGGTTTGGGCCCAGGGTACTCACAAATTTGAGTTACACTTGACTAATAGTTTCAACTAAGTAAGTGCAGGGTTTTTGAAATTGTGTGAGTACAGCTTGTTCTCAGTAAAATGTAAATACTTTTCTTTCAAAATAACATTTCCATGTAAACACTGACTTAGCTCTAAGCAACAAACCCCAAAATACAGTGATTTCAAGAAGGAGTAAAAAATTCTGAAAAGTAAACTAAATCATGTGGTCTGAACAATATGCATTCAAAATTACATGTACAGGTTGGCTGGAACTTCAATAACTTAATTGAAATAATATTTCCAGGTGTTTTTTTTTAGTAGTCTCCAAACGTGAAAATTCCTTACACAATCATTCTGAAGTTTTATTGTGAATAAACCCCAAATAAACACACCCCCACCAAAATACACAATGACTGGCAGAGAGACCATCCAGGGAGAATTATTGCAGAGGTGAGAGTGAAAAAGAGAGAGGGAGAGAAAGTACACAGCCTCCATGTGAAACCAGATCACCCACATTTAGACTGGGAGATTTTCAAGGTTGCCTGATACTTCCATTCAAACTTCTCTGTAGGAGTGTCTTCTCTCTCTTGTCACAGCATTATTGGTGAACTGAGTGCTTCAGGGATAATGCACTTGCTGTGCTGCTTTTCGGAGCTATTTTCAGCTTAAACAAAGCATCTCCCCTGCCGTAAATGCAGATGCCTCAGTGGCTTTCCTCAAACAGCAACTTCCAGGCATCTCCTTCCAGGAGCGCCCTGCAGGAACGGGAAACACTTGCCTTATAAACAAACATGGCCCAGGGAGGCTTGCAAAAATAGCGTATGCTGAGGCAGGGTAAATAGTTTACATCTCCTTCAGCCTCTGGGTTGTGTCACAGAGATGCTGGTTGAAAGGGGAAAATCTACTGCAGCCTGAAACACACATCTTTGGAACAGGAGGATGGAGAAATTGTGCTTTAGATATCTTTTCTGTGGAGAAAAAAGATCTTAACCAGCATCCTGCAGACCACAGCTGGCAGAAGAGCATCACTGTGTCTGGTTTTGGCAAGAGGCATCAAAACAGTACGCAGAGTTGAAGTGTTTCAGATAGTGTGTCCTATTTTTCTTTGCAAGGCACATACAGGAAAGTATTTGCTTTTAATTCATGTCTTTAATGAACACAAAGTGGAAAAATGAAATGTATGCAAACCATGGGAGTACAGCGTGTAACTCTCCTTTACTGCCTAAATGTAAACTGTCTGCCCATAGGCAAAGAAGAGCCAAAGATGCTTTAGAAATGTTTAGATATTTTGGAAGGATAGGTCCAGAAAATGATTCTTTGTCATTGTGTCTGTGTTATGTGGGAGGAAACGTTGGTGACTGGGTTTTGGTGGCTTAAATGGGAGGAGAGGACACCTGCCCAAGTTCCACCAGCCGCCAGTTTTTCTTTCTTTACAGCTTAAATTGGATTATTTAGGTTTCAATTTTCATCATTTGTTTAACAATAATTCTACACCTTAGGGAACTCCCAGCACATGTGATTTGGGACTAGAAATGTAGAGGTCCCCCAACACAGTTAGGGGTGGGGAAACACCTGCACATCCCTGCTGGCAGAGGAATTTTGACAGGGGTGTTTCTTTTGGCAAGAACTGCTCCCTGGCTGGTGTTCCTGTGGACGTGGAGTCCTTTGCCGATGATACCCTAATTGCTGCAGGGTGGGTTGAGAAGTTCATAAGCAGGGCTAATAGCTTGAGCACATTGTCCTCCATCTCTTCTCCTTGGATGAACCCTTGGACACCTTTTGTTGAGACAAAGCTGAGTGTCAGCCTGTTAAAATCTTCTGGCTGGCTTTATTGAGGAAAGGTTGGTCCTACTGTCAGACAGCCCTGTGATGTCATCTGGAGGATTTTGATGATCTTCTGCTGAGGAAAGTGGGAAGGAGTATTGACATGACTTTCTCCTAGAAAATGGTGGAAGTGACAGAAAGGAGACACTGGTGGGATGATCTGTGTCTGCTCTAGGGCAAATAAAACAACAAATATTGACATACAGAAAAACTTTGAAATTCTTCAGGGGATGGGGAAAAGATACTTCTAAGGGAAATTTTGTAGTGCCTCTGTTCTTTAACTGATCCTTCCCTGTTTCCACCACATCTCTAAGATGTCTGATTTTTGACAATTTTTCAATGGGGTGTTTCCTAGCCCCCCCCCCCCTTGTTCACATATTTTCGTTTGAAAGCTCTCTAAAAGAAGTGCACAAAAAAAAATCAGAATCTGTTTTACTGAATTTTTTTGAACTTCTGTAGGTAATACAACACACAGATGGAGTTACATGATTATGTTGGTTTCTTGTAAGCGTGTTTGAAAAGTATGGGGTTTTTTACCTTTTATTTGGCAGTATTTTGAACTATTCTGAAACAATGATCTATATAAAGTACATCTGTTCCTTGCTGGAAGTGTGCTGAGCCTCATTTTGCCATGATTGTTATGGGCAGAAACTGAATTTACCTTTGGCAGAAGCAAATACTCCTGAGAGTGCTAAGAAGGGGAAACTTTACAGGGAAAGGAAAAAGTGGTCTTAAAACACTCGATTAATATTATTGCTGAATCTGAAACCATTTTATACTGGTGAAGGGAACCAGAAATATGATGCTAGAATACTGTTATTCCTAATCATCTCTTTCTGAATGGGTGTGAGGTTTTTAAGTCAAGGGTTTTGACTCCTTCCCAAGGTTCCCTAGTATTTCGTGGGTTACAGAACAATGAATGTGAAATCCAAAAGGGACCCTGTAAATCTGTTACAGTGCATGCTGGTCTTTATTTCACCTTACTTTTTAACATCATAACTCTATTTTCAGTGGGAACTAAGATATAGGCAAGAAACAGGAGAATTACTTCACTACATAAATTTTTTAATTGACTTTCTCTAACTGATAGAGAAAGGAAGAGAAATTCTCTGCAGTTGACTTCTTGCTTTGAAATGCTAAACCCATTGCAGGTGACAGCAAAACTAAAAATGCTTGCAGTAAAGTGTGGGATTTCATTTTCTAGCTTTAGGATTTTTAAAGGGGTGAAAATTTTAGATCGTGCCCTGTACTAAAGCTGTACGAACAGTTTGCAGAAATCACTGATTCCTTCCTGAAACAAAGAGAGCTTTGGATTTGAGTCTGCTCAGTTTGATAGCTCACATCGATAGTGCTATTGAGAATAAAAGCGAAGAAGTAGGGCTGTTTCTATCCTGAGTGCATCACCTACTGAAACTGCAGCCAGCAGGATGTAGAATAAATTTCAAAGTTCTAATTCTGTTGGTTTTGTATTTAACTCTTCCTCTTTTTCTCCTTTCTTTAGATGTAGCTTGTCTGGTTGGTTGATTTATTACAATGATTTTCATATAAGAAATTGTGTTGGTGATTAAGAAAAATACGTAGTACAAGAAAATGTTTTTCTTTTTTTCTCTCAGAGTGTATTTTAGACTTTTCTGAACATAAATTTTTTAACCTTATTCTTTCAAGTAGCTATTAGAAGGTTTGTTCTTGCTTGTTTTTAGGTTAGGTGGCTAGCATTTAGTGGAGAAGCAGAGTTTAGCCCACCAAGACTTCCTCCATTTTTAGGCTTGATGTGAGTTTCATGTTTTTCTCATGTATGGAGTCAAGGTTTTAAACTCCAGTCCTAAGCCAACTTCCAAGACAAAGATAACAGGGAGTACCCATGACATTTCCTCCCCAGTAACACTCCCTCTGACTTCTCTTGGTGCAGCCCGGCTGCTGGAATGCGTGCCTTGTGGCTGTGCTCCTGAAGAGGCTCCTGCAGCCGTGTCTCACTGTCAATTTGGTAAACATTAGTCACAGTTGCAGCTGAATTTCTGATAGGTATTCCTGGGTTTGTGCCATGTGTGTTCTGTATCACTTCTGTCGGTGGACAGAGGAGGTGTTGCCAGTGTGGGGACCTGCAATGTTCTAAAGAAACGTTTTTGGGTAAGATTAGTTAAGTGTGGTGTATTTTATAGAAGAAAATTACTAAATCTGACATATTTTCTGATGTCACGCATATTTAAGTATTTACATTGATTTTCTGCTGAATGTATTACTAAATCTTTGAAATGTGTTTCCTTGAGCATGGTGGTAACTTAGGGAGAAAAATGTGAATTCTGTGTTGGAGTAAATCGACTGCCCTTTTTGGAAGGGATTTTCTACTGTCTGGATGTACAGATAAATCTGGTTCTGTAACTCACAGAGACTGAACTTCTGTCCGCCAGCTTCAGTTCGAGGGGAAGCTGCTTTGAAAAGGAAAGCAGTGTGGAAATATAAAATATTACATGTAGAGAAGTGTGAATGTCTATAATAATCACATTCATCTTTAAAAATGGTTTTTGCCCTTTTCCTTCTGCATCTGACTGGAACTCAGTGATAATGGTTGTTTTATCTGGTATGGTTCCCACCCAGGAAAGGACTGCGGCAAATCATTCCTCTATTGAAAAGTTGTGCAGGGAGTTGATTTAGCAGTGGTGCATTAAAAGAACAGCAATAAGAAATACAAGCTGAGAGGGAGTAATTTCAGGTAACTTTATGGGTAAATAATAATCCCTGTGCTTATTTACAGAATATCCAAATACTTTTCCTTGTTTCTTAGTTAATGTTGATCAAACCAATAGTCAGGATGTGTAGCATGGAAACAACATCTTGTTTGTCAGACTTGACCACCAACACATTCTTTAATAATTCTGCTATTTTATGGAAGAAAGCTGACTTTTTAGATTCTTTTACCCTATATTTGGCATCTATTTCCTTTCATATTCTGATGGAAAATGTAGCACAATTCATGCATTTAGGTATGTTAACAGTATTTGTAGTGAGTTACAGTGCATTACACTAATGAAGAAGTTTCATTTTACATCTTTACCTAGCTGTAAAATACACTATTTTATACAAATGAGAAGTTGAAAGCTTGGGAAAATATTTTTCTTTCTCTCTGAAACTACACAGCATCTCAGCTTGAAACACGTATTTGCTGTAGGCCCCTTGTTCTTGTGCCTTGGAGTATTTTTAGAGATTGACTGGAGCTGAAAGAAATGAAACTTAGCTGGATGACAGTTTTCATCTCTTTTAAGTAGATTAAAAGAAGAAAAGGGAAAGAAAAAAATAATTTCAATATTTTAAATTTGTATTGGTGGGCATAGTTACCTTCTTTTAAGTGAAGTCTCTATAAGACCCACAGTGTTGTATTTTGTTGGCATTAGTTTAAACTTCTTTTTGATTTTTTCTGAAGTCAGGGTTTCTAATTAAACTTTAATGGGTTAGCTGAAAAAAGAAATAAATATATTTTTAAAAAGGAGAAAAATTAAATCATTAAAACACTGTGAAGGAATTAGGTTGAGGAAAAATGAGATAGAAGAGTGATTTGAAGAACAGAATAATAAAATATGGGAAACATTGTTTTATTAATAATTAGTCATTATTTTATTATTATGTGCCTTATTTTATAATTAAATATATGTGAACAAAATGTTACACCACAGCCTTCTGTTCATTGTGTGCATGAGAGAAATGATTATGAAGACCACAGCTTTCATACTTACATTGCTTATATTGACATTATCGTATTGGATAGTAGCACTATTTTCAGTTTTCAAATTACTTCATTTCTACAGTGATTTGTTCAGTGGAACTAAGTCTGTGTTTTCTCAGTTTAGAGCCCTAACAGGTCAATTATTTATTGATATATGTCACATTTAGATAGAACATGTATCTTGTATACATAATATATGAACGGTATGTTTGCTTGTTTATATTTCTTTTGAAATATCCAAGGTAGATGGAATTAAATGGGTAGAAAGACCATGGATGCATGGCTTGCCTTCCCCCACTGCTTTTGCCTGCATTTTCTTTTCCTAGTGTCCATATTTCTGGCAATCTTTCATGGGTGTTTGTACTTCGAACAGCAGGCAAAAGAATCACTGAAAAATACATCACTGTTTGGTCTGCTGTTTTCCTCTGAACTAGCAACTCACAGCACGACTGGTTTCATCATTTCAGGATTGTTATTAGAGTGTGTGGTTAGGATAGGCAGAAATCCTCTGGCTGCATTTCTGTTCTGTATTGTGTTATCCTCTGCTGTATTTCAAGTCTCAGGCCATTCAGGGTAAGCTGGATGGAGCTAGGGAAGAAGGAATGTCTGCAGATGGCATTTTTCTGTCAGTCTTGTAATAAAAATTCTCATCTGCAAAACAGAAATGGTTTTAAAAGAACATAGTTATTCACTTCAGTGACTTGCAGATCGGCAAGGTACATCATGGAGGTGCCACAGGTATTCATCGCTTTGGGAAGAGGACCCACTTTTGGTTTCATCATGTCATAACCTCACTCTTAGGTTTTGTTACTTCACAGGGTGCATGAGTGCAGACTAGCTCTTTTTGGCTCCACACTGAAGCTATGTGATTTGTGAAACGTTCACGTTTTTTAATTATTGTAGTGGCAAAGGCTGTTCATGTTAACAGAGTCAGTGATGTCGCTGAAGGCAAAAGGATTTTTCTAGGGAAGGGTAAAAGGCCATTTTCTGGAGTGTGAAGAATTGCAGGTTCTGAAGAACACCTGCTTTAGGAATAGTCCTCTTAATTCACTTGGGCTTGCCTTGATTGCTAGGAGGAGTCACTCATAGAAATCTATCAAATCCTGTTGGGAGAGTGATCTCCTTTTTTATTGGAACAGATGCGCTCTCTCTCTCTCTCTTTCTTTGTCTCTATCCATGTCATAGTCTTTGGCACATTACTACCATATGATGAAACTGATTATTTTTATTGAATGTATTGTGTAGTGGCAGTGGACCTGAGTAGGAGAAATGATACCGGAGGGAACATAAAAGGAGTTTCTTTTTTCTTTAGATGGGCGTAGGAGGGTTCAATATTACCAGAAAAACGGCTTTGAACAATGCTGATAAAGAAGAGGCTTAATGAGGCTGGGGCTGTATGTGGAAAATTAGTCTGTATTAAGGTATTATTCCTTCAGGGAGCGTTTATAATGCTGGCAGGAATGTGGGAAAGGGGGGTGGATCAGATTCCGGCACAACCTTGCAAGCTTTCAGCTGCTGATGCTTGGTGCACCTGCATGTTCCCCTGTCTGACCTCAGAGCTGGCTCGAAAATCTCTGGCATCTGGAAGTGCAAGGAAAGATCAGGTTTTTAATTTTTGTGTGTGGGGGAAATAAAAATAACCCATCTTTTTTTTTTCTTTTTAATCTTAGAATACCTTTTATTTTACATCTTTTTAGAGGATACTAGGAACTATTTTGTGGGAATGCTTTTTAGTGGTTTGAGGTTTTTTGGGTTTTTAAATTTTTTTAAGCTAGTATCTTAAAGATCTCATAGTGATATGTCCAAATAGATGAACAGTACTCAGTTAAAAAATCTGGTTAGTTGGCAAGAGTCGAGAAATTAATTTGATACTCTTTTGCTTATCTCAGGAAGAATGTTCTCCTTTAGCAAGTGCAGATTCGAACACGACAGCTTAGGCATTTATCTCATTGGTGGAGATCTGGAATAGCATCTCATTTTCAAATTGTTGCGATATGGAGATAAAATGTAAATTCTGCTGTATGAAAATTGCCACTTCATAACCTTGTACATCATCACTGGTAGCTGCGGTAGGAACTTGCAAATAGTAAGTGCATGTAATTTACATTGCTTGGATTTAACTGTTTTGTAATTACACTTCGATTTGTATTTTTTTATCAGACATGGTGGGGTGGTTAAGCCGTGCTGCTTGTGAACTTCCATGTGAGTAATTTTGTGGTATAAGGTTGTGCTTATTAAATGCACGGATTTTCTCTTTCAGAGTTTAAAAGTTGTTCGATTTGGCATCTGTAGCTTATTTCTTGCAGTCTACTTAATTGAGTAGCTTCTCTGTTTATCTTAAAATGCAGATAAATGGCTTTCAGCGCAGTGTTTATAGCTTAATAGTTCCTGAAATGAGAGTCAACATTATCTCCTAGACTCTACTAGTCATAACTAATGATCCCTCTGCTTACACTGTTGAGCAAGTCAGGAGACACTGAACTCTGCAGAGAGCAAGGGCCCTGTGCAGTGGGAGGATAGTTTGTATGTGATGGCGCCTGCTAGACAAGGCTTTCATGGCTCAGTAGTGTTAATTGGGAACCAAAACTTGTCCTTGGCCACCTCTAACCTCCAACCTCCTATTACTGAGCTGTTCTAGGAATACGGATACAAACCTGAGGGGGGTGTTGACAGCAAACAGTATTCTCACTTCCCTCATCATTTAAGGTGAATAATATCAGATTGCTCTTACATTTGCTTCAGTTTTGCCCATCAGAGCACATTTTGCAACACAAAGTCTTTGCAGAAATTTGGTATATTTTAATGTTCCAAATGTCACTGGCAGGCAGCCTAACAAAGGCATTGTGTTGAGGCCTGGAAGAGGATGAGAAAATAATTAGGCAGCTGGCAATTACTGTATTTTGTTCTAAGCCTTTTTATATGACATTTAAATTAGTTAATGAAAGAAAGATTATTTTTTTATATTTTCCTTTGGCTTAGTTGTGAATGGAGAGTGGTAGGCTTTCCTTTGTAATAGGGGTAAGTGCATGCTCTGGGAAGAGAGAAGGGAAAGAAAGAAAAACTAAGCAGATTTACCACTCATCAGTAATGCTCTTATTATTATTACCTTGGGAACAAAAGTTCCTTGCTGATCCATCAAATTTAGATAATATGGGGAGTAGCAATGTCTCATGGTGTTAAGGGTTAATATTCTTCTGCATTCTGTCACCTTGTCAGTATGACCTTTTTCCTGAGTGTTTTGACTTGCAAGAAGAGTATTTATTGGAAATCGCAGATGTAGGTGTTGTGAGGTGGATATCATCCTTGAAGAATTTCAGCCACCACAGTGTTCTGGTTTCGAACAGGCTGTCTAGCATGAAGCTTTTGCTGCTTTTAGGTGAAGTTCAGCTAGTGATTTACAAAACAGTCTATGTCCCTAATTCCTATGTCTCCACAGCCATCTAGTCCACTGTTTTGAGAGCTAATTAAATGTAAACATTTAGATGTGTGACTGGTTGTAAAAAGAAATGTATATGAAAGCTGTTCCTACTTAAAGACACTTACACCAGTCTTGTTTATGCTCCATCTTCCATGTTTTTCATTGTTTTTCTGAGTTTTTACCTTATCTTAGAAGCAGATTTTGAGCCTTGTGTTGGCAGAACAGCAGGCTGGTACCGAGCACAGTTTGGGTAACGCCACATGTGCTGCAAAGGCCACAATGTACAAAGAAAGCGAATTCAAAACACTGTGTGCAGCTCTGAAGATGATTTTGTTGGACATTGCCATGAATGAGCTCCAGGAGACACAAGGCAGAATTAAGAATTCTCTCCCTCAGAGAATTTAAGAGAGGAATGTGATTGCTGCCAGGAGCACCAAGCAGTTTCTAGTAGGACCATGATTCAACATTGTGTTGGCAGAAATTTAGGCACCATCTATCTTTTTCACTTGGTACATGTGGTTGATGGAGTTACAGGTAGTTCTCTAAACTAGAGATGAATCAGGAACAGACCAGAGTATGGAGGAGGAAAAATTTAGTCATTGCCTCTGCTAGTCACAGATAGCTTTGAAAAAGCATATGTAAGGCTCCAAAAAAGGAATCAAGTATTTGAAAAAAAACACATGCAAATTTTTTGAAAGAGGAAATTGGAGGCAGCTTTTTTATTTTGATGTTATGTTGTATAAAGTCTTGTTTCTTACTTTTTACTCTGTGATCTAATCAAATATCTCGATAGCCTACTTGTTTCAGTCAGCATCTTGAAGATTTAGCTCTTTTGTAAGAAACCAGTTGAAAGTTCATATAATTCTGGATTAGTTATGAGCATTTTCTCATAGGAATAAAGCTCCTATTTCTTTGGAAATAATCCCATTGGTAAACAGCAGCTGCAATAAACCTTCCACCAATAGTTCTGAGTATGCAGATATCTCTTTTTTTCATCACCAGTTTCCAAATGTGGAATTAGATTAGAGAATGATGGTGCAGAAACTGAAGTATCATTTTGTAGAGAAGAACATTTCAGTGCAAATGTTGTGAGCATGTTGTGACTGCAATGTCTGATGTTTACAGCTTAATATCAGAAAGAAACATTAGTAACAGCACCTGTTGGTCATCAGTAATGCTCTCTTACATATGTACATGTTATACACAGATATACTCAGTTACATAGTTACATGCTACCACAGAAATGATAGATGTTATATGAATGAGGTGTGGTATATTATGACCATATTATCTGGAATAAATCACGATTACCGGATTAAGTTAACTAAATTATTTCAGGTATCTGAAATAGTTATCTAATCCATGTGGTGTTGCTTTTAAAAAATATTGGTTTGTTTTATATAAATATGTGTGGATCATAATTACAGGAAATTTTTAACAGTGGTTAGTCAACTTGCACAGCAAATATCAGGCTCATAAAATGCTCTCAATGGCTACGTACTCTACCTTGAAAAGAAATTGTTGTTATTGTTCCATGATGGGACAAATTTTTGATGCTGTTTGATGCAATTTATCAAGTTTCCTGTCCTTGGTTGGTTGGTTGGTTGGTTGGTTTTGGCTTTGGGTTTGTTTTTTTTTCTGTTTATTTTTGTTTGTGTGTTTGAGTGTGTTTTTTGGGTTTTTTTCCCCTTGTTGTTTCTTGGTTTTGGTTGGGTTTTTTTTTTGTTTTGTTTTGTTTTTGTGGGAATTTTCTGGGTTTCTTTGTGATGTGATATGATAAGGCCTATGTATCCTAGTGGCAACTTCACAACCTCTTTGCTGGCTCTTTCTCTGAAAAAAAAATACGTAATTGCTGGTTGCATGCCATTTCTTTTCATAGTCTGTTCTCAGTTGGCTTTTTTTTTTTTTTGGTACCATAAGAAGCCTAAAACCCCATCAAAACCTTCTTGTGATTGCTCTCATTGGCAAATATGTATTGAATTGGGTAAATGAGGGCCAGGCCACTGTGGTGTATCCTGTATCACAAGCAGTCACACTTTAAAGGGCGGCGAGGAGCAGAAGGCTCCAACTTCAGTGTGCATTTTATATACTGACCTTGGGAGGCGTTGCCAGCCATCTGGAAAGAGTTAGAAATTCTGCATTGCTCAGGATCTTTGTTTTATTTGTAATTCCAGGATTTTCTTTTTCTTTCACATTTTTACTGTCACATCCTATGTAGCCTGAATACCCCTTTGCGCCTGGCTGAAATAATAATTGTTTGCCATCTCACAGTCAAAGTGAGCACAGAGGGAAACAGCTGAGCCGTATTAAGCAGAGGCAGTCTGGGCTACATTTCTTTACTGCTGAATAACACGCCACAGGTGCAGGATTAGCCTGACCTACGGTGCTGTGTTTGCTTAGCAGAGCTACCCTCTGCCTCCTCACATGACTCTCATCCTTGGGGAATCTGGCAGCGATGTAGCGAGCGCGCGGAAACTCCGTGTAAGTGGAAGGCTTTAGCTTTTCAGCTCACAAAGCACTTGTGCTTCCCCCCTGCCCTCGTCTTTCCCTTTTTCTTGTTTTTTTCTTTCTTGTATTTTCTTTTTAATTTCTTTTTTTTTTAAGACTGGTTTGAGGAGAGCACTTAAGAGACAGGGGAAACAAAAGTAAAACAGTGAAGTTCAGTGGGTTCTTCAGAAAGGTCAGAGAGGGACTGAAGGAAAAGCAGTGTTGCTGGTGTGCTGGCAAGATGTGGGGCATCGGGGAGCCAGCTGCTTGTGGTGCACAGGGTCTTGTGTTTGCAGCTTTGGTTCCTGCAGGGACACACACACACTCTCTGAAGATTTCCTATTCACTTGACTGGGGCTCAGAGTTTGTTTGGTGTCAGGAGGCCGATGCAAACCTTTAGGTGCACTTGGGTTTAGATTTAAGGAGAAAGGTGGTAGAGTTACAGAGAAAATACTGCAGATAAAACAAAAGATTTCCTGTTTTACTTTTTGGTGAGGATTGAGGAAGAGATTTTTAGAAAAACTAGTACTTGGAAATCAGCCCGATCTTAAAATGATATTTCACTTTCTCTCCTTTATATTAACCTTTGGATTTGAAGTTAATTTAAAAATAAATGTTTTGGCAGTAATAGGCTAATTTTGGTGCCAGGTTTGCATTGTGGGCATGAATTTCAGTGCTAGAACTGGTTTTAGCTTTAGTGATAGTCGCACTTCTGTCTAACTTTGGTGATATATAGTGCTTGTGTATGTCAGTGATGCTTATTAAGATGCTGCATCTGTTCTATACATTTCAAATACCAGTTAATTGGAAAAATAGCCAAATAATAAAAACAAATGGGTTTTTTTTCTCTTTTTCATTGCTGTTCATATCTGGCTGGATACAAAAAAAAAAAGTTTTACATTTGATGAGAATTGTAGAGAATGAAAGAAAGGTGATCATGCATCTCTTGAAAACTTCTGGTCAAGGAGAAAAGCACATGGGATGTGAGCTTGCCAAGGGTATTTGCAGTGCACATTTCTTAGGTTTTGAGGTTGTGTGTGAAGTGTAGTTGTGAAGGTACATCTGTATGACATTGGGAGAAAAGCAAAGCAAGCAAACATAGTGAGGCTGAGGGCTAGTTCCTCCTCTTGGAGAGGCTCGAGTGGGTGGGCAAGCATGGAAGCCAGTTGGTGGGCACTGGTTGATGGGTTGGTGGCAGTGTCACTGGCATGGGTAGCACACACCCCCTTCCTGCCCAGACATGAACTCTGGAGCATTCAGAGAGGGAAATGCTTTTAGGCTGCTCAAGCACTTCTGGAAAACCGTGGCGCTTATGTCTGTGGTCAAAATTCATTATTGTTGTTCCGTGCGTGCAGTTAATTTTGGTTTGCAGCAGAGATGCTTTCCTCCCCCTCTAAATGGATTTGTTTGTTTTCTGTCAAAGGGGGTGAGTCAATGACACTTTCTGTTGCATTGGGCTGTGTTTGCAGAAGATAAGGTTTGTGTCTCAGCCCTCGTTCATGAACACAAAGATCTTCTTCATCGCTTACAGTTTCCACACATGCAGCTCAAATGTCTGCGCAGTGTGTGTGGTGAGGCCAACAGTAGCAGCAGTCAGTTCAGTGCAGCCCCTGCCTTGGCAGCTTAACAGGGCAGGAATTTATACTGTCACTTGTTCAGTTGCTTGAAACTCTGCTTGGTCTGGTGACCTGTCAGGGTGGCGTTTGCCTCCAGGCAGAAAAATTCTTGGAGATTCTTGAGCACTTCATTCAGCAACAGTTACTTGCTGGAAGTGTCATAAACATGTGGGATTTTGGGAAGCAGATGGCATTAATCCATGAAAAATTATCAAAATACTAGTTATTTTTTTAGACACCAAATAATACCTAATTCTGGAAGATAGGCATTTGAGGAAAAGTTAGAAGGGGAATTGGTAGGAAGCATCATCATCCCCATGATTTGGGAAGCATGATAAGTTAATCAATAAACAGAGTTTAAAGGAATTTATATATATATATATATATATGTATATGGCCACAGAATTTGAAAAAAACCCCAAAAAACCATTAAAAAAATACAATGCTTACGCCATAACAGCTATATGACAGTTCTGGTTTTGTGAATATCTACACGGTTTAATTTATTCTTATAAGAAGAGAAAAATGAAATGACACCAATGTAGCAGAAATTAGAAAGGAGTTGGTAGTTTATGAGATAGGTTGCTCTTTAGGCTGAGCTGGGGTTATGTCACATTGACTCCTGAACAGACAAACCCAGTCAGTCAGAAGGGCACTGGCACCTCTGAATAGTGTTGGCACTGGTTTCTGCAAGCATGGCATGTGCACATGCTAATTATATTTTAATATCCAGGTGCAGTCTTTGATCTTGAGGTGAGAATGGCTAGCTGGTATTTTTATCTTCCAGGCACTATTTTTGTCTCAACCACATGGTGCTCTTGTGTTCCTTCTCTTTCAGAAAGGCGACAGGAGTGACAGTGATTTATTAAACATATCTAAGAGAGCCATGAGGTCAAAGCTCTCTCATGCTGTTTCTTTTAAATTCCATTGTCTGAATGCCTCAATCTCACTATCATCTGAAATGATAATAAGTAAAAATCTGCAGCTTGCCCAGTGCAATCTTTGCTGCTTTCCTAAAGATCATATAGCAAAGCATGGATTAATAGCAATGGTATCACATTGCATTGCTTCTCATCTGTGTATTCTTTCCCCTGTTGCTGCTGTTCAGTAGAGTTTTCAAGATCACTTGTAGTGATATTTGCATAATCTCCTGATGATCACATTTGGTGTTTGCTGCTTGGAGCTGCAAGTATATGTGGTGATTTTCAGCTTAGAAACAGAAATAACTACTGTAGGATGTTAATAATAATATTC
This sequence comes from Trochalopteron elliotii, assembly GCA_024734555.1. Lineage (NCBI taxonomy): Eukaryota > Metazoa > Chordata > Aves > Passeriformes > Leiothrichidae > Trochalopteron > Trochalopteron elliotii. The sequence goes on from JANPWX010000008.1 coordinate 6,828,469, forward strand.
CCATATCTTTTAAAAGATTTTTTTTTAATGTAGAGTGTGGCCCAGACTGCTGTTTGTTAATATCCAAATTGCTTCTGACCTGTTTGTGCCCTAATTTCTGTCCCCTGTTTTGAGCGTAATTTAACCTTTGTGAATTTATGTTGACTACTCCTGATCACTTTTTTGTCATTCATGTTGACAGAGATGGCCTGCACAATGAGGTGCTCCGTCATCCTCCTTTCGCAGAATATTCTGACTTGGAAGGGATCCTCAAGGATCATCAAGTCTAGCTCCTGAGTGAATGGCCCATATGGGACCAAACCCTTGTGAGCTGATCTCAGGCATTGAAGTGAGGCTGACTGGCCAGTAGGTCCCCAGCTTCTCCCTCCTGCCCTGTTTGAAAACTGGGGTGATGTTTGCTTTCTTCCAGCTCTTATGCAGCTCTGTGGATTGGCACAACCTTTCAAAGATGATCACGAGTAGGCTCATTCTGGTGTGTGCCAGCTCTCTCACCACTCATTGATGCATCCCGTTGGGGCCTGTGGACTTGTGGATATCAAATTTGTCTGGGTGTTCTCTAAGCCAATCCTTGTTGACAAAGGGAATGTCTTCCTTAAAGCATTCCTTCTGGGTCAGAGGTTCCTGAGGGATGGTGTTGACACTGAAGGCAGATGCAAAAGCGGCCTTCAATATCTCTGTGTCCAGAACAATCAGTCATTCTCACACTGGACTTTGGATCTCACCTCAGTGTTTATGAAGTATTTGCATTTATTTGTTCCAAATTGATAGCTCCAACACATTTACCTTTGCTGTGTAAAATACAGCTCTTGAAAAGGGATTTAAAATAAAGAGATTGTAGTGGTATCTTAATGAGAATTATGTGAACTACCTGCTCATTCATCTTTGCAAATATTAAAGGCTAACTTACATTTTAATTTTGTCATGGAGCATTTACACATTGAACCAAAGCATTGTAGAAGGTAGAATTAGGCAAGATGTTTGACACAGCTGGGGAATGAACATTTATTAATAGGGAACTACAGCGGATAAAAATAGACTTTCCTGAGTCCAACCTGACAGGATAAAACACTTCACATGCACTTGCCTTTGGAAATTTTACAGTTGTCTTTCTTTTCTACTTTTTTTACATTGTGTTGGTACATTGTCTCATGCTATGAAAAATGTGCCAACCAATTCCCATTTTCTTCCAAATGAAAACTATGTCAAAGATTAACTGTGGGCATCAGAAATGAGAGGATAACAGACAGGGTGTGTTACCAAAGAAGCCTTTATCTTTGTTAGCTGTGAGTAGCATGGAATGGGTATTAGTTTGGAGGGTCTTTTCTCAGTGGCTTTGTCACAACCTGTTACATTACATGCTAAACTGTTTAGTTAATAATTCTGAAAAATAAAGACAAAGACATTGTTTAAAGTGGTGCTGGATGCTTGTAGCTATATTGGCACTCAGTGGCAATTCTATGGATATGGACAGGAACAGTTTTTAAGAAAAGTGCCTTGACAGGTTGTTCAAAAATACATTTTATTTTAAACCTTATTTGCATTATGAATAGAAACAAAACCACCCCTAATTTTGAAATATACAGATGAGAAGGAGCAACTTGCAGGTTCCCTGTATTTTGTTGTACAGGGCAAATCATACATAAGCCCTACAATGTTACATTTTTTGTAGTATGTCAGTTTATTACAGTGGATGTATAGAAAGGTACAACCATTTTCAAACACAGATTGATACCAATCTCAGTTTGGGCTCACTGGTGCAATATAGTCACACACTGAAAAGCAAAGCGTGCTGTTTTCATTTTTTCTGGTATATTAATGCCAGATTTTGTTTACTGTGGTTTTGGATCAAAAATATGAAGGTCTTAGCATCTGATATTTCCTTCAGTTTTATGGTAGCCTTGGATATCCAGCAAAGGGAAACTGTCATGATCCAGTTTTCCTTCTCTGTTACATAATTGTCACCAATAAAAACGTGTTTTACTGTTACCTCTTGACTATTTTACACAGGCTGAGTTAAGAGGTGTAATTTATTTCAAGTCTTTTAACTGTGCTGTGTTTTCATTGCTGACTATTTGCCAAAAAATATCCCATGGAAATTGTTTTATCTGGTAACTGTAAAGTGCAGCAAATTAGCAGTTACTTACTTCCCTTTTCTCCTAAAACAATCCTGTTGCATGATGGTATAACCCTGGCCTGGTGGGAAGTCATCAGGCTGTGGTTTATGATATGGCATAGGAAACTAGCAGGGTGTTGCAAGATAGTTGAGTATTTTAATAAAAGTCTGTTTTGAGGAAAAGTACACTATGAAGATTAGTGCAGGACATAGATGAAGTCACCTTGTGGTTTAAAATTTCCATCTTAACTATTTTATCAAGTTGACTGATTTTCTTCTCAGGTTTGCATGGCTTTGATATGTTTTCAGTTACTGTTCGGACACTTGTGTATTAATATCCTTAATTTCCAGTCCAAAGGAGCAGTTGAAACAGTTATTTCATGATGTGCAGAGCTTCTTAGGTGTGTGCCTTCTCTGAAGCAGTAAGCCTTGCTCCCAGTCAGAGGGTGCTGTGGCATTGGCTCCCAGTTGGATGGTGTTGTTGTTAGACTGGGAAAACGAGAATGGATGGTATTGAACCAATCTGAGGCTTCAAATACCCTGTGTAGAAAGAGGAGTAAGCACAAAACTCTGATACTTTTTTTTGTTTGGTTGGTTGGTTGTTTTTTTGGTTTTTTTTGTTTTGTTTTGTTTTGTTGTTGTTTTTGTGTTTTTTGTCCTATGCATCTCTTTGGAGAAGGAGCAAGTCTGACTTTTACTCCTTACAAACCCCTGCAAGGTCATGAGATATTTGCTTTTTTCACTGCATAGACAGCACATAAATCTCACAGCTGTGGCACAGAAATCAATCTGTTAAGATAACTATTGCTAATTCTTCATCCTCCAGGAACAGGATGGCTTAAAATTCAAACCACAGAATAGAGAGAGACAGAATAAAGAGCTTTTCACCTCCTACATTACCAGACTTGTTGAATCGGAGCAGTGCCCAAAAGTCATTACCATCCAGTGGCTATGGGCCAGTGTGAAATGAGTTACTGGGCTTTATCCAGATTCTAGTGGAGAAATTTCTGTCCAAATCACATAACTATGGCTACAGTTGGCAGGGGCTGAAGTACTTACTGGCAGCCATGGCAGAGAGTTTGAGGACTGAGTGTACACTTAGAGACTGGCTCTCTAGATCAGAGTTTTTTCTGCACCTACAGGAGCCAATGTAAAGCTTAAATAGGTGATTTTCCTTTTGTGTGCGAGGTACCACTGCCTGCAGACCTGTCAAACCAACCATATTGTTTAAAACCAAGTTAGAATTCATCCTCATAGTTACTGCATTGTCACTGTGGAGTGGGGATCTATGATCACTTCTCACACATTTAAAAAATTACAGCAGAACTCCTGAAATGCCATGAAAGGGTTTGCCACATGAGAGAGTATTTTGCTGCAAATCTTAGTGCTGCTAGATGGAAGACTATATCCAAGAAGGGTTATTTGTTGACAGTGGAGGTTAGTAGGGGTTTAAATTAGACATTAACCTTAACCTGTATGACCCTGAGAATGACTTTCACTTTACAGCATTTTATTTTCATTGTTTTCCTCCTCCTGGATTCAGGATCTTTGTAGATCTTCCTTTCTGTAAAGGACTACAAAGCATGGAGGGAGACACACACTAACACATGGAAAAAACAAAGCAGTAGCATGCTGCACACAGTTCCCATTCTGAGGTAGAGGTTCATAACAGAGGCCATCACATCACAGTTTTCAGTGGTCCCAGTCATAGAGAGGAAAAGATTTCCAAAGAGTAGCACTCCAAAGAGACATCAAAGCCCTGGCAGCTGACTGCCAATCCTTGTGGTGGATGGTGCTTTATAGATGCAGGTGAATTTTAGTGCAAAAAGAGAGTTAAGCTGAGAAACTTGATGAATTTTGATGAACTTGATGAATCTGTACCAGTCTGATGATGAACTTCAGGTGCTCAACTGCTTAGATGAATTCCCTGATGCAGTCAGTAAGTTTCTCAGCAGACTAAAATAACCTTATTTTTGACACCAGTGTTTTTCTGCAGTTCTCCCAAGCTGTGCTTAGTCCATCAGGGGTGAGTAGCTGACCATGAGCAGACTGCAACAGGATAGGCTACAGCAAAGAAGCAGCCAAGCTTAAATAGCTACAAATCTCCTGCTTTCAGGGCTCTAGGAGAGCTTTCAAAACCCAAAGGGCTTCTAAACCCTAGACAGAGCCAAATCTGCATTACCAGCATGTGCTTGTTACAGAACAGCAGCAAATGCAAGATGAGCAAGCTGTTCACCATCCCAAAGTATGCTTTTCACACCTGAAATCAGGAGGAACTTGTTGCCAGGCTGGAAAGTTCTCCCCACTTCTCATGTGAGTGAGTTCCTACATGTTTCCTTTTGGGGAAGGGACTGCTGGAAAACCTTTCTGCACTGAAGTCAAGCAGACATAGAAGTCAAGAGACCATGTTGAAACTCAGCTCTGAGTGGGAGGAGAAGAGTTCTTACATGCTCCACAGTTATCTGCTGGGTGAGACACCTGAATTTCAGAGGCAAAAAATCTGCCCAGCATTTTAGCTAGCAGACAGGAAATTAAGGCATGAAAGGAACAAGAGAATAGAGTGAGAAGAGTTTTACATTTTAGAAGACAGAAAAAGCTTTGTTGAAAGTGTCTTATTCCTGCCTATTTTATTTTTATTCAATTTAATATATTTGGCACTGAACTGCAATGATTTTGCACTAGTTTTGACCCTGGGCATCAGGTGGAAGCAGAATACTAGGCTACATTCCTAATTCCAGCTCTTAGAAGGTGTAAATGCCAGCCTATCTGTCCTAAATTTTCCCCAAACCAACTAAATCTTTAATAGCTACCTGCAATGCTTTGATGGTACTTCAGATTTTTGATTTCAGATCAGCAACTTCTGCCTGTCTTATTATATCTGAGAGTACAACCAGGTCTAAGGGTGTAAGCTGTTGTTTATGGCAAGTTTTGCAGAAGCTGTTCATGATCACATTGCTGATGAGTGATGGCCACAGTTTGTGTTGGGATATGACTGTCTTATGTGCTTGTTGGAAAAATGAATGATCTGTGGTTGTATATATTATGAGGATGGTATTTAGCTGCCTAAATTTAACATACTCAGGCACCATCAAATGTGTAATTAAACCTTTCCCCCTTTTTTTGTGCTAGGTATAAGAAGCTTTTGTCTTTACACTCCTTGTTGGGAAAAGATCCCTGCTAAAATGCAGGTAGCTTGTAGAAAAGGGTGTGGATATGATGTACAGAGCAAACTATTACACTCATGAGCTAGAAGTTCACTTGGTTGCCTCATGAGCTTGAAGTCTGAAAATCCTTGACAGGAATATTAATAGTTGAACATTTCCCATTCAATGGTAACAAAGTAATACTGAGAAAAATTGCTGATTGAAAGAGAATTTAGGTAATCCCTAATCCTGTGACCCAGGGAGCAAACATCTGTTGATATTAATTTGTTATACACAGGCTGCCTAATCATATTAGGAGAAACAAACAAGTGCATTGTTTTTCCCTTACTTTAAGCATCTACTTCATCTTAAGGTACAGCTGCAAGTACACAACAGCACATACACACAATGCATCTTGAGTGAACTCATGCATTTAGTTCTGATTTTGCCAAGTGTTAGTGAAAACAGTATGGGACTGACAGCCAGTTGTGTCATGAATACAGTTTATATCTTAATGCTGGGCACAAGGGTTACAAGCTCATGGTTTGTGTATGTTTTGTAACTGGTTGTCTGGTTTGACTTTAGAAAGAGGTGAGTTAATCAAGAAGCCAATTGGTTTCAGTGTGATACAGAGGTACTGAGCAAAGGTCAAGCTCTGTGAGTTTTGTGTTTTATAGGAGTAATCGTCTGGCATGGTGAATGATTCTCTTTTGTGTGTATCACCCTAATATTACTAGTGTACCTCTTGTGCAAGGAATGTGCAAGGAGTGAAAGGGCTATGATGTTAAAAAGGCTAGCACTTCTCTAAATGCAGTGTTCTTATGTGCAAAGCCCCACTTCTCCCAGAGCTAACAAGATACAGCTTTTTTCTGACTTTACTGGGGATAAGCTTGCATTGTCTCATGTTACACTGCAGAGAATTAAAGCCTGTCTGCCAGTTGTTGTTCCCAGTGCCTGTCCCAGAGCTGGCACAGAAGAGGATAGATATGCAGCTTGGAGGTATGATGTTCCCTGGCTGGTCCCATGCTTCCAGGAGCCCAGACTGGGCTTTTTCAGTCCTCCTAAGGGCAAGGACTGGTAGAACAGCCCCGTGCTTCCTCCAGCCTTTCACTGCTTCAGAGTTGTTCAGCCTCACTCCCACCTCAGTTGTTGATTGCAATCCAAGCCCTGAAGTGTAGCTGCTTGTCTCCAGCCCCTCTGCCTGTTTGCCCACCCTGTCTCTCCATGGGGAGCTAAAAAAGATAGATTTTTTTTTTTTTTGTCAGCTGCACAATATATCAGTCCTAATGATGATGATTTGGGAAAATTGTAGAATAAAGGGCAATCAAAATAATTATAATACCGATTGTTCATAAAGACTTAACAAGAACTTTAAGCCTGCTCTTCAGCTACTCTAATAGAGACAGCTGCTTGTAAATGACTCTTTGCTAAGATTTCTTACAGGGAGCCAAAAACAGAGTGAGGAACTGCCTGTTGGAGCTTTTCACGCTAATCTCATTTTTGTCTTTGAGGATTAAAACTTTCACAAGGACTGAAAGCTGATATTTATGAGTAGAGCTGGAGGAAGGAGGTTGCTTAAACAGCTCCTAGCCTGTCACCAACATCTCCAGCTGTACTCCACCAGCTCCATGGAGATTCAGTACTCTGATATTTTTAGAAATAATCACCTCCATATATTTCAGCATTGTTCATCCGAAACCACATTCTTCTCTTTTACGTTGTTTATAGACTTTTCTTTTACAGAAATGAGCTCTTTCCCTTGTTTTCCAAGCAGTGCTTTTGCAATTCAGTGACAGAACGTGCTGTTGAATTTGAAAGAACGTCAGTTTCTGTTAAGTCTTTGTTAAATTGTATGCCCATGTTCTGTTTTGCCTGGATTACCATAAATCCCACTGATTTTTATGGGCTTCAGTGAATGCAGATCTGTGCTGAGTGCTGTAGAGATAAAGAAAGCTCAGAGGTGTAACCAAGGATTTGACCTGTGTAATGCAATAGAAGAAAATCTGTACTGTGCAATATAATAGAAAAAGCACAATATAATAGAAAAAGCACAATATATCTCTTGGCAGTGGCAGAACTTGAACATTAGTACCTTTGATCTAATACCACCAAGGTCCAATAAGCCTCAACCATGGTGACCATTTCAAACTACAGAAAAACACTCTGGTGAATGCTTATCTCAAATAACTTTCTTAAATTTTCATAGGTAGTAGTTTAAAGCCTTCATTTCAAGTCTTGCAATACAGCCTAGAACTGTTGCTTTTTCTTCCTCTCTTACAGCCAGTTTTCTAGACAACATGCCCTTGCGAAGTTCTGGCAAGCTGAGCATGGAGACCAGAAAAGATGGTGAGAGTACAGCCCCTGCTCCTCCACAGAAGAAGCTGTTTTGCCAGTGCCACCACCACTGCCCTGAGGACTCAGTCAACAACACCTGCAGGTTGGTGGGATAGATATCTGGTGATGATGCATGGGAAAACATACTTGTGGTAGCTCAGAGATCCCAAGTTGGGTGTCACAGGTTTTGTTTAAGCAGTACTATATAAATGAGTTGTTTTTCACAGTGTCCAAAAATCAGAAGTAATTTTTACCTGGATATCAGCTGCATGGTTGTTTTGTGGTTTTTTTTTGTTTGTTTGTTGTGTTTTGCTATGTTGTGTTTTGTTTTGTTTTGTTAGGGCATACACATACTTATCATTTTCGATAATACTTGTTTTAGTGCATTGCATATGAAATATTCTGAAGGTTGAACTTTGTTTTTAAAGGTGCAAGCAGTTAATGAGAGGAGACCTAATGGAGACATACTGAAATGTCAGTAAATGCTTATTAATTTATAATTGCTCTCAAGAGAATACTATATCTAATACCATCGCTCTCAAGAATACTATTTAGGAGAACCTTGGTCTTTGAGTCTGCAGCAGCTATATCTATAGGTCCTTAAGGCTTTGGGGGTTTTTGTTTTGTTTTTGTTTTTTGTTTCCATGCTAAAGGAAAACTATCTTGAGGTGAAGTGTTGAGTATTTTGGTCTACTAGCTGTAGCCTTCTGTTTAATTTTGGACTTAGAGTACTAGGGATTTTTCATTTGGGTTGGTTCTGCGTCCTCAGGACCTTTTGGTTCCCTGGGGAAGAGGCAAGTCCAGATGTGCACAAGCTCCTTGAAGGCTCAGCACTGATCTGTGTTGCACTGGCTGAAGCAAGCAGAGGTGACTGAGGGTACCTGGGGGGTTACCACGCTGGTTTTCCCCTACCCAAAAAGCAGCTCTTGTTGGACACATGCAATTGGTGTTGAATGAAGGTTGAGTGAAGGTTTGAATGAACCTCTGTCTTGGCTTGAGGTGCAAGTACAGTTTGCATTAGCTGCAGCAAAGTTGGGCTGAGCTCTTCATGTTCCATATGAGGAATTCAAACTTCTGTGCTTGCTAGAGCAGGTGTGATACTGGAGATACCAACTATCAGCCAACAGCCTGGTGGAGCTGTGGGAGTCAGAGGGGCATCGAAGCAGGGCACAGATGTGACCCCAGCTGGAGATGTAGTGCTGTTAGAGGTGAGACTGTCTAACACTGTGTCAGCTCTTTGAGGCAGCGTATTTAAAAGATAAACGGGGAAAGCCTAAGGCTGCTGAAGATACCGATTGCTTTGTTGGATTTTTGAGTGTGGTTTTGCAGCCTGACTCAGTCCTTCTCAACCTGAAATGTATCAAAGTTTTGGTGACAGCTGTAAATACCATTTCCCCTTTCTAACCTCTTCCTACAAGCCCATGCTCCAGGCAGGAGTTAGACCTAGCTGCTCTCACATGACAGTCAGTTTAAAAAGCTATAAAACCCCACTCTGATAGCAATTTGGAGATCCCCTGCAGCGTGAATCAGCTGTTTCCGGTTCCTGCCCAGCAAGAGCCACAGCTTTCATATGTGCTGTCTCACACATGCAGCAACAGGGAATTTGCAGATGACTTTTAAATCTGTGAATTAGGAAGCACAAAGGGATCAGTGTTAAGGAACTGACTGAACAAGGTTTATCCCCCAGCTGGGTAGGCCTGCTGTTGTACCTCGCTTTGTAGGCATCATTGACATGAAGTATTTTCCATGGAACTATGAGTAAATGTCCTTTTAGAATGGGTTTGTGCATTTTCCCTTACTGCAGTACTTTAAAGAAACTCTCTTCAGAGTCTCCTTTATGGTGTCAAATGTCAAACTTTTTTTTAGGTGTTAATGCCCAATGATAGGCAGTTAAGTGGTAATAAAACATAAAATTGTGACCCTTTTGTCTTCATAATCCTTGAAGACTTCAGGCTTGAATGTTCTGCTTTGCTGCCGGAATTATTTTTTCCAATTTAGACACCAAAATAATAATTGAAGGTGGAATTTTTCCGTCAAATATTATTCACTTTTCTGTCCAGTCAGGAGTTTCCTGGAACAGTCAGGGGACTTGCTTTAGATCAACTCTCTCCTGCCCTGTGCTGTCACCTGAGCAGTACCCACCTTGCCACGTGCCTGGTGAGCAACAGCATAAGTGAAAATTTGCTGAGGAGTTTAGAGTAATATGAAACAAATTAAATTAATTTAAATGCACTGCCTTCATGGCTTGTCAGCAGTAATCCTGTTCATGATAGTGATGATCATTGCTGTGGCTCTCACTGCCTTGGTGTGAGAGCTGCAGTGAGGTGTGAAGGACTCACAAAACCCCATGTTTTCCCTACACCTCTTTAACTGTTAGTGTAATAATTATTTTTTAAATTCCCTGCTACATAGCTGGAATTATGAATTACAGAGGAAAGAAGATCCTGAGCCTACTGTTGGGAAGTCATGGGGTTTAGGTGTCTGGTTAGCTGGTTAATATGTATCTGGTTAGTTGGCTGGAGAGAGACCAAGTTTCAAAAGATTTGAGCACAACCAACCAAGTTAGCAGGGATTATTAGTTTCCCCTGAGTTTTGGGGTCATCCTGCTAGTGAGGCAGTAACTTTTATATTTTATTCTGTGTGAATGACTGTTGGCACAATGTTAAAGCACTCAGGGAATCGCTGAGTATCACTATAAAGGAAGTTTCCCCATTTTGAAGTTCAAGAAGTATTGATTGCAGTGTTTGTCTGAAGAATAAATTGACTGCTTCAGAGTAAAACTTTTTGCATCAAGTATCTGCTTGCCTCTAAAAGCCTTTTGCATTTTGTATTTCTAGGAAAAAAATTAAAAATCAAACCTCTTGTCAGCTCTGTCAATCTGTTAAGTTTTGGGCTGTGCTTGGACCTTCAGAGTGGACCTCTCAGCCCAACAGGAACGAGCCAATGTGTTCTGGGGGATCCAAGGGCCTGGCAAAGCTCTGAAATTCACTGAGCACATCCACAGGCAGGGCTTGGCTCTGGAGAGCATCAGCCACTGTCCTTACCAGGATTCTTACTAAAGCAGTGAAGCGTTTTATGAGCCCAGGAGCAGGAACCTCTGAAAGTTCAATGCAAAAGCATTTCCAGCTGTGTTTAAATTAAAACCCTCAGAACAGAATAGCTAGTCCTATTGCAATCACCATTAAAAGTTTTCTCATAAAAAGCTGTCTGTCATCTCACATGAAGATTTCTATCTGCTACCACAGGTATTCAGCTTTAAAGTATATATCCGGCCCATTGTACCAGGGGTCTGAATATAAAAGTGTAAAAATGAGGACATCTGGTGGCCATTTAAAATCCTCTTCATAATTGTATTTGTAGAAATTTAAAAGCCAATATTCTTTAACCACATCTATATCAAATCCTCCAACAGCCCGCTGTGTTCCTATACAGAATTTCCCTTTCTTTAATACTTCTCCAGTTTAAGTCCAACAATACTTTAGAGAGCTAAGGATAACACTGCAGCTTAAAAGGCAGAATGCTTTTCTATCTAAGCAGAAAAGCCATAGCTCTGGTTAGAGTATGCTTTAAAAAATGGGACAGTCCATGAGCACAGTGAAGTTTTCGGAGACCCATTACAGAGTGAGCTCATCAAGGGAGGGTTAAGGCCAAGGTGTAGCAAAACGGGGCCAAGTCAGGAGCTGAGGCTGCTATCCTCACTCACCAGGACCCCATTTCCTCATGGATATGTGAGCACAACAGGCAGAGACAGCTCCTTCAATAGCCCTGCCCGTGGCTGGATACAGGCACTCCTGTACCACTGCTCAGGGGTTGTGTATAGGGGGAAAGAGGGGTCACAGGTGGGGCACTCTGGGCAGTTGAAAAATATTAGTGCATTCAAGGCTCTGACAGTTAAAACCTTTGGAGAAGGCTCACAGTCCTCTGCTTGTAAAGGCTGTGTTAAACTGCTGCTTGTTGAAACTTTATTCTTCTTCCTGAACATCTGTGCGATTCATAAAAGGCTTTCAGTAAAGAAGGTCAAAGCTGCTTTGAACACAACCAGGACCTTGTTTTACTGTTCCATTTCAAGTTTTCTCTGTTCAAAGTGAATGCACGGACAGTTGTGTCTAATCATAATTAATTGCATATTTTAAAGCGCGTTGTTACGTCTAATTGGCTTTGACTGTAATGGGATTGCAGTAAAGGCAGAGGCTAATTAGGTGCCTTGTCGCACTCTATTTTCATGCACAAATAAATGCTGACAGTTTTAAAGATTGGGCTGATAAAGTTTAAGTTCCTATGTGTTCCCTACTAGATTGTATTTCTGCCCAACTGTGTCTTTGGTTATCTAAAGCAATAAAATAATTAACTTGCTTTTTCAATATGACCAAAGGTGATAACTCACTTGAGTGATGTTATTTTCATTCTCCTGTTCTCCAGATGGTATGATTGAATTTTCGTTGTAATTTGGTATGTAGAAGAAAAAAGACTTTGAAAGTGCCAAAAGCACTGAGTTCAGACAACTTTTGTTTTAATCAACTTTAATTTTTAGGGAAAAGCTGAACATTTTCTGATAAGAGAGCTATGGTGAGATCTTAAATGTTAGCCTTTCAATTTTTTTAATGTTTATGTTTATTTTAAAATTTCTTCCTTTATAGAATTTTTTCAATAATTTTAAAAAGAGTGCAGAGACTTGTCATGTTGCTTTGGATGGAAGTGAAAAGATGTTCTTGCTCTTTCTGGTATCAAAATGAGGAATATAAAGAGGAGGATTGGAAAAAAAGCAATAGTATTTGTATGGACTCATTTGAAATCAAATTAAAGATAAGGGGTCTTTTCATCAAGTTGTGAAAGTTACCTGTCTCTGTGGTAGGCATTGAATGAGGGAAAGGTGTTGCTTTTCAAAGTTATGTATTGTCACCCCTGGCTGTGTCACACACAGAGCTGGATGGGAAATCTCCAGCAGGCAGGTTTTGGTAGCTGAGGAATCACATCTTCTGTGAGAAATGGCTGCTGGCCAGTGGGGACATCTGTGTGAGCAGATGCAAAGTTGTTGGCCTTGGTTCCTCTCCTGTGACATTTAGGAAAGGTCTGATTTAAGATCCCTGCTTGCTTTGTGGTAATCTGTAATTGTAGCAGCACCTTCTATATCAGTGTCTGTCAGTGTTTCACTATTAACTCCCTTTATTTTCCTGGCATTTGACTTTGCTGTAAGAATTCACTCTTGGCATTTCTTATGTGACATAAGAAATCTCTGCTTATTAGTGATTGCATCCAAAGTGAATTTAATCACTCCCCTGCACCATACTCTAATAAGATGGTGCTTCAGTGGAGGAGGTTACTGAATGTGTACCCAGATGTACCCAGTAACAGCACATTGAACTCCTTTTTTACACACCATTTGCAGAATCAAATTACGCACAATTAGAATTCACATTGCAGGTTTTAAGAAAATGGCAGTTCTATACTACAAATTTTTTTTTCTAGGAAGTGGAGAATAGGTTTTTCATACTAGTTTGCAAGTATCAGTGATATACTGATGGCTCTCTTTCTGTAGTCACCAAAATAAAGTGTGAGACTGTGACCACATCTCTGACTTGTTTCTTACTGGCTATATTAGTAAGAACAGTTTCATTTCTACCCTTGTCAGGTGTGAGGTGGAGTAATCAATAAAACAGCAGGGGTGTGCCCTGCCCTTTCCCTGCAGTGTGTGGTCCATCTGACATCCTGTGAACCAGGAGAACTGGTCAGGGCCAAGAGGGGGGAGGCAGGTAGGAGAGCCTTCTTTCTTTTCAGAAGAGTCCCTTCTCCCTCTCACCCACGCACCTCAGAAATTCTCAAAAAGATAATGAGTTCTTACATTGCATGAAAACTTTTTGTTGTTTGGATTTTTCTTAGAGCTAGAGGCAAGCAGTACCAGTGTTTATTCTGCTCAGCAATGTGATTTTTTTCCTCTCACTTTTCCCTCATTATTCTAAAATCTGTAAAAAGCATGATTTATTCATATTTTTGGAGCTTTATAACTTGTTTTGCTCTACCCAAACACATTTTTTCTTTTTAAATTTGGAGTAAAATTTTTAGAGAGACTAAAGTGCATGAGGAGCCTGCATTTAATTTTCAGAAGTGAGCTAAGAACCAGAGTCCCAAGTCAGAGAAATAGAATTGAAACTGCTGACTTTCTGTTTCTTTTTATCCCTTTTGCGAACAACTTGACTTTTCCTTACCCTGCTTTTCTTTGATGAACCGAGTTTTGGGTTTTTTGGGGGCCTGTTAGCTGCAGAGTCCATTTTTATGTTTCACTTGATAGCAATTTATTGTTTTGTTGCTCTGTCCCCTGGGTTAAACTTACTCATTACTTTGAATTAAAGGCACCATGCAAACAAAATCCAATATAATACAATATTCTGCTCTGATGGATTTCTTACTGTCTCTCTTGGCAATCCTGTTGTCCCTATATCTTTCCAGCTCAAGCAATGACATCGAGGTGGCTGTTGCCCAGAAGGGTTACTGGCTTCTTTGCCTCACTGTCATGTACAGTGTCAGAGGATTGTAGAAGTCATCCCTGGCTTCGCAGAGAAAGTAATTCGTAACGTGCAGTTGGTTACTTTTCACATCTAGAAGTCAGTAACCCATGATAGAGTATTATTTGAAGTAATAAGCTTACTGTGGCTAGACCCTGCCCCACTAATACAAAAATATGCCACAGACAATGTTTGACATGATCCTATGCAGCATCTCTCGATTGTGTAGCTAATACTTACAAATTGTGTTTGTCTCTTAAATGTGTAACTGTGGCTCTTGTTTCCTACATCTTCATTGCCTTTGCTGCTGGTGCTCTTTAGACTCTTGTTTCATTCAAGTAAGGAGCAAATCATCTGAAATTTTGCTGTATTTAAGTTTTCTAATCTCTTTTTCTTTTTATTTCCTTGTTTTAACTGAGTTTGTTTCTTCTCTTCTGAAAAACACTCATTGCACATAATAGCCAGTGTTATTTTCCTGAGCAAATAACAGAATATTTTATTTCTCCGTGACTTAAATATCTTGTATTAAAAACTTTCTTTCTTTATTTTTGGATCTTCTTCCTGTAGATCAGTCAGGATGACTGATTTTGTTTCTTACACATTACGTATCCCCCTCAGAGTGCTGGGAACTTAATGCACAGCAGTGTCAATAAAATGCAGCCACCCTTTCTGTGCCCTCCACTCCCTCTTCCCATAGCATTCAGGCATTTGACCTTCATCAAGGAAGGACATTTATCACCAGCACCATCTAGCCATCTGTTAGGATACTTGCCCTCCCTGGTGCACATTCCTGTAAACTGAAGCATTATGGATCACTTCAGGCTTATAACACAAGTAAACATCTATGAAGGGTGTTGATGATAATTCAAGGACTCATACACAGAAGTGTTGCAGTTCATAATACGGCTAAAATGGGAATCACAAATCACTCTTGATAATATTTTACGTTTAGTATCTCTAAAGTGTTTCTTTCTTCAGGTCTCTACCGTGGCAAATATCGGTGCCTTGTTCCCACACTCAAGGCAAACCTTGTGTAGCACTGGAACTTGCATTCAGTGGGTTTCCAAAGTCTTAACACACTAATGACCACAGGCAGAGAGCTAGGCTGTTTGCTAGTGGCGTTTAGGCTGTGAAATGTTGCAAAGGTAAGTGCACAGCTCTGAGGCAGAGCCTCCTTTGGGGAGGAGGCAGGAGCTGGTCCGCAGCAGCCCCAGTGTGTCCATTTGTGAATGGCAGTTTTGCCTGGCAGGGAGCAAAGTTTAAGACAATATTCAACAGCACATTTTTCACTCCAGTGTCCTTTCCTGATTCATTCTTTCCAATCCACAGCACCGATGGCTACTGTTTCACCATAATAGAAGAAGATGAGTCTGGTGGACATTTAGTCACCAAGGGATGTCTTGGATTAGAGGGCTCAGACTTCCAGTGTCGGGTGAGGAAGCATTTTCTGCCACAGTGTTACTTGCATTTTTGATAGTTTTCAGTTAAAGTGCAGCCAACAGACATTGCTGTGTCCATGTTTCTCACTTCTGTTCACTTGGCAGATAGTTGATCTGCATTGATTACTGAGGGAAGTGCATTTGTATACCCAAAAGATGATACTATAGTTCCTCCTATAATAACAACTCATGTTTTTGGTTTTGGCACTGTTGCTCCTAGTAACATTCCTACTCAGAGGAAGCTTGGATTTAGAGAATTGCAGTCTTAACTCCTCAAATCTCCATGCTGGCTAAAGTTAGTTAGGATATTATTTAATGGACAGCAGCAACCTCTATGTCTTACATGAAGTTGCACTTTGATTTGGGATTTTTGGTGCCAGATACTCCCTTCAAGCACAGGGATCACCTGATGGAAAACAAGTTATCACTGCAGGAATGGAAGGGGTTTGGAAAATGGAGCAAGGTGGTTCTAAGGTGGTTGCCTTTCCTCATGTTAACCTTAAATGGTTTTAGATGAGTACAGGAATGGTCTAATCATTATGATTAATGGAAGGTATTTTATTCAGCTTCCCACGAGACCAGAGCTGCAGCTAAATTAGTCCACGCAGCAATTCCTGTATTATCATGACTAACCTGCTTTGGATACCTGTATTAACTCATTTTTGGTCTAACTGATGGATGTATGTGACTTTAACACTTCTGACTTGCACCACTAGAGAAAGCCAGTCCCTTTTGCAGCATTAAGGCACCAACAGGAGTAAGTTAGGAGTGAATTAATGTCTTAATTACCTGGATGAAATATTGCTGGATACGTTGGTTGGCAGAAATCCTTACTCCACACATACTAGAAATCTGTAGCAGATTGCAGTCCAGCTAGAAGTACATCTTTCAATGCCAGAATGACCATGTATATTTACAACGTGGGTAATGACTTGCTTTCTATCTAAATTGCATGTTGCAGGACACTCCCATTCCACACCAAAGAAGGTCTATTGAATGTTGCACAGGCCAAGATTACTGTAACAGACACCTTCACCCAACGCTGCCACCACTGAAGAATCGAGGTAAGAGGAAGAAAGTGCAGTCCTAAGCTGGTCTTTTCCTGCTCTTGGTCCTTGTGCCTTAGGGAAAAATAGAGCACAGACTGAAGCACCCTTTATCCAAAAGCATGTGATTAGAGAGATAAATGGCATTAAACAGTATCTCTCCATTCCTGTAGGTTGTGTGTGGAGTGGTGCTGATGCTTGCTGTTATTTCCGTTGCACACATGCAGTGAACACGAGATGAATTAGAGTTGCATGATGCTGTCTTAGAACAGACCTGCTGAGTTATCAGAGATCATCTCAAAGACCTAGGCTGGTCGTGGCATATGATGACTCTTGCTGTGTATTTTTTTAGTCTGATAATAAAATGGAATCCTCTCTCCAGTCCCTGTATAACTGCATTACTGTCATTCATAACTCCACACACAAATTGGTCAGTTCAAGTTGACACAAGTCTGTAAGTTTTTCTTATTTGCAAGACCTGATCATCCAGCACTAGGGCAGTAATGCCTCACTAAAATGTATTTTTTATGTGAAAAATGTAGCTGAAAATGGAATCCAGGGTAAGAACTCGCACACTTTAAAAAAAAAAATTGAGATCAAATGGACATGTATTAACTTGGTAGATCCTGAGGCTAGGTTTTAGCTTCAGCATTTGTTTATTTAAATATCACTTTCTGAAAGCTAGTAAAACTATTTTTGTCTGGGTGTGCAGAATACATTTTATAGAAGTGTATTCCTAGGTAAGTGTAAATTCATCCGGAATAAACTCCTGGCACTAGCAGAAATTGTGGTAGTCAGCATTGAGTCAGTTTGGAGGTGCAGAAGAATTTATCATTGTGGTGTTCTGTGTTGAAGATCCAGATCGGTGCACAGATGCACTCTTAATTTCACCAACAGCAGATACACGAATGCATGCTCAGAGAAAGCCTTCACTCATGTAAGCTGTTCCCTTCAGGCCTGTGAAATGCTGCACAGATGGGCTGCAGTCAGGCCTTTGGAGGGTAGTATGTAAATACTTCACTGTTTACTAGCAAGGCATTAAGGCAGTGAAACCTCATAAAACTCTGACTTCCAACAGAAGAGTTATGTACTACTTTGTTGGTTTATTTAATTTTAAAAAGTTCTTTGGACTGAGAGAGAAGCTCCAAAAAGCAGTCAATATTTATTCACACTTACTTAGTCCTTCATTAAATATCAGTTTGGAAAACACTGCCATGATTTCTTCTTGCTACTGGCTGAGTTTATTCTACATTAGGACTACTTAAAAATACTGAATCAGTGCCTAAAACTAGACCCATCTTATTAAGATTTTAGTTACTTGGCAATGCTATCTGCTGCTTATACAGAAAGCAATGAACCAAGATTTTGGTAGTGGCAGAAGTTGTTTGGATCTATGTTGGGTTTGTTCTGTGTGTAAATAAAGTATCGCTTGGGAGCCATTGGTGACAGAGCCATTGAACAGCAGAGAGAATATATTTTAAAAGAAAAATCTCTGAGAGTTGGAGCAGGGTTCTGCTGCTCTGTGTTGCAAAGTTGACTATTTTAGCATGACAGATGAAAGGTGATGTAGTCGCTCAGCATACTCAGAAGATTGCTTTTTAAATAAGCTCTTACACTACCACCATCCTGACAGTGTTTTGTAAAATGCATTTCAGGAACCGCCTCAGTAAATGTGGCTGAACAGGGCTGAAGTCATCACCTTTACTAAAGCTTTAAGTTAATGTGTCATTCTTGGTGCTGGGCCTGTTTTAATTTGTTGCTGCTGTTTCCTAGTATGAAACCTCAGAAAAAAAAAGCCATAGCTTGAACCACAGACCCTCACTGCAAATAGGTACAAATACTGTGTACAAATACATGCTGTGTATGTGGCTATGTTCATAATTTCTACTGGAAGCATTTAGGCTGTGATTGTCTGAGTAATGTAAGAATTTTATATCAAATTTAACATAAACTGTAAGTACAGAGAAAGAGAGGTAAAAACAAGCTGCTTGGAATAACCTTCTGGCCTTCAGGGTTCCATGAAAGATATGTATGCTCCTCAGCATCTAAAAAACAAACAGAAATTTGGCTTCTGATGAACTCACACCTGAGGTGATACCTCACGGGAGACAAAGTCTAGAGAGACCATGCAGCTGCAGGTCAGAGGCTGTTGAACTAAAAATTGACCTATGCACCAAGGTAACAGCTACAAAGGCAAGTGACTTGTCTTCTCTAAGTGCTTTTCCAGGCCTGGCATGTGCTGCAAGGCAAGATTTATTCCGTGCCCTGTCCTTCTCCTCTCCCCTCCTGGAAAGAAAGGAGGACCATGTACATGAAAGTGAGAGCTAGAAAAATTAACACTGGTCAAAGCAAAGACTTGTTAAGTAAGATGGAAGAAACAACAGCTAAGCCTAAGTTTTAAGCTCATCTTGGTACAGAACTAGCAGGATAAAATATCCCAGAGAAACCATTAAATCCTTGTGCCAGCTATACGTCTGTCTTATTAAGGAAATGAAAATCATAATTGGGTCTGATATAACACCTCTGCTTTAAACAATAAAAGATATTCCTGGAAATCCCAGCAAAAGCACAGGCTGAGACCAGTCAAAAGGAGAAATATGTCTTTACTGATTTAGAGCCTATATAAGCAGAAGTGGTGGTGCCACCGTGTCTGGCTCCCTGCCTGTATAGCCAGTGATGAATGGGCAAGGGACTGATTGGAGGAACGATGGGGTCTGATGTGTGCACACAGCCTCCACGCCTCAGATTTCACTGCCGTTTTTACTTGGATAACTGTAACATTCTGAACTGGGGCACCTGGGGTGGGAGGAGAACCTCCTCTCCCTTTGATATGCTGACTTCTGAACCTTCTGGGTGGCATTTTCAATGCACTCCTCAGCATGGTCCCGCTGATGACAGTGAGTGAAATGAGTGGTGGAGGAGGGGGAAATTGCAGGAGAGTAACAGAGGCAGCTTGGTCTCGCTGAGCTCCCTGCTGTCACAAGGCTGCACCACTGTTTTCCTACAACATGGAACTGTTAATGTGCTGTTTGCTGGGCTTCACTGTTATCAGCCAGCCAAGGTATGTGAAGAAGCTTCCCCAACTGAATGTGTGTTTGCTTTGCATTTCCCACACCTTGCTCCCGGTGTGGAGCTGACTGCTGCCTCCATGGAAGCTGCTGCTTATTCTCATACCCCTGCTGCTTGGCACCTTGCAGTTCCAAGTAACACAGCAGTAAAAAGCACAGCACTGGACTTCTTAAAGGACAGAGTACCTCCATCACGTAAACAGGCAGTGACCAGGACCCACCACGGTGTTCACCACACAGCCCACAAGCAAGTCTGTGGGCAGACTCACAGCTGAGCTGCCCCATCCCTCCTCCTGGTCAAATGGTGCAGGGAAAGGGAGGTTTGTCCTGCTGCTCTGTGGGGAACAGCCTGGGCTGGAGGAGCAGGAGAAGAAATTCAGCCTGGCTCAGTGCAGCAGAACAAACAGACGTTACTGGTGTAAGGATGGGGGCTTGCATTTAATCTTGTGTTGTCCACACACACACCAGCCAGGTTTATGAAGTCCTCAAGTTAACAAGCAAATGAAGTCCTGCCAAAATGCTTTAAAAACACAGAGAGTGTTTGAAAGGTGGGACAGTAGCTCATTTACCATCAGTATTGCCTCTCAAATACCCAATAAACAGAAAGGCATATGGAAGTTACTCTCCTCTCCTGTGGGAGCCAGTTGCCCACCTGTGCTGTGCACAGTGAACCACTGCTGAAGCTGTGCCACTGTTGGCACAGGGGACACCACCCACCACAAGAAGGTCAGCTCTGCATCTGGTCGAAGTCTTGTCAGCGGTTCCCAGCAAGGAGCCTTTATGTCTTTCATGCTTTCCGTACACTTGCTTCACATAATTGCATTTGGGTACCAAAAGAATTTTGCAGTGTTGGAGCCGGAAGTTCATCTGAGAACTACACAGCACTTCCAAAATGCCTTCTGGCCTCTGGGAAAAATGAACTGCATTTATTTACTTTTCTGAATGGCAGAAGCCCATTAGAAACATTGAGCATAAGGTTTGGATCGCTTAAACCGTAAAAATGATGGGAATTTGATTCAAGATTACAGCATGTTTATCATCCGTCTCCAAATGTATGTACTCATACATGTACAGACAGTGTGAACAACTTCATGGGCAATAGTGTGTCTGCAAAAATGCACAGATTTCCATGGCTTTAACATCTAGCAGACACAAGATCTGAATTGTTCCCTCTGCATATGACATCAGCTTTCATTAGTGCTAAACCCAGAAGCCCAGCTACCATCGTCATACTCTGTGACGCAGGAGAGCCCTTGCTGTGGATGGTTATCTGGGTTTCTTCCAGATGTAGAATGCTGCTTTATTGTCTCTGTGCTTTGCTTATTGGTCTGATGGGCTGTGACATCTGAAACTGTTACAAACCACACATTTTAGAGGGAGGTGGTGGCTGACACAGGCTGCTTACAAAGCACAAACCAGAGCCCTCAGCCTTGCTGAGCTGCCACCGCTTTCAGCAGAGCTCTGGATTCCCCGGTGGGCTCTCAGTTTCGACCCACAGCCCACTTGGAGTGTCAGGCCAGGAATAAATCTGCTGTGGCAGGCAGAAGGATGGGCTCGAGTGTTTTCCAGATAGACATCAGTGTCAGTGTCCCCTTTCAAAGGCATCAGCCATGTCCTGAATGTTTACATTGTTAGTGCTCCCAGAGCAGGTAATGGCAGGTTAAAACATGACCAGTGTGATCAGGAGGTGTGTTGGTTGGTAATCTCTGTTTGTAGTGGAAAGGGGAAGGAAAGAAATTGTTTGGGAGCAAAAAAAAAAAAAAAAAAAAAAAAAAAAGAAACTGGATCTTTAAAATAAAGGAGTCTGAGGGTAAACTAAGAGTCCCTTAGGAATCTCCTGGTCTCATTACCCTTGTAAATCTGAAACATAATAGCGCTGTTCCAGGACCAGTCAATAAGGATAGATTTCTTGCATTCTCCAATCTGTCAGGCATTGGAATGAAGGATACAAGACAGCAAGGCTGGAAGAGCTTCATAAAACATGGCCCTCATTTGCATTATCCTGTTATTGAAAGGATGGTTTGTGTATGTACATGGCAAAATACTACAATTTTGAGAGTTTGGGTGGCAGGGGAGGTTAAAAAAGAACAGAGCTGGATGTCTTTGTTTTTCAGCAGAGAAGCATGCATGAAGGTCAGATGCGCTTGCCTGAGCTGAGAATACAAATTTGGAGATTAATGTTACACGTTAAAGGAGAATACAAGTCTCCCATACAAGGGTTGACTGAAACATTTTAATAGTTTTTATGCAACAGCCTTTTCTGCAAGTTACTTGACACATTTTATTTTCAAAGTGTTTTGCAGAAAAGCTGCTGGAAGGATAGTTTTGCCCACCAGCATAGAAAGGACTTGCTGGCACATAGGGCTGCTTTAGAGCAAATGGAGAAGAAATTTCCTGCTCAGGTGTTTATAACAGGATCTAAGAGAAAAATCGTTCTGTAATGATGGAAATACACTTTCAAGGCCTCTCGTGGCCTGCCTTCTAGGTTAAATGATCTTCTGTGTCTTCCCTTCCAGGATAAATGTAGTTTGGTAATTTTTCTATTTTTTTTTTAAATATTAACTACTCAATAGGATGCCACTTAATCGGAGTGTTTAAAAAAGGCAGTACTTTTTGCATGTCCTGTCTGATCACTTGGGTTAAAACCCAGAGCTATAGGTCTTGATTGATTTTTCATTCAGAGACAAACAGGGAATTGCAAATCAAGGTGATGTTTTGCCTGAGTGAGGACTGAGAAAACAAATAGGCTTTTGGAAGTGTCAGTTCTGTCCTGGTCACTGAGGGCCAAAGAGGAAGCCCAGAAAATGCCTGAGGAATCCAGGGGTATCCTGTACAGGAATTACAAGAAAAGAGCGGAAATGATCTTGTGCTCAATGCACTTCTGACATCGACTTCATACCATTCCCCTTTCTAAATTTTCTACCTTTCTCATTTTTAACCCCAGACTTTGCTGAAGGAAACATTCACCACAAGGCCCTGCTGATCTCAGTGACTGTTTGCAGCATCCTTCTGGTGCTTATCATCATATTCTTCTACTTCAGGTAAAAAAGGAATATGTTGGCATGGCAGCTTCTTAATGTTCCTCCCAACATTTATCTTTTAATAGATTAAGGAATTTGAAAGAAAATAGAAGTGGACCTTAAAGAAAAGAAATAAGAAACTGTAATTTTATCACGAGAAAAAAAAGTGCATTTTATTCACTCTTTTCACAGATATATCTGTGTGATGTATTTCACACAAAATCTTTCACTCAACATCCTAAAAAGCCATTCAGGTAGAAGCACAGATTGTTCTTTACTGAGAAGGCCAAAGGACAAATTTTATAGGGAAATTTTTATAAGGGAAATACATCTAAGTTTTTTTATGTGATGAAGAGATGATCATAAAAAAGAAAACAATACAGGAATGTCAGTAAATGTGTCTAGGATGTTACCATACTCTATATAGATTATGTTTTAATAATTTGGCACATTCTCATTACATATTCCCAGATTACATGGCCTTACCTCCTCTGGCTCCTAGAAATACACTGCAGACAGTAAAATAAAGTTACTTACTTGGTTGGTGTTTTGGACATATTTAAGTTTCTGAAAGGAAAACACTGGGTTGCTTTGCAAATTTACCCCAGACTGCATGGCCTTTGAGTGTTATACTTAGAATTTTGATGCTGAAAACAGTCGCTAAAAATAAAATAAAAAATTTTGGCGAGCAAGTCCAGTGTATTCCACAGGGAAGCAGAGAAAGCTGTTGGTCTGCAAATGAAGGAAATGTGAAGGATGTGTGCATTATTCTTTGCACATGTGCTCATTGTATTCAAAACTCATTTCGTTTTCGTGCAAAATGTCAGATACAAACGCCAAGAGACGAGGCCCCACTACAGCATCGGGCTGGAGCAGGATGAGACCTACATTCCCCCTGGAGAGTCCCTGAAGGATTTGATCGAGCAGTCCCAGAGCTCAGGGAGTGGTTCCGGGCTCCCTCTCCTGGTAAGGAAGCAATACTATTTTAATGCACATTTCAAAGGCACAAATGTGTAGAGGGAGAAGAGGCACAAAAAATACATTTACATGTCCTCAGTTGTTGTTTTAGATGTGGTTTTTTGTTCTTGTGGTTTTTTTTTTTTTTTTTTTTTCTCTACCAGAAATGGGAAGGATTTAACCTGGGTAACAGCTGCTTTAGAAGCAGGGGACTTTTTTCATGTGAACTAAGCCAAAAAAGTTTAGGGTTATTTTTCTACCTCAGTTCATTTCTTATTTTAGATACCATAGGGGCAAGTACAGGCTAAGAGAGCTCATGGAAGTACATCAGGATTTACTCCAGTGTACAGGACAGCACCTGGCTCACTGATGTTGCTTTCTTCCTTTGTATGTGCAAGATGCAGTCAGGGTTTCAAACACTGACACATCGCCTTTTTCTGAAGGGAGCTGTAACTTGTCAAACTTGGAGCCTTTTTATTTGTAGGCTTCACTCTGCGTTCAGAAGCCAAGGGGGATTTTTTTATTCTTGTAGTATTGCAATCTCAAAGGTTAAAGGCACAGGGATGTAGTTTGTGATTATTTCTGAACAGACTCCAGGATTACTAAGCCTGCTGAAAAGGCAGAGTGTTCTGTGGCAATGTAGTTCTGTTCACCAGGGGGTTTTGTTTCTGGGGATAATCACTGGTAGGAAGGAATTGGTAAAAAACTGGGTTACTTATTTAAAATATGTGCCTCTGAGAAACTGGAATAGATTTAATTTTCATTTTTCAGAGTGCATACATCCCTCCTGTCTTCCAAACTTATTAGTTTGTAGTGATGCTACTACTGTAGGGGTTGTCCAGTTTCCAAGTACCATGTACTATCTGTCTGGTTTTTGCCCACACATATTTTTTTAAACGCCCTAAAGAAGACATTAAATGGGAAGTTTTATATTTCCTTAGAAATGAAGCAACAGGCTGAGTTTGTTCTTGGCTTTATGAAAGCTCTGTCCTATCCCATACCAATATCCTTCTAGCACCCATGGAAAGGGAGCGATCTTGTGTGCAGTTTAGGACATTCCTAATGAGTTTCCAGTTGATTTAATTCTGAGGATTCTTCCCTTTTTTGGCTTTGGGGTTTGGTTGTTTGTTTTTGTTGGTTTGAGGTTTTTGTTTGGTTTTTTGTTTGTTTGTGTTTTTTGTTTTGGTTTTTGGGTTTTTTTTTACATAACACCTGCCACATCAAGGTCTTCATCTTCACTTGTTCCAATGACAGAAAAAATGCAATAATTTAGATCAAATACAAGGAACTTGGTTGTACTTCTCTGAGAGGATGTGTTTCCAGCAGCCCATACGGGTAGTAGGTGCCCTGGGGCACGTCACAGCAGTGCATGGCTCAGTCCTTCATCCCAGGATCCCAAAAAAGCTGGAGCAATGCTGGTTATGACTCCTTGTTCTTTATGCCTTCCTCTGTCCCAGTGAACACTTTGAAGGAGGGATCTGTGGTCTCAGTGGTGTCCCCAGGTCTGCTCTTGCAGTGGATGGGAAAACCAATTCCTGCTGCTTAGCTGCTGTAGGGGCCAAGGTGATATCCCAGCTGGGGCATTGCTCAGCAGCTCTCAGAGCTGTGCCACTGCTCCATGAGGCAAAATCCATCCAGTCTTCTGTCAGTCCACTTCTCTCAAGCTTGGAGTCTTTGCAGCCACTGGACCAAGTGTTTTTTCTCCAGGAACTCTTCCCCCCCCGCCCCCCTTCTCCCCTTGCTTACAACAAGCTCATAAATTGTTTTTTAGAAGTAGTGATTTTGGGTGGAAGAGAAGAAAATGGATCTTGCACTTGGCAAGATACTTGCTGCATTTCCCAAACAGCTACAACCACTGTGAGTTCACCAGAAGTGCACAGAGGGATACCTCTGGGCCCATGCCTGAAACAAATGTATAGAAAGTGCTTGGCAATAATGCTCTGGTCTTTGTTGTGCAAGGGCTTAGTTTTAACCTTGTTTCTTATGCAAAGACTGAAATATCCAGGGTTATAATTTCAGGAAAGTGAGATGCAAATTTAATGCAAAATGTCACCTTATGCTAACCAGTAATGTTTTTCTTCTGTGTAGAACATTTATTCTAATGGGTACAAATATATACACCCAAACCAAGTATTAGCCAATAATTTTTCAGTATGATAACATTCAAGCAAACGTTCTTTCTCCTGACCTGTCTGTACCTCTGACAGAAGAGTTTGCTGCAGGTCAGATGTTGCCATCATGTTCTGTCTGAAGAGATTGCTGAACTATAATTTGGTCTCTACCTTCTCACACATTTTTTTCATAATTTCCCTTCCAATGGACTTTGCTTTTCAAGGGACTGCATCTGAGCCATAGGTATGAATTCTCTGTTCAAAATATTAAATTTACAAAAGGTTGGTCTGTCTAAATTTTCATCTGCAGTAGATGAACACGTTTAGCTGAATCCCAGGAAAGTAGAAATAGTTGGTAATTGGATTGTTTCTACTCAGGGAGATGAAAGAAAAGGTCATGTAACCTTACCTGGCTGCTTACAGAGCTCAAGCAGCAAAATGCACAGATTTAAAAAGAAGTAAGAAACCCCCAGCCCCACTCAGTGTAAATAACTCACAGGAGCACATCATTCAGCATGCTTATGAAATCAGTTCAGCCAACGATTTTGATTAACCTCTTTGTTTTAGAAATCATAATTGGTTTATAATTCAAGAAGGAGCTGAATTCCTTAAAATAAAACAAATTGTTCATAGGCAATCATTTGACCAGTTCTAGCAAGACAAAACCAGGTTAAGGCCTTTTACATAGTATTCTGCCGCCTGAAAACCCATAACAGAAATGTGTTTTTCATTTTCTTAATGTAATTTAATAAGGAACTTTTCATCATTAAGTATTGTAATTGCATGTACTTTATGATGCCATTACATATATTTACACAAATTAAGTTATTTGATGTAACTACATTATTGCTCAGGATGCATTTTTAAAATGGGCAAAATAGAAAGCAACAATGCTAAAATGACATTACAAAATGTTACAGCAAAATTCCAATGTAATATAACTATTGTTCAATCACTATATGAGCATATAAAAGATAAATCAAATTTAAAAATTAAGGCTAATCTCTGTTGTTGGCTTTCATTGATGTTAATCAAAAATAATGGCACTGAAGCTACCATCTTGAATGTCTAATAATACAGTGCAGGGCTGGATAAATGGAATTCTGTTTAAATGACAGAAGAAGAAAACTGGGATATTTGAAATAGCTTTGCACAAATACCACTGTATGTTTTGCTTCTTAAAATTGCCCACTGTGAAAACCAGTGATTTACTTAAAAAATGAATGATGATAGACCTGACCTAATAGGCTTTGAGATTGTCTTTGGATACACATTCATGCTGCAGTGGGGTTGTTGCAGTCCTGCCTGGCATTACCAAACTGGTGGTTTCCACTGGACTCCCAAGCATAACAAAAGAAGCAAATTATTTAAAAAATCAGTTTTTGCTCATTTCTGTCAGCCAAGATTGCAAAAATATTTTGGATTTCATGAAGTGAGTATGATTTCATAGGGATTCAGTTAGAGCAGTTAGATTCACTTGCTGCAATAAACTACTGGAGGTTTGTATCTGGATGGTGGGAAAATGGAGCAAGAGGCCACAAATTTGAACTTGTCCAGATTTTGCCAATTGCTTGGGCCAGATGAAAATCTCTTTGCATTGGTGGCAATATTCTTTCAAAATCTTAGGAAATCCTGCCAGACAAATACTCATTAGCTGTGGATTGAACTGGCAACACTGTAGCACAAGAGGGTGACATTTTAATCTCCTGTTATTTTGGGGTGTGGCAGTCAGCCACCAACACCAGTGAGTTGTGTTGCAGCATCCACTTGCATTTTTATTTGGGAACTTCTAGAAAGACATGCTCGACAGACATGCTCAGATCTGATGAGATTATTAGATTTTTTGTGGCTGTAAAAGCCTGTTAAGTGTAGAGGCAGTCTGTCATCCTCGTGAAGAGTATCTCTGCAATGCTGCCATGGACTTTGATCTTACCCATGATTTTAGCCTCAGCTCACAGTACAGCCACTGACAAAGCTGGCACAGACACTGGAAAGCTGTTCCACTCTCTTCTAGGCTGGTTGTGTGGGAAGTAGACACAGGGGGAGGGAAGTGAATGCTGAGATTTCCACTGAGCAAGGTGTAAGATCTGCCTTGGCATTTCACAGGTTCAAAGGACCATTGCAAAACAGATCCAAATGGTGAAGCAGATTGGAAAAGGTCGCTATGGAGAAGTCTGGATGGGAAAGTGGCGTGGTGAAAAGGTAGCAGTGAAAGTGTTTTTTACTACAGAGGAGGCCAGCTGGTTCAGAGAAACAGAAATCTACCAGACTGTCCTGATGAGACATGAAAATATTCTTGGTGAGTGAAGTGAAAGAGGATTATTTGATAGTGAACAGGTTTTTATGATTAGCAATTTTGGATTTGCTGTTATCTGATGTCCTTTCTGATGTGCTTTGTTTCCTTCTGTGCTCTGCAATTAGCCACCCAGTGCTTTTCAACGGAAAGTTGTTTAAAGGATTATTGAAGCATAAATAAAAGTTAAAAATAATTGGGTTTGGGGGTTATTCTGAACACAACATGTCTGTTTCAACCATACCTGGGCTTCTGAAAGTATATTAAAGGCTAGAGGTGAGGCACAGTTGCATGGAAGTAAGATTAAAGGAATTAAATATATTATTAAAACAAAATTAAATATGTTATTAAAACAAAACTACTGAAATGGATCTGAGCTTTAAAAAAAAAACCTTGACAAGTATTAATTTGAAAATATCCTTTCTTCTTTTTTTTTTTCCTCTTCTTTTTTCTTTTTTTCTTTTTGAAGGATTCATTGCTGCAGATATTAAAGGTACAGGATCTTGGACCCAGCTGTATCTTATCACTGACTACCATGAGAATGGCTCACTTTATGATTATCTAAAATCTACTACCTTGGACACAAAAGCTATGCTGAAACTGGCTTACTCCTCTGTCAGTGGCTTGTGCCACCTGCACACTGAGATCTTCAGTACTCAGGGCAAACCTGCTATTGCCCACCGTGACCTAAAGAGTAAGAATATCCTGGTGAAAAAGAATGGCACCTGCTGTATAGCAGATTTGGGCTTGGCTGTTAAATTTATCAGGTGAGTGGACGTGAAGGGGCTGAGGAGCAGTTAATAAATCAGGTACAAAAGTTTCCTTAGTTGTTGACTGAGTGTGCACCTGCAGTGTGTGTGTGCACACCTTCTGGGCCCTGCTCATCTGTGTGTGAGGTTACCTGTGTGGGGGAGAATGTCATGTCAACACCTCATGCAGGTGTATAAAGAGTCACCTTTTGATTCTTTGAGCACGTTAGCTGCATTTGCATAAAGGTTCAGTTTTCATCACCCTGTCCTCCATAGCTACCCCAGTATTGCTGGCACACAGTGAAAGGATGTAGCACTGACAGGTGGAAGTCATGTCAATGAGCTTGTCACTGAAGCATTCAGCTTGTCTGATCCCATGAAAATTTACTCTCAACTTAGAGAGAAAAATACTAATAATTTGCACGAGTTACTAACTAGGATTTATTGAAAAGGACCCCACTTGGGCTGCCTTTTGTTTCATTTCCTACAAATCAAATTGCTGAAGTACAGATTTGATTTTTGAAATGGCTTTTAAATTTGATTTTAAAAAATGGTTGTGTGTTTAAACAACTTAGAGCAGACGAGTAGAACTTACTCACTCCTGGGATTCATAAGGAGACAGTGCTCTCTGACAGCTCTGTTCAAAAGGAGCTTGAGCTCTCTGCGGTGGTCCTGGTGGTTGAGATGCATGTGCCAAGGTTTCTGATTTTTCTGTACACAGAAATGTGTCCAGAATACATAGACTGAAGGTGTCTGTTTCGGAGGTCAGCTTTGAAACCGTGCACTCCCTGGAGTATTAAAAAATTTAGGAATTCTGTACAGATCTTGAACTGAAATTATTCAGAGTGAAAGGAAAGGCAGTTTTTATGTGCTCTCCTTACTGTTCACTTACCTACCAGTTTCCTTGGTGAGGCATTTCCTTTATGAGCCTGACCTTTCTTTAGGAGACAAGAAAGGAGTATTTTTACTTTGAGGAACAGAGGCCTAGAAAACAACAACTTGAAAATACACTATTAAAAAGTTTTGGGGAAGAAATTCACTCTCTGCAGGTGTATTTTGCCTGGCAAATACAGAGCAGTACATTGCTTAGCTGTGAATGAAGAAGTGCTAGGAATTACCAAGTGCTGTTACAAAAGAAGGTGAAAGATGGATTTTTCACACTCCAGATGGAATTTACGTTATGAATTTGGCTTGTTTTCATACTGAATCCTTCCTCAGACAGCATTTCTCATGCAACAACAACAGGGAACAGAAAATAGTTGGAAGGGGTGTGCTCTGCTGAAGCTAACTAATGATTCTAGCAAAATTCTTTGTGTTTCCATTTCATTTGAAATATTGCAAGATAGTGCATGTCACTGGATTTATGTTACATTCTTGGAGGTGTACACTAGTGCCACCAGTATATGTATGATTTAATGCCTGTGTAGGTGACTGGTTGTACCACAGTCTCAGCTTTTCTTCATATCAGTTGGTGGAAAAAAAAAAAAGTTGCTGTACAGGAAGAAAACTACAGAAATATAATTATTCTGTGAGCTTCTGTTCTATCCATCATATTTAAAATGCATAAATTTTGAAGGTGAGAAAAGGAAAACAGACCTTTTTAAGCAAACCAGAATATATGCTATACAATAAACTTTTAAATATATTGAAACTCACGTAGCTGAATCTGAGTTAATAAGAAAAACAAGAATCCATTCATATAATTAATGGGAATTCTTTCCCTGTATGTTGTCCCTTCTGGTCAATGTGTGAGGTGTGACATATTTGCTTAGACGTTTTTATGCATTTATCTCTCTGTGTCTGCATATCTTGATGTGTAAAGGTTGGGAGGGATCAAACATAATGCATGCAAAAAATAATAGTTAGATTCATCTTCCTTGCAGATCTGATTTGCTACAGCTAAGAGGTAGTGCCTCAGTTACTTAGTATCCCCCATTAATTGCTGAGACTGAAGCATTAGGCAGTGGAGTATGTTAAGAAAACAGCGTTTAATGAAGATTTGATTGTTATCACTAACATTAGAGCTCGGGCTAATGCTAATGAAATCTCACAAATGTTACAGCATCCCTGTTGAGTCTTATCTCCATTGCGGTTCTGCATTTGAATGCTTAACATAGCCTCAGGCGGGTCAGCCTTTTAAGGAGGGTTGCCTTCACACTAAGAGGCTTTTCTTGCAAGAATTGTTCCATTAAGATTATGCATTACTTTTGACCTTGTTTGAGAGTGGATGTGGTGTGGATTTACTACTTCTTCATCTAAATTGCTTTCTTTTCAAGCCACTTCACTGCATGTTTGATGCCCTTTTTTCCTCCTTCTTTTTCTTTTAGTGATACAAATGAGGTAGACATCCCTCCAAATACCCGTGTTGGAACAAAACGTTATATGCCTCCTGAGGTGCTGGATGAAAGCTTGAATAGAAAGCACTTTCAGTCCTACATCATGGCTGATATGTACAGTTTTGGACTCATCCTTTGGGAGATAGCAAGGAGATGTGTTTCAGGAGGTAAAAGAGCTGGGAGATCACTTTTAATTGTGTCACTGAACCTCAAACCTTCCATTACACGTTTTTCTCTGGGTAATTGTTTTTAGAGTAATAAACAAGTGTGGGTAAACCATACAGGTAACTGTCTTAATATCTGTTCTCTTGTTGAAATTTATTTTAAAGCATCAGTCAGTGCTATTTCAACAGCAGACATTTACACTGTATTTTAATGGCTCGTTTGAAGGCAGCAGATGCCTGCACTGAGGAAGTGTGGAATTCATTTGGGGGCCTTTTGTAAAGGCATCATGTTTCTGCTGGACTGGGGATGTTAAGCTAATTTAGCAGAAAGCAAATAGTGATTTCTTAGTTTTTAGTTAAGAGTTAAATGAAAAGAGGAGGACAAACAGTTTGGGGTTTGCTGTGCTCCTCTTTCAAATAAATAAAATCTGTTTACAAGACAAGTAGCAAAACACCAGAGGGAAGTGGCACTGCCATGCCAGTGATGTGCTTCATTTCCCTCTTTCTGCATGTAGAGCTCAGTGTAGTGCAGAAGTGATGGGTGTTGTTATCTCTCTTTTGCCACTGAGAAAGTTGAACGCACAGAAATGACTTGGTAGCAGTTCTGTGCCAGTTTGGTGGCAAGAGTAGAGCATGGCTCTTTTGGGTCTCTGCTACCTTTGGCATACCTTATGGGTCTTTAAATCCTGCAGTATTATGCTGAATGCTCATCCTAGAGGAGCTGTATGTTGCCAATGAGCAGCAGGATCCCTATGTTTAAAAGCTGGTGACATGTATTGCAATGTTGTGAGGTGAAATCTGCAATATTTTTGTCGTTGCTATGCACAAAGAACGGTATCTTGCCATGTTCTGAAAAGGCACAGAAATGCCCTTTAGCATTTTCCAGGTCTACTGATAAGGAGGAGACATAACTCTCTCAATCTACTCTGATACAAACACTATGCTAATAGCTCTTTCTGTGAGAACTTACTGGAGATGGCTAGACTGGACAGCAGTGGTAGAAACTGTCTCACTTGGCAAGTTACTACACTTTTGGATTAAGAAACCTGGCCAAGTCTTTACACAGCAGTGGTTACATTGGAACTTGACTGTAGAATAAATTTACAGTGCAGACAAGTCCTTTTTAGGGGAAGTACACCCAACTCTTAGACAGTATGGCAAATCTGTTATAAAAGGAGAGGGAAAGAGGGGAGTGGAAGTTTTTTTCTGCAAGTGACAGGCAACTGATTGCTTCTTTCAGGAATAGTTGAGGAATACCAGCTTCCGTACCACGACCTCGTGCCCAGCGACCCCTCGTACGAGGACATGCGGGAGATCGTGTGCATCAAGAGACTACGCCCCTCGTTCCCCAACAGATGGAGCAGTGATGAGGTACCTATCATCCCTCTTAACATGCAGCCTGTGCTTTTAATCAGTTAGTGAGTGAGATTGACCCAATTCTGCATCATTTTGAGGGAGGAGGGTATTTACCACTGGTGCTGCTGCTTGGGAATAGCAGCATGTGGATGAATATTCTGCAGGGAGATGAAAGATTTAGGTGGCATGAGATTTGTGAATGTGAGGGGAAAAAACAACCTCGCTGGGCTGTGCAACAGCCAGTGTGAGAAGATCTAACCAAAACTCACCTGCTTCATCCCCTCCCTAGCCAAATCCCTCTGAGCCTTCAGACTGGGGCTGGAAACCCTTGGAGGAAGGAGTTCCCAAAAGGGCTTTTGTGTGGTGGCACTCAGTGTTTGATCTGTTACTACACGTGTCAAGGACTGGGGAGGCTTATTGCAATAGCTGCTCTTGATTCATTGGTTAGCATCCTTGGTAATCCCACCCCAGGCATTCCAGCAATAAAAGGTCCTTTTGTTACTACACAGTGCTTGTGTATTACCAAAAATGCATTTATAAAAATCTACATTAATCTACATGAAACAGGTTTGGCTGGTCTGGGCAGTGCTGGTGGTGGTTATGTGCAATGCCTTTCAGGGTCTGCACTGCCCTCAGAAAAGACCTTTTCCCTTCAGTTTTTCAGCATTGCCAGCAACTGCAGTCTCCTCTTGCACTGACCCCGGTGGGACTTTCTCTCCCCCTTCTCTGCAGTGCCTACGGCAGATGGGGAAGCTGATGATGGAGTGTTGGGCTCACAGCCCCGGCTCCCGGCTCACGGCCCTGCGCGTCAAGAAAACACTTGCCAAAATGTCAGAGTCCCAGGACATTAAACTCTGACTCTGCCAGAGGCAGCTCTGGTGGAGGCCCCTGGAAATGGACATTCTTGTGCAGGCAGAAGTCCTGAAGATGTATCAAAAGTCTTTGCTAAGTACCTTGAATGGAGGAGTCGTGCTTAAGAGCAGCTGTGAGGTTTTGAGGAGACTATCCATTGCAAAAATCACCCAAATTTTGACATGCAAGATTGAAGAGGCTTGTCTGCCCTTGTTTACATGGGGAAATACAGTTTTAGTAACTGGTTTAAGATTATGCATGTTGCTTTCCATGAAAGCCACTTATTATTTTATTATTATTATTATTGTTATTATTATTATTTTGATTGTTTAAAAAGATACTGCTTTAAATTTTATGAAAATAAAACTTTTGGGTTAGAAGTAAAAAATATGTATATTGTGACATTAAAAAAAAATTGGAGGAAACTGCTGAAAATTAAAGCAAAACAACTTTTTCATTTCCAAAATGACTATTGCACTCCAACATTAAAAAAAAAAAAAAAAAAAAAGGTGAGTGGGTCTGTGTAGCTCAGAGGAGCTGTAATGGAGCTTGCCTTAAAAGCCACCTATTTGTGGAGATAACTTTCCAAACCTCGAATGTGCAAGTGATACTCACAGTACAGAAATGGAGCCCAGTTACATCCCTGCCATCCCTGTTGGTGTGGGTGGCCTGATTCCTATGAGTGGCTTGTCCCATGGAAGGTCATGCTTCCTTTCAGGTACTTGGGAGCTGTATGAATATGGTTTGGTGTGACTTGTTTAAAGAAGATCTTCATGTTTCCAGGAAACCTGATGGGACTAGTACCACAGTGTTAAACAAGTGTCCTTTTTCCTGGCTTTTTTTTTCCTTTCTTTTTCCCCCACTGCAAAATAAAGTATTTTGTGTGCGAGTGGAAATGAAGTACACAGATTTGAATCTGCTGGGCATTTGAAACTGCTAGCACCCATAAACAACCAGTGTTTAAGAGGAAATTCCTTGTGAGAAGGAATTATTAACTTGCTCTTTCATTTAAAAGTGAGGGGTCCATCTACAACTATAGCTGAGGAAAAAAAAAAGTGTTCCCTTTTTTTAAGGGAAAGTGAAAAACCTCAAAAGTGCCTGTTTCTAGGGTGGCAGTTATTTTTCCTTGAGTGTGAGGAGACCTGGTGCCTTGAGGCTGCAGTAGGTGACAGGGAGGGAGGGTGGGACACATTAGGTGAGAGCTGGGAACTGTGGGCAGCAGCTGGAACTGCCTCCAGCACTTCTGCTGTAGTGAGAGACACCACAAACCAAACAACTGGCTCAAGCTTTATCTGCATTACTGTTTTGGGTGGCCTTCCAGCAGCCTCCACACCTCTGGCAGCCACTGCACAGTGGTGCCAGGCTCAGCTGCCAGGCTGGGGCTGTGTAGCATTGTGGTTCCCAGCAAGAGGAGCTGTCAGGGGAGAAAGGCAATGAGAAATGTATTTTCTGTCTTTCCCTGTTCCTCCTTCCTGGGGCTGCAGCAGTTGCAGCAATGCTAATGCTACAGAAGGGGAAATGAGAGGTGAAATATACCCTGGGAAGTGTTTTCTTTGGAAAGGTTCTGTTCTTCGTCAGATTACAAAAGCTGAGCTGCATGGGACTTACTGGTTTACCATTTTTTACTCTAATTTGTTTTTTAAAATTTTTCTGCCTGCCTATATTGTTTTACTAGATGGTGTTCAGCTTAATTTTGAAATAAGTCCTTACAAATCCTGCTTTGATTATGCTAAGCCTATTTCAGAATTGAAATAATTGCCATGCAGGATTTAGCCTCAGCACTTCTGTAATGTTTTTTTTTTTCTCCTCTTTTTGGACAAAACTGATTTATTTGTGGTAGGTAGGTGTATAATTGGAGTTTAGCTTAACAGCTCCCTGGAGGTATTTCTAGCTGGAAAAATTACCATTTTATACTATCAAGCTAACAGAGAAAAATGTGTGGTTCAAGAGAACCAGCAAGACCTCAATGATAGGTGTTAAAAAGCTTAATCGGAAGTTTTTTGTTCATTACGTTATTTGTCTGTACTGCTTTTTCTGCAGTGCAGTTTCCCTGCCTGTACCCAAATTTACCAAGCAATACAAAAAGAAAATCTCTGAGAGTTAATAAAACACCAAATCCTGACCCCAGGAGGGGCAATGATGGTTTCCCTGTCCTTAGAAAATGTTTGTGAGGCTGAGAGCAGAGTTTGCTCCTCTCCTTGGCTGCCTTGGCTTTGAGATTTGTGGGCCAAAATGGGGACAGCCCAGCCTCTCGTCACCTTTTTGTCTTAGTGAATTGAGTAATGGGTTTCTAGTCTCATTTCTTCCCATAAAAGCCAGCACACCCTCTGGAACCGAGATTTCTCAGCTCCAAAGAAGCAGATGGGACTTGCAGGTCCCAGGTTGCACAGCAGGGATGCTTCTTTCCTGCCTGTTTAGGTGTGTTTCACCTCTACCCTCTTCAAATTTTTTTTTTTTAATTAGCAGGGCTCTCTCCCCAGGAGAGTTTTGGAGGGTGCTTTGCTGGCTGGCAGGACAAGGCATGCAGTGAATGCCCCCGGTACCTGCCATCAGCATGTTGCAAGAGAAGGGGCCAGTCACTGGTTTCCTGAGCACATCTTACCTTTTTTTTGGTCCAGAAGAAAAGGGTCTAAGATACTGGTTGATAGATCACATAAAGTGTGTATGTTAAATGTTCAAGTTTATGTGGTTTTATATATATATATATAAATATATATATATATATATATTCAGTTGCGAGTCTGGAATAGTTTCAGTATGTGGATTAAGAGTAAACTGTTATGGATGAAAAAGCACTAAATAAAATGTAATATTTATTTATAAAAATGCATAAATGACAAATCACTGCAATGGTGCTGTATAGGAAAATAGATAAGTATATATATATGAGGAGACACACACTGAGAAAGCAAACAGTCTGCAGTTGTGTAACTAGTGCCTGCCTGTTTTCTCCCAAGACCAGATTTTGCCCTCAAATCTCTTATGCACTGTAATCTATTGTGAAGGGCTATTCCTAAGGCCAAAAAACAGCCTGAGGCAAGTGTGGATGGAGTTCTTTTGTTCCAGCACTGTGACATTCGAGTTACTGCCTGCATGGGTGACTTTCTGCAACACTCAGCATGTCATTATTAAGTTTCAGCACCTGCAGTGACTACAGGTTGGTATATTTATTTTGCCAGGTGTGGCCTTTTAATGTCACTTCCATATTTTGGTAGTTTCAAAGAGCACATTGATGAGGGCTTGGAAGTCAGTGGTAAGATGATTGTGGCCTTGGTGCCCACGGGTCTAGAAATCCACTTCTCAAACAGAAATCATTCAAAGAAGTCCAGTTTAGTTTCTTACTGGCATAGGTGAGATGGAATAGGTAAGTGAGAGAAGGAAAAAAAAAAGATGCTGTCTAGCAACTGCTATCCTTTTTCTAGCACAAAGTTACTTCTACTAAAGAAAAGGTTGCCAGTGTAGGGACTAAGCTGTCGTGACAAGTAAAAGAATTATAACAGAAAGGCCTCATAAAATCAGGCCTGCTCTGCTAAATTGCCAAAGTCAGCCTGTCGCTTCTCCTAAGTAATCTGCAAGTTCCCATGTGAAAACAATCTTGGTATGAGAACTCGTCAGTATAACAACCTATTCCTGGGTTAAAAAACAAATGCTCCTGCAGTTAACAAAGGATTTGTACCAAGAGGATCAGTAAAGAAAGTATGTAAACAATCCAAGAATAGAGAGATTTGCTAGACAAGTAGAGAACACCTTTTACTAACCAACAGAGTAATTGGCAAGAAAGCTATTAACCAATTAAACTTGCACACGAGGCCTGTGAAAAGTGTACAGAATAAGTTATGTGAATAAAGAATTGGCTTTTCCCGCATAAAAATAATGGAGTCTGGGCTAACTTATTACCGTATCTGATGACCCGGCGCGATGCCGGGAGGCGACGGCCGAGCCTGCAGAGAAAAAGGACGCGGGGCCGAGCCGGGACTCGAGGGACGGGATCCACCAGGTCGGGAACGAACAGCCCGCAGCGAGACGGAATTCAAGCAGAGAATGCACAGAGTAGGGAAAGGCTCCGGCCGGCCGGGGGACAGCACAAAACACACAGAGACAAGAACCGGCCGGCCTTAGAAAAGGCATTTTGTACATCTACACTCACGTTGTTTTCTACGCCGTAGCAATAAAGTTCTTAATTTCCTTTTATCCTGTACCGTGATCTATCGAAAGCTGGGGCGAGTTGGGGCAGTTTTTGTGGGTAGCGGCTATAGGGGAAGATATGGTTGCCACAAAATGGTATTTTACATGGTATTTTATTAGAAATTCATTAAAAAAATATTACAGTCTGCTGAAGAACCGCAGCTGCTGCGGTAACCGGCCCCCTACGGGCTCCAGAGACCTCTCGGTCAGTATCTCCTGTGTCTGTAGGTCCGCTTCTATTCCCTCTACCCACGAACGATGGAAACGTTACCTTTTAATTCCGTTTTTCATGTTGAAAAGACTATTAAAAATGTTACAGCCCCTCTGAAACTGCTCTCGGTCTAAACCACGTGAAGCCGCACCAAAAGCCGGGAGACGGAATCTGTGTGCCTGCGCCTCTGTAAAATGGTTCCGGCGGGAAACAGTGTCCCCGGGCGATGCGCGGTGGCGGCTCCCGCTCCCCGGGAAGCCGCGATGGCCGCGATGGCCGCGGTGGGGGGCGGTGGCGGCGGCGGCTCCGCGCGGGTGAGTTTGATCATCCAGAAACCCCCGAGCCCCGGGCACCGCTCGGTTCGCAGCTCCACACGGAACGCGCCAGCTCTGCAGACGGCAGGAGCCGGAGCACGTTCCCTGCTCCCAGCTCCTCCCCACAGCGGAGGGCTCCAAGGCCGTTCCCTCATTCCCCGCCGGGCTCCGCGGGATTTCCGACAGCCCCGGCGGCTCTGCCGACCCGGGCCCGCATCGGCGGCCCCTCCCCACTTTCTGCCTTTTTAACTTTTTCTGTATTTGTTCTCGGTGTTTCCCCCCCTTTGCTATATGCAGCCTTTAGAGGGGTTTTTGTGTTGCCTTTCCCCCTCGGGTGTTCGGGGCAGGCGGGGATGCAGCAGCCCCGGCAGGGTCCGCTCGGCTCCCGCCGCCCCCGCTGCCCGGTTATTCCAGAGTTCAGGATCTCATCCCTGCGGATGTGAGCACAACACGGCGGCGATTGTTGTCTGCTTTCCCCGCAGCGGTGCGAGGTGGCAGCGCCCGGAGGTTTCTTTCTCTTTCCCCTCCGTCTCCGTTTTCCCTGCGGGCAGCTGAGCCCGCCCGCTCCACCTCTCTTCTGGGAAGCTTTACGCATTGTGTTTCTGTGCCTTGGAAACGTGCTGATACGGGTTTTTTAAAGTTAATTTTGTTTTCTGACTGAATTCTATTTTTTTTTTTTAGTGTTTTACGGTTGCTGGATAGAAAGCAGTAAATGCAGTGCCTTTATTACCTGTCAAAGATTTCAACATAGTCTGATTTCTTTAACAAGAATGTTAAAAAAGTTGCCAGATGAAATTACACAAAATACAATCTCGAGAAGCTACTCAGCTGTTCAACAGTCTGCCAAATTACCAAAAAACAAGATGCCATCTAGCAACTGCTATTCTTTCTCTAGCATCAAGTTACTTCTATTAAAGAAAAGGTTGTCAATGTAGAGACTAAGATGTTGTGACAGGTAAAAGATTTATAAAAGAAAGGCCTCATAAAATCAGGCCTGCTCTGCTAAATTGCCAAAGTTAGCCTGTCACTTCTCCTAAGTCATTTGCAAGTTCCCACGTGAAAACAATCTTGGTATGAGAACTCGTCAGCATAACAACCTATTCCTGGGTTGAAAAACAAATGCACCTACAATAAATAACAAAGGATTTGTCCCATGAGAATCAGTAAAGAAAATATGTAAACAATCCAAGAATAGAGAGATTTGCTAGATGAGCACCTTTTACTAACCAACAGAGTAATTGGCAAGAAAGCTATTAACCAATTAAACTTGCACACAAGGCCTGTGAAAAGTGTGTAAAATGATTTGTGAGAATAAGGAATTGGCTTTTCCTGCATGAAAATAATGGAGTCTCGGTTAACTTATTACAATACTAAGAAACTAATTTGTGTTCTTTTTTTAGAACCAGTGCCTTATTAAACCTGTAAATACTGTAATTAGAAAACCTGGGGAACAAACTGTGTTATGTTGTATTTGTTCAAATTGTATATTGTTACTTTAACATCCCTGCCCCCAATAAAATTGTTTCCATCTCCCCATGACAGAGGCTGCTATTTCCTTTTCTTGTGCTTGAAAAGCACCATCTTTTTGTTTAATTTCCCTGGCTAGATTATTTTAACTGTGCCTCATTTTATTTATTTTATTTTTATAAGATTTTTTCCTCTGAGCAAACAAGTAAACAGCGATATGTTGCATATGTTTCTACTGGCATAAAAAAGCATCACTCCTTTCACAAGTCAGTGAAGAGAAAAATAGTAATTAAAATAGTGTTATCACTAATAGAGCAGTTGCTCATGTTTTGTGGCTGATTATGTAAATCTGTAGGAACTCAGCATTAGCATAATATTTTTTAAACCCCCCCTTCATTCTGCCGTATCTTTATGAATGTTTTTGACAACTATTTTTAATAGCACAAGAGGAACAGGAGTCATCTCTGCACAGACTGAAGCTAGAATTCCCAGCTCCATGCATCAGGTGAAAAAGTTTCAGCCTAAATACCCAGCATCAGCTGAAAATGGCATTGCTTAATGCTGAGACATTGGGGCTGTACCTGTACATCTAGTGAGGTATTTCTGTGAATTTGTACTTAAAGCTGGAGCACTGTTCTCATTCTGCAGTGCTGTGTTGCAGATCGGTGTTTCCTAATGTTTAATTGCCTTGCTGGTTATTTTCAGAGAAGTGTGTAAATATTAGTGATTTTCCCTTGAGCTGCACAGCCCTTGCAGCCCTCCTGCTTTGCCCCAGACCGTGTGCTCAGTGGCTTTGCAGTTATTCTCCAGCAGCATTTCTACAGCCCCCTCGACCTGGCCACATCAAGGTGACAAAGCCCAGTGCTTGCTGCACATTACCCCTGGCATGCCACTGAATCCCACAGTTCTTATGTGCATAAACATTTCTTTTGAGGAGATTTTTTATTTATTTATTTTTAAATAAACTAAATAAAAGACTCCCCTTCTGAGCTTCCAGGAACTAAACAATTGAACACAAGGTAGTGGTGTATTTTTTTTCCAGTTGCTTATAAATATAATTTATTACCTGTTTAAAAATTCTTTCTTACACTTTGTACATGTCAGGCTGACAGAATAAATGCAGGCATTTACAAACAGAGGGAAGGAGAAAAAGGGAGGGGGGTAAGAGGCACACTCAGAACTAGTAAACCACACCTCCACTGTACAGCAATACAAATAATGCAATGGCTAGCACTTCTCCTGTAGTAAGTCAGTCTTTAGAAAAGGAATTGCATAGAAGATACAACAATAGGGAAATCAAAACCAAAAGAGTTCTCCAGATCTGAATAGCAAAGAAAACAAATCCCACAAACCCTGGCAGAGCTGTGACATGGGAGGAGAAGGGGAAACGTGATACACCTGGGTCACACAGATATTTCTTTTCCTACAGGCCCTCCTTTGCTTTGGAAAAGTACTGAAGATATCCTCTTTTTTTTTTTTTTTCTTCAACAATAACAGAACACATATTAGCAAAAAGAGTCTACCATACAGATGTGTGAAAACAGTAATGCCACAACTTCTCTGTCTCAGCTGTGTCACACACCCTGGGTTATTGGCTCTCGGCTCGGGTGTTTTTGCAAGGTACCTTGAAAAATCTGCAGGGAGAAGAGTGTTTTGCCTCTCCTTCCTAATTTTGTTTACTTTCCAGACCGACTTTGCTTTTTATTTGTACTGTGCCAGCTCCCAGATTTACTGGTAAGCAGTAGCCAGAGCCAGCTGGCAGCAGCCAAAGAAGCTCTGGGGCCCCTGCAAGCTTTTCTCATCTCAGGGCTTTTGTCCCATCACTGCTGTGGGAGGACTCTCCTGATTTTCATCCCACTTCCTCACAGGCATCCTGAAGCCATGACATGGGATGCTTTGGGAGCAGAGGCAGGCCCAGGGTGCAGCACACATAGCAATTAGTCTTTTTGTCAGCAATTGAGGAGACTGAACCACTAATAAATACATTTAACCAGCATCACAGAAAACGTGAAATAGCTATTTGGGATAGAGATTTGTGGGAACTCTGGATTATTGTTTCTCTTTTTTGTACAGACAGTTTATCAAAGGACTTTCAGATATGGGATGTTCAGGTTTCAGGGAGCAGGGGTCAAGTTTAAAGGACAAATAAGTAAATAAACTAAATGCTCCTATTCAAGCAAGGAGCCTGACCTACCAAACTTGAGGCTTCATATCTGTGGCTTTAG
The DNA here is from genome assembly GCA_024734555.1 of Trochalopteron elliotii. Taxonomy (NCBI): domain Eukaryota; kingdom Metazoa; phylum Chordata; class Aves; order Passeriformes; family Leiothrichidae; genus Trochalopteron; species Trochalopteron elliotii. The sequence continues at coordinate 6,870,352 of JANPWX010000008.1, forward strand.
TTTAAGTCCAATTCCAGTTACTTGCCAGTTTTCACTCTGTTGGCTTTTGACATACTGCCTATTTGACCTTGCAGTGATGATACAGCACTGAATTTTTACATTTACCTTCCCATGCAAAAGTTGGTACAGTAAGAGGATGCCCATACCTAACATAAGAGCTAAAAGCCTCCAGCAGGTAGTATCCTTTGTTTTCTCCTCTTTATCTGTATGTACACACACATACACACACACTTACTTTGCCTTTCTGTCCCACTTCAAAGGATGTCTGACATATGGACTTCAGCATTTAAAAGTCTGCAGTGCAGCTCATTTTATGGACTCAAGGTTTCACACACAAGCTAGGAATGGATGGCAGTGGTGACCCCAAAGCCACTAACTCATTGGAGTCCTTGTGGGAGAAGAGCCAAAGGTTTGGTTTCCATACACAAACCACTCGTGTCTTTGCGCCACCTGATAGTGACCAAGCCAGCCTGCAAACAGTGAGTTACTCCATGGCCAGGTGAGAGTCAGAGAATACCTGAAAAGACTTCTGAACACTCATTAAAGATTGTTTACAAAGTGCCCTGGAAACAAGATTTAAAAAAAAACCCAAGCCAACCTCAACAAAATTATTGTGTTTAAAATTAACCTCAGAGCTGTGGTAACTACTTTGTAGAGCATACAAGGGTCTAAGAACCCACCCACCCCTCCCTTCCCCACGCCCCCTGCCCCCAAAAGAAGAAGAAAAGGAGAACCAAAAATAAACTACTGTAGGTAGCAATACAAGACATTAGGACACTGTCCACAAAGACAGGCTTACAGCATGTAAATACATTTATTCTATATGTAAGCAACTGAAATAGCAGGAAACCCAAGGGACCAATATGTTTTGCTCTGTGGGTGTTGCAGACTCCAACATATCTCATGAGTGTCTGCATTTCTGCCAGCGAGATAGAAAAAAAGTCTTGGTCTCTCAATAAAGCAAATCTTGACTGGAGACACCTTCACTGCTGCAAGATTTTCAAGATCCACTGAAACAGCATGTAGGTCTTGCACTGTTTAGTGAGGCACAGTGGATCAGTTGTGATCATAAATTTTGAAAAAAAAAAAAAAAAACCCAACCGAACCCCAAACTTGTCCTATACACTGACAGTCACCTTTACAAGAACACAACACAAGAAGAACTGAAGAAAAAAAGGTGAAAAGGATTGCCTCCAATAAATGTTTCTTATTCGGAAATTAAAGGTTTTCCTTGAAGTCAGTAGATATTTTATATATATTTATATAATATATATACTATTTATAGCGCTAGCAATCAACATGTAATGAAGAGATGGTGTGAAAAGCAGCAAAACTGCTCCAGTACAGAGCCAAAGGTGAACAACTAAAAGGAAAAGTGTTTTAAAAAATAGTAATAACTGGAGGATAAGAAGCCTGCAGCCTTTTTGTTTGTTTGTTTTCTCTTAAATCAGATGTGCTTACCTGACATAAAATCTTACAACAACTTATAAGAGTCAGCTCTGCCTGTCGTTGTCAGAGCCACCCCACAGGAAGCCTTTTCCCTCCGTTCCACGTTGTTGTGGTGGCAGCGACATGGTGGAGCCCGGGCTCAGCCCCACAAGATGGCACTGTGTTCATGCAATCCAAGCAGAGCCACTGCTGCTGCGTTTTCTCCCACCAAAAGTAATATCCTGAGCCGATCTGGCTGTATTTGCTTCCTGCCTGCTCTCCTTGGGGCAGCAGGATGGGGATGCTGCTGTGAATACCACTAGCCAGAGCCCTCTCCCACAGTGCATGCCCTGCCACTGCTGCTGCCCCCAGAAAAAAAAGAAAAAACTGAGCAAAATTAATGCAGGGAAGTGTGAGGTGAGGTGAGGTCGGAGCTGCTGTTAGCAGCAGTGGCAAAGGATGGGTGCAGAGCTGCTGGGATGAGCTGTGGCTCTGTGGAGGAACCTTCCCCTGCTTCTCCCTGCCCCAAGGGGCTGTGCTGGGAGCCTGCAGAGGCCTGTGGAGCCAGTGCTGGAGAAACTGTCCAGCCTGTGATTGGGATTGCGGGTGGTTTCTGAGCAGTTGGGGTGGAAGAACAGCAGCTTCACCACCCAGTGACAGTCATACTGCTGCCCGAGTCATGTTCAGTGATGAAGGGTTACATTCTTGACCTCCAGCCACCTTCTGTGGATGCTCCTCTTAATCAGAGTGTGCATTTTTCCTTGCAATAAATCCTCTTTACTGTGATGCTGTGAAATGAAAATGCCCCAGAACACTGTGGGAAAGTTGTTCATCTGCACGATGCTTCTCTTGCAGAAGGCATCGCAACGCAGGTCAGAGGGCTGGCCAAAGGAGCATCAAATCACAGCAGTACAGATAAATATGAGAGACTTTGTGGCCCTGACCCTGGTGAGAAGAGTGCACATGCTGCCCACCTAGAAAAAGCTGAGAATTGAGGAGCAGCAGCGAGCCTGGGGATCAACCAACACAGACTGAACTGAAAAGGCCAAAGGGTCAAAGGACAGTTCAACTCCTGCACCTGCCTTTGAAGAGGAGTCAAGGAAGGACACATGGGAAAGGTGAAGAAGCACAAACTAAACACAACTAAACACCTAAAGATGGTGGGAGGGAGAAAAGCTGAGACCTACCTTTAAGAGCCATTTTAGCCCTCTAAGGTAAGTGAAAGGTGTGGAGAAAGGGCAGAGCTGGAAGCCCCAGACCAACCCTTCAGAAGTTGAAAGCAAAATTTCCATTAGCATTGCAGTGGGCTGCACCAGATGCACAAGGTGAAAAAGAAGATGCTTGTTCATAGAGAGGATGCCCACGGCATCTCCACATTAAGAGAAGGTGGGGCTTACACATGCAAAATGCACACAGATGTTGAAAGTTACAGTGCATGTCCTCTGGTCTCCAGTTTTGCCTGAAATGCTGGTTTGCAAACTGCCTGGTTACCTCTTAGAAGGAAGGGAATTTTTTATGCTCCCTGCCTGGTGGTCAATCAAAACCTAACTCACTGGTCAGGGAGCTGAGAAATTATAAGCAAAAAGTGACAAGGCTATGGAAATGTCAAATGGAAAAAGAGGTCACATGAAATTTTCTTTTCATTTTAACTAATGACATTTTCAGTTACCTTCAAAGGTGCAATCTGGAAAGCCTTGGGGAAAGCAAAACCAAAACCACAAAAGAGAACAAGCTAACTCCAGTTAAGCATATGGAATGGTAATGCATATGTGGGCAGGAGCATGCATATGTGCACAACAGTAATAACCAGGCCTGTGCCAGACATAAATGACAGCCCAGCCAGGCAGTAAAACTACTGCAATCCTATGTGCTGTCATGTACCAAAGTCAGAATTTTCACTGAATAGAACAAAATATGTTTGCAGTGACAACCACTTTTGGTTTGCTCCTTTTGCAAAGTTCCCACCTCACCTGTTCTGTGAGGGCTGTAGAGGGACAAGTGTTCCCTGGCCAGCCATTGAGGACTGCACTGCCCTGCCCAGGCAGGGGTGGTGGCAGGAGCAGCAAAGGCAGCAAACTGCAGCACACAGGATTTCAACTTCACCACTCCACTGCCCTGCTCTGGCCCTCAGAACACAGGCTTCCCTGGCTGCAGCAATGCCTGGGAATATCTGTGGAGATCCACCAAGTGCATCTCACACAGAAGTGACCCAAGAGAGGGCTGGGCTGTCAGCAGGCCTGGCACAGTAGGCTTTACTGGAGGTGGTGGGTTTCAGGGAGACCTGCAGCTCTGCGGAGAGCTAACAGGAGCTGCTGGCTCTTAGAATGCTACAAAACAAAGCAAAAACTATGGAGGCCCACCTTGGATGCTTGAATCAGGTGGTGGATGTCAGTGCCTCCACATGCTTGCACTTGTGGTCAGGAGCCAGTGGTCTGTGTGGACTGGGAGGCCATCTCTGGTTCACAGCCACCTCAGGAGAGGACTGCTTTCTGGAGGAATCTGGAGGCACCAGGGTGGTGCAAAACATGCCAGGGTCAGACACTTGGTGGGTGAAGATCAGCAGAGTGTCACCAGTTCATGCTGCCTTGGCACTTGGCATGGAGCACAGCAATGCTAACATGAGGTGAGCAGCCTCTGTGGGCAGGCAGAGGACTTTGGAGGAGGAGTATGATGGTAAAGGGAAGGACAGACAGCATAGAGAGGGACACGTCTTAAAAGACCTTCAGGGAGAGGACAACAGGTTCCATAAAACCAGAAATTATTCATTCTGCTGCTGACAATATTAGAAATAAAGTAATAATGGTAATAATAATAGTCATTATAATCCTTGCACTAGATACTAATCAGTAAATAACTATCATAGCAATGTCACTTCTTAATTTTTTTCTGGGTTTTCTCCCCCTCCCCTCCAACCACTCTGAATTGCATATCTGGCCCCTCATATAGTAAAGGGGTGGAAAGGGTGTGAATTGAAAATTAACTCAGATCCTTCATTCCCCACTGTCTTAAGAGCTATTTTCCACATAGGGTCAGTGGGATTGTCTTGGGGAAGAAAGGGAACATTTTATGTGTTCCTGCTTATCAGCCAGAGTACCTGCTTTCCAGATGCACACCCTGATATTCTTGGTTTGTTTTTTTTTTTTTTTTTTACAAGTACGTCTAGGAAACAGAACAATGACAGGAGGATCATTGTGAGACAACCAATGTGCAGAATTGTAGCCAAAATCTGAATTCACCAGAAACCAATAAGCTGAAATTGCCACAACCAACTGTCCATAGCCTTGTCTACAATGGCTTTAAACAAAAAATATAGAGCCATGGACAGTTTCCTTACCCCTGTCCAGAATTTGATGTAAACAACATCCATAGAAACTGGGATTGTTAAGAAAGTTTATCCATATATCTGGATAGCAATAAAAAGCGTTTCCTAGGAAACTGTAAAAACCTGTACCAAGCAGTGTACAGCCAAGCCGAGAGGAACATTAGGTTGATTTATATTTTCAAGGTACAACTTTGCATGATCTCTTTCTGATCTTGTGATAATGTACAAGGAGAGCACGTGTGAAGGTCAGGGCTGGTTTTTTTTTTTTTGTTTGTTTGCTTGCTTTCTTCTCTGCAATGTCTCTTGTGTAACTCATTGGTCTGGGTTTTCATTTCAATTCTTGTTTGAAATAACAGGGTATTACCGCTCCCTGCGTCTGTCCTTCCTGGTCATGCCAAGGCTGCATTAGTAATTTCCTTCTGCTGCCAAAGAAACAACTGTTTCGTGTCTTCCCATTTCTTCCAGAACTGCTGCCAGCATGCTCAGGTTGCCATCAGGGAAATTCTGGGCTTCCCAGAGATCCAGGATCACCCCAGTGGGACTTGATTTTGTAGCAAAATAATTTAAGTACCTGCAATGAGCCAAAAGGAAACTCCTTTTATTTTTGAAAAAAAAAATGGAAATTACCTGCATTCATATGATTTCAACCCATCCCTGTCGTTGGTGCTGTCAAGGTGCTCATCCCCTGTGCAGTCAGCCTGACCAGTCTGTACATGTGCTTTCAGTGGGACTTTCACCAGGATGTTTTTGCACATACCCCCCTCCCTAGGAGCCCCCCTGCCCGACCAGGTATGGGCAGCCCTGCTCACCTGTCCAGTTTCAGCTTGTGGGCCAGCATGCGCCAGTCGTGGCCTCTGGTCTGGGGAGCGTCCAGGCTGCTGCACAGCTTCTGCCGTATTGGGGGGGGGATGCTGAAAGCACTGGGCCCCACAATGGTGGTGACAGTGCCCGCTGAGTCCATGGGAGGATAATCAATGCCAGTAGGTTCCTGAGATTGGAAAGACAGAAAAAAAAAGCCTGAACAACCCATTGGTTTTGTTACTGAGTGAAGAGACAATTGTAGAACCATATCCTCTGAGACTCAGGGCTTTTACTTGCAGCCCTCTGCTAATATAGTAAACACTAACATAAACATGTTAGTCCACTGGAAAACAGAAATATTTATAATCAGCTTTGAGTAGACAAAAGGGTTTTTTTTCCTTCTCTTTTTTTGAGGGTGAATATTATTCTAGCTGACAAAATGGCCAGCTTAATTAATCACTTACTGGAAATAATGAAGGATCAGTCACTTAGAAACATTTCAAAGCAAGTTTCTACTACTAGAGAAGAACTGGGATTTCCTGGCATGGCTGACAAAACCCCCTTCCCAGGGTCTTTCCAAGTCCCCAGTGTCCCATCAAGCCAGCACCAGACTAACACTACTGACTGGCAGTACCCAAGCTCTCTGAAGCCTCTGATGCTGTGCAGACCACAGACACAGTCAGTACCACCCCAGGCACAAGCTGAGCACCCATCTTCATGAAGCTGACTCTGGAAATAGATGTGCTCGGGGCAGGGGGTGGTGTAGGTGGGTGGCAGGCATCGCCCCCTCTCCCCAAGACACGTGCTGTGCTACAAGGCAGTGTGGCAGCAACTGTTTCAAGGGAAAAGTTATCTCCAAAGCCAGCTTGTCCCCTCCAGGTGTGGTGTTGATGCCCTTTGATGTTCTTCCAGCTGGAGGGTTCCCCATGACACTACTGTTAAACTACTGGGAATAACAGCAGTTGGCTTTTCTGGGCAAGGATTTTTCCTTCTCCTTGGCCCGGATAGATTTAGTGCCCACAGGCTTGGTAGCTGGTGAGACAATGATAGCTGGTCAGTTTGGATGGTTGACTTTGTTTAGAACAGTGAGGACCTGCAGGGGTGTCCTAAGGTGACTATGATGCCTGTATCCCCAAATCGTCTGTTCTGTGTTCTGTACCTTTAAGATTGGTTCTGAGAGTGAGCAGAAAAAAAAGAAGCGCGCAGTTTGTTTTGAGAAACAAACTCACTCCTCTGAATCTGCTCTCGTCCTTGAGACTGTGTAGTTTCTTTTTTTTTTCCTTCGTCGGATGCACGGAGGGCAGCCAAAGAAAGTTTTTTTCCCCTTTGTTAGTCTAGCTAGCTGAGGCAAAGAAGCTTTCCTGGACTGTTTTTTTCCTATTTTATTTTTCTTTGGGACTGTTTAAATCTGCTCGAGACTGAAAAACCCAGAGGAGCACCGGGATCTTGCACCTGTGGCCCACCGGGCCGGGGCTCGGCATCTTCCAGCACTGAAGGGACTGATAAACAGACTCCTGGCACGGACTCTCAGTTTTGCCATCTCTCTTTGGAGCAGCGAGAGGTTTTATTGTTTCATATTATTATTATTGTTATTATTATTATTCATTCTTTATGCTTGTGGGCATTTTGTTTGTTAAATAAATAAGGCTTTTTCCACTCTTCTCTGAGAGAGTTATTTCCCCAGACCGGCTGGGGGGAGGGGCTGTTTAGATTTGCTTTTCAGAGGAACCCCATTCGGAAATTTCCTCCCAAATTTGCCCTAAACCAGAACAAGGGGCCACGATGGAAAAAGCAACAAACATGGCTGGTTCTGCCCTAATGGTGCTCAGTCTACTTCAAAAACTGGTATTCTTTTCTAGTAGAAATGAGGGAGCTGCTTCTCTTCCCCCTCTGCCAGAACACAACCCCAGGCAGCCAGAAACACTTGTGCTAAAGACTTGTCATTAAATGTCAATTTGTTTTCTCCTCTGTGAACTGCCTTGTTGCTTTGTGTCAAACTGGCTGTTGGGAAGGAGCTGTAATACCTGAAACTGTCTTAAAGCCAGGTAGCTCCTGGCTGCAGTTGAAGCTGCAGTCACAAACCCCCAAAGGATTTTGCTGGAGATGCTCACAGTCCTTTGCAATCTCTGGTTTATCTCCCAAGAATGTATTCAGAGATGGAAAGGGGAGAGCCAGTGTCCATGAGCAATGCACAGAATTAAACCTTCTGGCTCCACTCTTTTATCTACACCAATTAATTCTCTTCCATTGAATAAATATGATTTTTTTTAAAATTTTTTTTCTTTTGTTAAAGACATGGCATTTTAGGCAGTCAGTGAAATTTCTAACCAGGGAAGGTTTACACTACCCTGTAATGTCCTCAATTACATGTTGAATGTGACATCTGTACTTGGGTGCCAAGGCCCTGGTTCACAGACTGCCTGTCCCAACCCCAATGCCCAACAACCTGGCAGCAGGCACTGCCCAGGAGCCAGGAAAATTATGTGCCTGATGCTGGTGCTGCCTGCAGGCTCACCTGCACTGGGAGGTTGGAAATGGCAGTAGGGTGGTGGCAGTGGCATTGCAGACAGATAACCTTTTCTTTATATTCTGGGCCTAAAGACACAAGTGCTGCACTGACTGTCAAGACGGCCTGCAGCCCCAGGGGCTTCAGCATTGCTGCAGAAGGGGCCCAGGTATCTGTAGCTTTGCCCTGTGGCTCTTTTGTGTGAGTATCAACAGCACAAGATAAAAACAGGGCTTCAAAGAATGAATCATGGGAGACCTTTATCACGGTTTTCCTCCTGCTTTGCAAATGTGCGTGTTTTGGCACTCGCTGCATTTGTATTTTTGAAGTCCCAGTGGTAGACACTGTATAAAGCCAGTATAAGACAGTTTAATCTGCAGAAGTTTTACATCCTTTGCAGGGGACTAAAAAGAAAGCTCATCAAGGGAGGATGCAGGAAACTATGTTACTAAATTTTTATTGCAGTGTGACAGTTGGCAGAGAGACAGATTCAGCAATAAAGAAAGATGCCAGCACAGTCCTGCAATGCCTAACCACTAGCTGGATACCACTAGCCTAACCTCAGAAGAAAGTGTGAGGAACCAGAGCTATGGTTTCCTGATGCCTGGTCTGATGCCTTTATCATGCTTCTAGAGGCATACATTGGTTTCCAAGTTGCAGTTATTACCCTTTCATCAAATCTCTGAGTTATAGGATTTTTTTTCCTAGTTGACCCTATATTCCAGCTCTCAGCAGCCCAAGGTCCTCCTGTTCCTTGCTGGAGTTTGGGAATATCACAAGGTGTCAACACAAAGGGGCAATTTTGCAGGAGGCAGCCTTGATCGCAGTGGTATTATTCACTCCCTCTATTCATCCTTGATGGACAGGATCACAGCACAAGACAAGAATATTATCCTGTTCCCTCTGAATCTATTACCAGGCCCTATTACACACAACCAGCTGAAGATGATTATAGTGTATACTTGCATTTCATTAAGGTTACTTTCAGTTCTTTCTCTTCTCTGTGAGGTTAAATTAGTGATTACCTCAATGCAGCACTTATTACAATAATTGTTTATGATGCTTGTTTTACCATCTGTCCTTAATGCTGTGTAGTCCCCAGATGAATCTGTAACTTTACACCCACTAACCAAGCAGATGTTATGGGTAATGGTGCTCACTGTCAGAGCCCTACAGCACAAGTAAATTCTGTCTCTGCTCTTGCAGCCCTTTCCCAAGCCAGCCAGCAGTAATTGCTGCCTGAGAGTCTGCTCCTTGTAGCTGCCAAGGGTATCAGGGATAAAACGCACCAGCACATTCACTGAAGTCAAGGCCACTTCACATTTGAATTTGTTGCTCCATCTCAGCCCCAAGTTTGACTGCTCCATAGAGCAAAAATTCTCCAGGTGCTACACAGCACTGGCAAAGATGTCCCCAAACTTATGGTAGTATATCTTCTGGAAAATTTCAGCCATCGAAAGAGAAATTGCCAAAGACAAAAGTCAGGATTTGTAGTAGTAGAAAAATATGAGGAGAAAAGTTTACTGCAACCAGACCATCTGATATTTCCTATTGCACAGCAGCTATTACATGTGATCAGAGGGGAGTGGCTCATGGAACACTCAGCACTGACATTTTCCTATTCTCTTTTCTCTCTCTCCAGGGAACTGTCAGGCATGATGGGTCTCATGGACTGCCAAGGAAACAGGACCATAAGAGCTTCACGAGATGTTTTAGGGAGTGGCAGGCAAAGAGTTCCTCCACATAGATACAGAAAGGCAGCACTACTAGAGAGACCAAAGCTGCTCTCCTCCCACCCTTGAAGGAGGGACGCTTCCTTCCAGATCAGACAAACTAAGCAAAAATGCAACAGGAGAGACAAATAAATGACTTAATCTATTCTTTATGTCCATACCAACAGTCAGGAGCAAAATGGGAAGGACTAAAGAGGTAGCAATGGGTACCTTCTTAGCCATCCCATGTTCCTGCAGTTGGATAGAAAAGTACACAAATGTAATTTACCTCTGAGACAGAGCAGTTGAGCTGGAAGATCTGTCCTTCCCCTTCAACCTGCCGCACACACAGTTTGCACACCAGCTCCTGGGTATTCAGACTGAACCTTTCCAGTGTGAAGGTGCAGTGCAGGTTTCTCTGACATCCACTCCAGATGTGGTAAAAAGGAATTTCCTGCAGGAGGAAAGCAAAAAATTAGAGTCAAGGCAGGATGTGAGACCAAGACATGGATGCTATGTGACCAGAGGCTGCAGGCTCTGTGCTAATGTGACTGAAAATGGTCCAGGGAAAAAAAATGTCCATGGAACTACAGCCTGACTCCTGGTGTTTTTTAAACACACCTGAGAGTGACAGTATTTCTTTAAGCCTCACTGCTAGCATCCAATGGGAATGTTTTGTTATACTTACCTGGTATTTAGCCAGCAGCTTGCTCTTCCAGAGAGAATGGGCAATGTCATGAATGGACAGACGGAGGTTGTGGGTGCTTCCCTTGAAATGCAAAGCTTTAGGTTCTTCCAAAAGCTGCCCACCCATCTGCTGCTCAAGCTGGAGAACCTCCTGCAGTATTGGGATAAAAAGAAGAAAGTGGTCAGGTTTCACCAAGACGTCACACTGGTCTGCTGAGTCCTCAAGATTGTGTGCTGTAGATGCTGTAACTTGTGTAATACAGGTTAAAAAATACACAGGCATCACACAGAATTTTCTGTCCCTGTGAACTGGAACTGCATTAGTTGATCTGATTATAACCCTCTCACCTCCTTTATCCAGCAGCAGCCCAGCAGGGATGCAGGCACCTCTCCTCTGGGAGACACAGTGTCCTCTCACATGTCCTATAAGCAGAAGCTCAATTCTATGCCATTAAATGGAGTGTGAAGACTTTGCATGTAGTCACTGTTTGAGTGCAGAAATAGATCAATCACTGCTGCTCATCAAACTAGATGAACTAGTTTTTACTATCTTGTTTTTGGAAACTCTTATTTGTGTAGGTCCTGCTGGCATGGGACCTGTGCATAGCACTGGTCTGTCAAGTCATGGCTTCCTGACAAAGTGCCCTGTTACAGAGCCAACAGATACCTACCCTAACACTGTCCAGCAGGACGGCACAGAAACACTGCAAGACACTGTGATGGAGCATTTTGTTCACACAAATACACAGGTTCAGGGCAACTGAAATATTTGTCATGTGATTAAAAGCCAGCAAGCCAAGAGTGTGGTCGTTTTATGAAGCTAAATATAAGCTTGTAATTAATAAGACCACTATGTGGAATGTTGCCTACAAACAGCCTAATTGTGGACCACATGGAAGAAGCAAGTATGAAGGCACCTCCATGAGCCCCATTAGAAACCAACATAACCAGTCTCAGTCACATTTAATTAAAAGAGTCAACCAGCCAACCAGTCTCATGTGGCCAAAGACAATCACATGCAGTGGAGATGCTCAAGGAATACAGGGGCACACAAAACCAGGATTCTGCCCCAGGCCAAATAAAGGAGCCCCCATTTTAGCTAAGCTGCTCCTGACCACATTAAGGGAGGTAGTAAGCATTTAAGAAAAGCATCTGGCAGATCCTGAAGCTAAAACGATGTTCTTTTGTTGGCCATTAGAGGAAAAGAAACAAAATCAGGAAACTTTTCAGATTAAGGTTATGCCAATGAATCAGTTCCAGCTTCTTTCCAGTGCCACCTAATTACTTCATCAAGATGTCTAAAGAGCAATCGATAGTAATTATCTGATTACTATAGATCTTCATTATGTGCCAGTTACCTCCCTGGAAGGTCCAGAAGATGACTTGTGGAACCGTGTGAGCTAATTGCAGATGCCACCTCTCAGGCATGCGGGACAGAGGTGCTGAGAAACTGCTCCTGCCTGTGCTGCACCAGCCCTGGGAGCTGCACTGCTGTGGGGGGAAACTGCAGCGTGATGCTGCACCATCCCACCCACCACATCTGTGTGTCTAGTTTCAACATCCCACTTCTGATAGCCATCCTGGGCCGCTGCAGCCCTTCCACATGCTCTAACTGGAGGATGCCAAGCAGTCTGTCCTTCTCCCATGCCATTTAGCTAATTAATTCAGAATTAATTTGGAGCTGTGACTTGCACAGCCCTTCAAACATGCAGGCTGCTTCCTGCCATACAGCCTTTATTTGGAGCAGTGCTTATCCTACTGGCTGGCACCTCTGTGTCCTCCTGAGCCAAAACCTGAGCTGCACATTGCTTGCCCCATGCTGAGGTGGCTGTGGTCACCCTGCCCACTGTCTCTCATCACTCTGCAAGGCAGGAGTTCTTTCCTAGAAGAGGGAGCTGTGTAAGGCATCACTCCATCACCTGTGACACCAGAACAGCCTCAGCCTGGGCCTTCTCTTTAGAGGGGCACAAGCAAACAACAGTGTTTAGTCCAAGCTGTGCCTTTCTTCAATAAAAAGAAAAATACACAGTAAATTGTGCCCATTTGGGGGTGTTGGTTTTTTTTGAAGACAGCTACTGTGCAGCACAAGACAGGTTGGGGAATGTCACCCTGCTACAGCCTTAAGTCCTTCACATGCCCCCAGTGAGGGAGGCAGCTGTTTCCATGTATCTGGCTGCTCAGCTCCTGCCATGCTGCCACACACAGGTCACATACCTCATTCTCAAAGCCACACATCAATAAAGAGAACAAAGCATATGGATTTCTTTATAGCTATCATATTATTACTTTTTTTCTTTTTCTTTTTTTTTTTTTTAACCTTGGGCATCCCATTCAAAGTGCAAAAATTAGCCTTAAAAAAAGAAGCCAGCACTCACAGTCACAACTCCCCTCATCCTTGCCCCAAAATCATTTTTGTGAGCATCCCATGCAGGTGGCTCAGGACCCTGTGGGGCAGAGGATACTGCATGGATGCTCGTGGAGCACCGAGCCCACACTGCTCCACGGCCCCCAGGAACCTCACTAAGCTGCTCCCACAATAACCGAGCCCTTATTGATGGCAAATCATTACACTTCCCTACTGTACTGCGGGTGCTGGCAGCTCAGCTGCGAGTGCTTACTCTGCATGATGAGAGGGAGAAGTCTGCTGGATAAACACTGCACTGTGCTTTATGCTGCAACTACTTGTCTTCCTTTGGTGGCTGTTAAAACATATTCAGCATATGGCACACTCATTCCTAGTTGTAAATAAGAACAGAATGCATTTGGCCGTCTATTAAAAAATACGCACAATCCCCTACAAAGGCTCTTCCAAAGCTCAGGGAATGCAAATATGGGAATATTGCTCTTCCCTACCCTTGCTGTGCTCTGCCCAGAGCAGCCAGCCTCAAGACACGGAGATGTTGCAGCTGGTGTTTCACCTGCTGCTTACAACTTTTCTTCCTTCTCCAAAATACTTCTAACCTCAGGATCTGCTGGCCCAGCCCTGTCTGCACGCTTTGTGCCCACACCCAGTGGTAATTGCCCTGTGAATGCCTTCCCTTTGGCGATACAGCAGTGCCAAGGATGTCCCCCCAGCACGGCAGGGGCTGCTGCAGTACCAGCTGCTGTGAAAGCATGTGCCAAATACCCCAGCCTTTTTTTCTTCCTTCTAAATAGTCACAGATTGAGTCTGCACAACACTGTCACAGAGGGATGTTTAGCACACGCTGGTTTGTATGGACTAGTTTTTACAGGCCTGCTTATATACATTGGTCCACAGCCAGCCCTTCCATCTACACCTATTTTACTCATCTACAGCTGGTCTACTAGGCTTCTTTTTCCTCAATCTTCTCCTTCCCTAGACCTTACACTTCCAAAGAAGTGCAACTCATGCATTCATAAGAGTCTGTTGCCAGCAAGTACATGTGCCTGTCTTCCTGCAAACCACCAGCTAGCTGGGTCTTGAATCTCATGGGTGCCCCCCTAGTCTTGGGGTAGACATGCCAAAGAGAAAGAAAATTAAAATGCATGAACTTGACCTAAAAAAGCAGTAGGTACTGAGTGGGATGGTGACCTCCTGACTTTGCTCACCTTTCCTCACTAAATTGCAGTCTCGCTTTGGCATCTAACTGCACCATGATCCCAAGGACTGACCTGTTGCCCTCCCAAATTCTGGCTGCAGCTTCTCAGGTGAAGGATGCTTCCCCCCCATGTGCTTTTCCTGATCCCTTCTGTTTTGCACTGAATTGGATTAACTTTACCACACAACTCTCCCTACAGTCTATTAGAAACAGACCAACAGCTCCTGAGTAATTCCTAATTAGATTCCTCAGCTCTGACTGCATTAGCTGGCTGGCCAAGGCCCCTCCAACTCAGTTATTATTACCTCAGGCCTTGTCAAACCCATGGAAAATTGTATTATGCAGCACAGGCATAAAACCATCAGGACCTTTGAAGCTTGATTGCTATGAAAGATCCTTTTCACTTTTTTTTTTTTTTTTAATAGGAAAAACAAAAGGGAAATCAGACCAGGGAAAAATAATAGTTTCTAAAAGGCTAGTAACACCATTGCAGTGACAGAGACCAAGCTCCCAGAGGACAAAACCATGCTGAAGTCACTAAGTGCCTGCTTCAACCCTTATACTTTGTTGCCTTTGTTATATCTACAAGAGCACCCCCTCAGCAAAGCCTAAGGCAGGCAATATCAGAGAGTATCAGGGAGGACGACCAAGCGTGCTGCTCTCAGTGATGGAAGTCACTGTTCTGAAAAACACAAACATCTCCCAGCCAGTGTATTTGGGTTTAAATCCCAATAACTCCCACCTAGACCTGGGGAAACAAAAGCATGTACAGCAGCAGGATGACCCTGCTTAGTCAGGCTTTGAAATCACTTTGCTGCAAAGAAGTGAAGTTGCACCACTTCCTGGGGAAATCCCCACCTTTTAATAAACTCGTGTGCAGTTGGAGCTACATATTTCATGAGTGCATCTATTATAGATACCTTCTGTGTAAGTACAGGTATTTATAAAGAGAAATAGCAAGTATGGCTACCTCTCTGCTCATCTGCATGTAGTGAGTGTGTGTGTGTGTGTGTGTGTGTGTGTGAATGCCAGAATTACACAGAGAGAGTAAGGTCATGCAGTTAGGGATAGCAGCAGCTTTGGTTTATTCCAGTTGTGAATTCCCAACACAGAAAGCTGCACGCGAAGAGGTGTAATAAAGCAGTATGAAAGCAGGCAGTGATTAACGGGCCAGAAGCTTCTTTTATCATTATCAACTACTTACAAAGAAGCATTTATATGTTTCCCCATCCCTGGGGATCTGGCACTTAGCATTAAAAATACATGAATAACGAATGAAGCCCTGTGTACCTTATGGCCTTTTAATAATGCAAAAACCTTAGGATTCAGGATATGATACAGGTAAACAAAGGAAAAAAGACTGGCGGATGGAAAATAGTGTGTGAGATCCCTATGCAAAGGACAATTTATAGCGTGTGAGGGTTAAACTGTAAAACAGCAGCCTGCTGTCAAGCTCTTCTAATCAGAAAAATAACCCAGGGAGCATGAATACGTGGAGCAGAGGGTCCAGTCTCTGCTATGATTGCAGTCCTGTGACAACTGGGGAGGGAGAGGGAAAGCAAGTAAGAGATCAAGAACCACCTTAAGAGCATCCTGCGTGTCGTCGAGGCAGTAGACCCGGATGCTGTACTCCAGGGAAGAGCAGGACAGTGGTCCAAAGATGGCCAGTTTGAGACGTTTGGCTGCTGCCTTGGTGATTGACTGTCCCACCAAGGCATAGGTGCTGAGGGTTTCTGTCAGGATATGGCAGGCTTCTGGGTCCAGCTGGATGTAGCACGGGGTGGTGAAGTTTTCCTCTCCGACCACCACCACATCCTAAGAGAGAAAGAGGCCAAGTTACAGCATGTGACCCCTCAGAGCTGCTCTCCTTTCAGGCAGCAATGCCCCTTTCAACCCTGAATGATGCAAAAAGTCCTTGCTGTTTGCCCTTTAGATTAATCAAGATCTTAAAGTCCTGCTTCCAGTTTTTCTCCTGTGTAGGCACAGGGAGCAGATTTCTCTTGGGTGCTGGTGATGATGGTGGAGGTTGAAAACTCCCCCTGTCCTCATTCCTGCTTTTAAAGCTCTCAGCAGAGTTAGGCAAATAATGAAAATATCACCAAGACTTTTTATTGAAAGAGATATTACAGAACTAATCATTTGGTGGCCATGATTTAGCATCAGTAGTCTCAGACATGCTGAATAAATAACTGCCCTTCACCTCCTAAGCACAACAATAAGGAGTTATAAAAACTCAAGGAAGGGAAATAACCCCTGCAATGGCAAAATACCACATCTATATATGAAATATCACCTGCTGCTTCCTCAGAATAATCCTCTGTGACGAGACTGCAGGATGAAGAAAAAAAATACTGCCTGAATGCAGATGACCTCCCCACCCTGGGCATACAGGAAAACAGCTCCCCTGCTAATTTCTCCATTCAACCCTGCGTGTAGCATCCTGCACGCAACACAAGGTGCTCTGAATGGCTTTGAGAGGGAGCAGAAGCGAAACATCAGCAGCGGGTGACAGTCGCCTCTTGTAAAATCACTGCGTGCCACACGATGCTCAGCACAACTCGTCCACTTCATCCCTGCTGCCTGCAGCTCTGCAGCACAACGTGTACACACCTGGCAGCTGAGAGGAGTGGGCTCAGCTGGCATTAGGCATTAAGCCTGGCTCTCTTAGTCTCCGGAGAGGCAAACCTGCCACATTTGCAGTGGTGGCACAATCTTTTTGGTGGGCAAGGTGCTGCTCCATGGCCATGCCAGCACCTGGCTCTGGCAGGAGGCGCTGCCTCAAGAGATGCTGCAGGGGTGTGCATCAATGTGTGTGCACACGTGTGTGTGCGGCTCAGCCTGGAGGAGCTGCTCCAGAACTGACAGGAGGAAGATTGCTGTGTGGTGGCCAGGGGCCCCATAGGATGCCGCACACACACCAGGGTGTGTGCAAGGCTGGCAGAGCAGCCTCTGCCTAGGGCAGGAGGAGGATGGGGGGAAAATGAAGAGGTGCCAGGACCACACAGACACAAATAAGGAACACACATGTGGTGCCACGAGTTGGGCTGTGGGGTGCAGATTAGCTGGCAAGACAGAGCTGAGTTTGCTACACGCTCCCTCCCAGCAGGAGGAAGAGCCGGAGCCACAGGCAGGACAAACACAAGAGGCTTTTGAAGACAATGCTGGACGTGGCACTTCTGCTGCTGTCAGCCCAACTGCCTTCAGAAGCTGCCCTGACCTTATTAAGCGTACCAGTAGGAGAAAGTGCCCTTGCCAAATTAATTATGAGACCAACTGGTGGCAGCAGGGACCTTGGAGCACAGGGCTGGAGAGGAGGGCTCCATTAGAATGGCCCAGCCCTGCTGAAAGCATCACTTTATGCTCCAGTTATAGTGGGAAGATCGTTTTGCCACACTGCCTTGGGACATTCTCCTGCTATAGTGCTGGCAAGGAACCACCTCATGCTCCCACCATGGAAAACTGCTAGTGCTAGGAGGTGCCAAAGTGCCCCAAGACAGATCTCTGCATGGGCACTCGGCAGCTTAGACATCTTGCAGGGAAGGGCACTCCTGCCTGCCTGTAGCAGCCATGTGTCTCACATGGAAACCCCAAAATACAGGCATCCAAGTTCAGAAAGGCATGTAAAGGACTAGCAGAGAGCCCTGGCTGCAGCCAGCACACAGGCTGGAGCTCTGGAGCCTCACCTCCCACGGTCCCTGGGCAGCCTGGTGCTTCAGCTGGATCTGCCAGTCCTCTGTGTTTGGCTCTGCGCAGTGGTGCATGGTTAGAATGACAGGCCGGGTTAGCAGGGCTCCTGGTGGGCCACAGCTCACCACTGGTGTCAGCAGGGTTTGGCTGTCTTCTACAGGTGGCCTGGTGAGGAGACAGAAAGATGGATATTAAGTGAGTTGAAAAAGACGAAAACGTTCATTTGGGTGTGTAAAAATAAAAAATCCTTCTATTAAAATAAAAATGACTGTGCAAGCAAAATAGGTAGGTTTTGTTTTTCCTTAATTTTTTCCAAATCCATATTTATTTCCTTTTTTTTGTTTGTTTTTGTGCCAAATATCACTCATGTGTAAAAATGCAGGTTTAGGTGTCAGCAAATTATAGGCCATATTTGCTAAGTACACTCCACTCTGAAGGATCCTTGCAGATGGTGTGCAGAGGCTTCATTTCACCCACTGCCAAAATGTGGTCACTGCTGCATTTGGCAGTTGTTCAGTAACACACAAAAATGAATGGTGGCTCTTGTAGGCACCACTTGTGAGAATCATTTACTATCAGGACAGAGAAAACTGACGAAGAGAGGAAGACACTGAATTAATAAGCACGTCAGCATGACTGAAAGTGGTACACAGCACATCTGAGATGTGCAGTTTGAGTTCTGAGTCATCACCAAACCACTGATAGTCCATTTTACTTTAGAGGCATTCAGATCTACTAGAATGGCTATTGCAAATACGCCTGCAGGGAGCAAGTGTCACTGGTGGTGAGGGAGAAAGGATGAAGGATGGTAAGGAATAGTGGACGGGAAAAACACACTTGCAAAGCCCAAGATTTCTAGTGATTACCCCAAGCATTCAGCTAAAAACACAGGTATTATCCAGTGTGCTTGCTGCCAGTCACTAGGAATTGGTGTTATGAGAAATCATATGAATATTTAGGATACACAACATACTCTCTAGTTTGAAAATGATAGCATGTGTGCATGTGTGTGTGCACATGTGTGCAAGTGCAAACCATCTGAGACCAACTGCTGAGGAGCTTCAAACAAGGGGAAGCATGAGTGACTTTAACTATCCCGACATCTGGTGTATGACAAATACAGCTGAATGTGCCTCATCAACCACCTCCCTAAATAATAGAGGACAAATTCATGATCCAGAAACCAGCAAGTGGGAGATTAAAAGCATTCAATGTGATCTGCACTTAAAATCCTGATCTGCCCACGGGACCCATACATGCTCTGCTCTGGCTGAGAGTTCAGTCCTACGCTGCATTTACAAATACAAGTACATCTGCATCATTCTTAGAGAAAATAATTGAGACAACATTGCTGTTTTTATTCTGCAAGTCTTTATCTTTACCAAGAGAAAAAGAAAAGTAGCTGTAATCACAGAATCCTAGAATATCCTGAGCTGGAAAGCACCCAGAAGGATCATCGAGTCCAAGTCCTGATCCTTTACGGGATTATCCCAAAGAGTCACACCATGTGCCTGAGAGCATTGTCCAAACACTTCTTGAATTCTGTCAGGCTGGTGCTGTGACCACTGCCCTGGGGAGCCTGTTCTATCTTCTATCTCTTCCTGATATCCAACCTAAACCTCTCCTGACACAACTTCAGACCATTCCCTCAGGTTCTGGTCACCACCGAGAAAAGGTCAGTGCCTGCCCCTCCTCTTCTCCTCACAAGGAAGCTGTAACTGCAGTGAGGTCTCCCCTCAGTCTCCTCTTCTCCAGGCTGAACAGATGCAGTGACCTCAGCCAATCCTCACAAGGCTTCCCTTCAAGACCCTTCACTATACTCATGGCCCTCCTTTAGATACTCTCTAATAGTTTAATGTCTTATATTGTGGTAGCCAAAACTGCTCACAATATTCAAGGTCAGGCCACACCAATGCAGAGCAGAGCAGGTAATCTTAGATAACATTTTCAAGGAGGCCAAATCAGGACAGAAGCTATTTTGGTATCAAATTTATCACACCTATCCTGGTTATTGCAAATTAGTCCATTGGACTAATCTAATTCTGTCCACCTTAATTCTCCCTGCCTACCCCATTAGTCTCATAGAATGAAAGACAAACTTCTGAGAAATCCTTTTTCAAAATGGAATGAAGGCACTTTTGAAAATTACCCCTGGTTGTCACAAATGTTGTGGAGGTTTTTGTAACATTTGAGAAAAAAAGGGTCTGGCATTGAAAAATTTAAATCTATGCAAATCAGTAAATCCAGATGATATGCATCTGTGCAAATTAACTGATGAGTTTACTAAATGACTTAACAATTGTTTCTGAAAATCCATGGACTGGAAACAAACAGCTGTGATATAGATGTCTTTCAGAAAAGATGTAAAGTATAACAATCTGGACAGCTATCATGTATTTGCCAGCTATTTTAGCCTAACAAACAATACACAAAATAAATGAAACACTAGCAGATATAGTACCTAGTCCAGCTCCTCATGCATACTGCAGGGAATCATTGGATTCAGATTAAGAAGATGAGGTATCACTGTTTTGCAAGGCCAGACTGAATAAATCATTGGACAGTTTTTCACTAAAACATTCCTTCTTTTTCTCAATCATTTACATTGCTATTTTTTCATAAGAAGCAACAAGAAGCTTAAAAACCACTCAGTGTGTCACTGGTTTTTAATGGTCATCAGCCTTGGGAATTGGTGGATATTTGAACACTCTCCTATGGTCTAATTCAAGAAATTTCAAGAAACACAGTATCTTATGAGAAAGATCTCTCAAAATTATAATATTTGTATGAAAAGCAGATATGACCAGCTATGGACCTAATCATCTAGTTAACCTAACTTCTTCTAAAAGTACTGACCCATGAAAGAGAAAAGAAAGACAATACATACAATACAAGCTATCATAGTTTTTTGGACTGAATTACAAAACAAGCAGTCAAAAAGAATGCAGGAGTGAATTTATCATGATTGCGTTAAAAAAAAATAATAATATGGTGCCTTTTAGGTGGAAAAGGAGTTAAAATCGACAAGCACTGATGCCTGCAGTCAAAAAAACCCAAAAGGTCATTAAAATAATATGGTACTGATAAATCATACAGTCTGAAGTTGTCTCCAAGTAAAGTTAAGTTTAGTCACTGCTTCATGCCAAAATTTTTTTAACTGTCAGATTTTAGGACTCTGATGAAGGGCACAATTCTGTGCTGCAATATTTTATAGCTGATTAGAACAAGTACAAAGAAATTATGCAGAACACCAAGTCAGGATGTGATGCAGACTGCAGAGTGAGGAACTGAGATGGGCGGTGGATGAAAGCATACAAAGGACATGTTAAAAATATCAAGGCTTAAAGCTTTTTCCCCATGTTCATAAACAGCATCTTTGTCACCAGACTTAAAAGATTTATTGCCAAGCAGATGAGTATTGTATGGTCCTGACCTGGGTATTTATGATAGAGAATAGTCTGATGAGTGAAGAGCAGAAAAATGGACCAGTTGTGGGGGTGCTTGACTTTACAGTCCCAAATTCCCAACCAGGCACACATCAGAGACTGGCACCACAAAATTACTGGACACCTGCTGGTCCTACTGACTCCCCAACATCCACTTCACACAGATAAACCTTTAAAAACTGAGATATAATGAGTTGGAGAGAAGTTCTTCACTGGTGTGAAGTGGGTCACTGCCACTGTTGAGGTGAAATCCCAGCTCTGTTAAAATCTGTGTTAAACCTCTCTCTGACTACTGTGAGGCCAGGATTTCTACTCACAATGTGGAAAACACAATAATTACATTTGCAGGTAACAATTAATAAGGAATCACTGCAAATAACAGTGAAAGCCAGAAGACAATGGCAAAATTCTAGAGAGGGTAAAAATATGAGTAGGAAATAAATTCTTATTAATTGTACAATAGCTGAGACTGGAGCGAAACAAGTTCCAAAGAGTTATTTAGTAACAAAGAAAGCAGTAGAAGTGAAGAACATTTCAGGTGAGCTTGCTGCAATACAACAGGCATCAACATGTAAGGTGACACAGTGACAAAAAGCAAATCTGATTTTTGGAGTTGTAGGGGACAAGGCATGTCAGAGCACATCACGGTGATATTCCCTTTCCTCTCCAGCTTTAACATGACTGCAGATAGCAGCATTGTGTTTAGGGACCACCATGAGATCTCAGAAATAAACACCTGAAACCCAAGGAATGAGGCTAAGGAATGCAATGGCACAGACAGAAGAGAGGTGCCCTATGACAAGGGACAGGAAAAAGGAACAAAAATCTCTCGACAAATCCTTTCTTGCCTCTCACTGTTTTCAATTTCCATTTTAAAACAAAGGGATTATGCCTTACTATAGCTAATGAGAACAGAAACAGATGCAGTAGACAAGATACATTATACAAGGGATATTAATCGTTTTTCTTCAAAGCATAAACCAAGAGTAATTCATGGAATTAGTAAACAACAAATTCCCCTGAAGAAAAGTTATTGTGTAGTTGCTCATTCCAGGCAATTTTATTCTGTCTCCTGAAACAGGTGATGCAGCAGCAGCAAAGTCAGGATCCCAGCCTAGAGGAGCATGTGCTGTGACCAGCATTGAGATTTATGTGTTGTAGACTGTGGGAGATCCAGCACAAACAGAGACACAGGGAGCTTATAGAGCAAGGGATTTAAACCTTTGAGCAGAAATGATCAAAACTCTGGGCCATCTTTTAGGCTCTTTTCCAAAAAAGAATCCCAAACTCAACCCCTTACAAAAATCCCATCAACATGGGCTTCACTTTAGGCTTGCAGCAGTCTCAGAACAAGTCATTAAAGCAGACTGTGCACTCAGCCTGTATAACTCTAAAAACAAAGAGATGCTTTTGTTTTATAAAGATATGAGACTAAAATTCAACTCACTCTTTAGTGTTTCTATCAAAAGGCACTAACAGTAACTGAAAGGTCTTCAGATACTTTTAGATGTTTTTCCTCAGAGATTATCAAGAACAGTAAACTTCTATTTAAAAGCAAACAAACTTTTATTCACTATATCTGGTCCCTTCACAATCAAATTTGTGGTTTTAATGGGATTACTCATTCAAAACCATCTCCCTGTAATAAGCCAGACCGTATTCATTAAGGTAACTGTCAGACAGCAGATGTGAGCACAACTAGATAAATCTCTGCTCCTCAGTGGGACTACATTGTGCTTCCTGCTGTGATGCTCCAGGCAGCTCAGGAAGCACAGGACAGAGCAGGGAGAGAGGAATGGCTACCACATAGCAACAGAGGACAGCCCTTCTACATAGCTTAGACAAAAGTTAGAGGGAAGATATTTTATTTCTCCTTTCATTGCTGGGGCTTTATTTTTTAGTATGTGTTCTTTCTTAAGTTTCAAACTTAATATTCTCAACAGACTCTGGTTCTTCTGACAGTCTATCTTCAGAAGAAAAATACTCTGAGAAGTTTGCCCTCCCCTTTTGCTCATGCTCTGGTCTTTTTCATGTTGAATTTTTCAATTATAGTGACTGGCACTTCAAGAAATTGTCTTCTGGAGTTGCAAAGTAATTTTGTTTATGCAACTGAGATAAGGAAGGTAGAGAAATGAAATGTGGAAGACTTCAATTTCTTTTATTTCACATCACTAAGCTTAAGGTTTACTGGTGAAAAAGCAACATTGCTCCTTGGATCAGAATCATTGATCAGATGCTTGACTTTATATTAAACCCTGTGCATGCATTATGAAGCCATTGATACAAACCCTGGCAAAGCTCACCTGACCCTTTTCTCTTTTAAGGTAGCTAATTTGAAATTTGCACATTTATGTGTGTCTTCCATCAAGACCTTCAGGAGTGTTGCTTGCACTGTTCTTCAGGGTTGTCAAATTTTGTGGGCACAGCGACCTCCACTCTCATTTGGAACACCTCCTGTGTGATGGATTATACAGGAGTGTCCTTCACAGAGCTGTATCTGTTTTGTGCAGTTCCTGCCTCTGATTAGAGCATGCAAGAGTAGCTCCACCTAATGCTGTGCGAGCTCAGCAGGGCTTCACCCAGGAACACGGGAACTGCCACACAAGATAAAACCAGTGGTCCATCAAGACCCAGACCCCATCTAGCACTGACCACTGCCAGATGTTTCTGAAGGAAACACAGCTCTGCTAATTTAGCTCACAGCAAGGTTTGCTTTTTAACCTGAGGCAGTCAAACAAATCCTGGAGGCTGGAGGTTTATACTCATGCTATTTAATTCTTAGGATTAAAATACAGATTAATTAAATAAATTACTTAATCTGTAAAATCCAGACGCTCACAGATGCTCATGGGAACAGGCTCTTGCCAGGTACTGGCCAACATAATGTGCTGATTTTACAGATGAAAACAACTACTCAAGAAGAGACTCCTTGTGAATCTCAAAGTTGGTGATGCTTCCCCAGACTAAGGGAGAGAACATCTGCTCTGAAACACTGAAAAAGACACTGAGCTTTAAGAAAAAAACCTGTCTGGTAGCTGTGAAATATTCTCACAGGGTAGTCATTTTTTCAGTTACATATATATATGTAACATATATATATATATATGTATACATGTATATATGCATTTGGATGTGTACATATATGTGTACAAACACACACCCATATGTAATTTTCCCCACTGTGGCTGCTTCATAAAGGACATGGATCTTTTCATGAGGTCAACACATAAACCAGGGATCAGAGCATGGGAGCTGCCTGCCATCCATGCTGCCCCAAATGACAGGAAGAGTGAGGATAACACTCCCCTGGAGCATCAGTCCAGTAAAAGAGAAACCCCACTGTGCCACAGGTACACTGACACACTGGGAGGAAACAACTGCCTCCACGTGGTATTTACTGCAAGCTATGAGAACCCCAATTCACTGCTAAAGGACAATGCTTTTAGGGTGACCTTCCTGCTCTCACATGCTTTGATGGATATGAAATGGAATAAACAGACTGTCTCAGAAAGCTCTCCTAACCAATCTGTGGGGCAGCACAAAGAGTGAGTGATATTACTGGGTTGTGAAGTCTCTCAAATTTCTGTACTACAGCTTTCAGAGACTAACTGGGGAAACTTACTGTGAAAACAAAGGAAGTAAAAGGAAAGGTGAATTTGCAGGTGTCTGACAGATAACATTTTCTGTTTCAGCTTGACTATTTAGAAGTAGTTTCACAGTTCTACAGACAAAGTGTAAGCTAGATCTTAAGTTGCTGGAGATAGGTAAGCTGGGGTGGTGACCCTCTGTTGCTGCTCTGGTTCTACTAGGGTAGCACTGTGGAGACCACATTCTCACCTCTGTGCTAGTTGTAATATCAAGGACAAGACTGTGCCTTCATTTCTGATAATAACATGCATTTTATAATTTCCTGTGTGTCCTCTGCCAAACAACATCAACACATAACAGGACTTTTCAACCAATACACATTTGCACAGTGCTCATGAAAATAAATATAGGGTCTCACAGGATTTGTTGAACACACTGGAGTTACTGCCTGGCCATGAAAGCAAATGACTGCAGCTAGTCCTTACTGGGGACTATCACTTTCTGCTAGAGCAGTTGCCACACAGCAACTTGTGGTACCCATATGACTCCAATTATATGAAGCAACATCTGTGGCCCATGCACTCAGAAAAAGAAGCTTTGACATAGATGTAGCTCTGCTACAGAAGTGAAGGGTCTGGTACCCAGTCCTGCAGCAGAACATTACAGCTGGGTGCCACCCACCCCTTTCTGCTCCTTGGCATCTGGGGAAAGGGGGCAGGTGAACACTCAGTTCTGACAGATCTAGACAATACCCAATGAGCTCCATCTTAAATGTCCCAGAAGCTGCTTCCCAAGAGCATGAAGAGTCTGGTGTGCTTTCTGAAAAACTGCAACAAATCAAATAATCAGCTAGACTCTGTGCACCCAGAAAGTGACTGCCACCACAATACAATGAGCCCTGCTGCCCCAAGGCAGACTGCTCTGCTCTCCTCTCCCAGGGAAAAAAAATCACTTCTAAAATCTTCATTGTAAGATGAGATTCACATCATTCTGTTTACTTCTGCAGGTGTCCTTTGGCATACTAGCTCAGTTTGGCAAGCAGCACATTTCCCAGCACAGGTTATCTTTCTATCCTCTGTGTGAATTGCTGAGTTACAGCTATCACAAAGCATGCAGAGGCGGCTTTATGATCCTTGAAGAAAATAAATTAAACAAGTATATGACATTAGTTGTCCACAGCTGCCTGAATAAAGTAACAGGGATTCCCTCCATAACTGGCTGAAAAGAAAATAATTGCACACACAGCATCTTCTAGGAATTAAATAATTTTTTTAAGAATTAGGTATTTTGGAAAGGGAGATTTAGAAGCAAGCTGAATAACAGGGGATGTCATCCGATTTTTTTTCCTTCTTCAGGAAAGAGTCTTTGTTCAATATTGTTTGTAAACCTCTTTCACAGCCAAAAGTAATAGGAATATAATCAATACTAGCTATGAACAGAGACATTTTTTCTGTAGCTGCAATTAGCTATTTTCAAAGAGCGGCTGATGAATAATGTATGCAAAAGGGTGGGTGGAAGGATTATTTAATTTTTCTTTAAGCAGATTATTTTAGCTTGGGTGAAAGACTACCAAGCTAAAGAATAGTGTTCAATATCACACAGTGTATAAACAGCTGTGGCTTAGCACATAATAAAAGCTATTAAGAGGCTGAGCCAAAAAACAGACCTAGCTATGAGGAGGAGAAAGAGGCAAAGCACCGCGTAATGACTGCCTCAGCTTCACATTTGCCATTCTGCCTTTGTGCACAAGTCCATTCTGCAGCCTAAGATCTCACCTTTCTCTTCATTAGAGTTTTCTAAACAGCTCCAAATGGTATCTTGGCCTTTTTGTATACATTTTTTTTAAATTTCAAGGCTGCCAGATCACATGCCAGTAGACATTAAGATCTGGAATATGAACTGGCCACCCATTCAGGTAACAGGAGACAGCAGTGGTCATCCCAGCATCAGCTCTGGGTGCCCTTGGTGTGTGGTGTCTGGGGCTAAGTAGCAAGGAGGTAGAGGACACCAAAAGGTTTGGTTCCATCCTCTGCATGGACTAGACAAGCCCATGAAGGGTATAATAAAAATTCACCTTCACTCTAACAGGAGAGGAGATTTTCCAAGTCAGGCACCTGTCTCTCACCTCCACTGAGCTGATTTATTACCTTTCTCCTCTGCTCCCTTCTCCTTTGCAGCACAGGTCTTTATCAAGAGGTTACTTCACACCTTCTCTGCTGCATAAAACCATGCTGGCATATTTTCCTTGCTCCTCTACAATTCAGCATCCCCCCCAGCCTGAGGGCTTGCTGCAGAGTGCAACACTTGGTTAGGAAAGCAAATGTCTGAGCTGGTTTTGTGGCAAAGTTTATCCTTGGCTTTGTCTGTGTTTACCTCCAAGTCAGCAGATAGCTTCAATGCAGTAGGCTCTGCATAAGCACTAGTACCACAGGTCTTCAGTTACTATGTTTTCCCCCTCTATTAAGACACAAGGAAATAAAGGCAGTTTTTTACCTCATGTTCTCCTTCCTGTGAACTGTCACATACATCTCATAGACTCTCCCTTGTGGAACAGCTCCCGCTGGGATCAGCAAACTTACTCCTGAAGAACAGAAGAGACACAAAATATAAGATGGAGAAAAAAGAGGTGAGTGGGTCTGTGAGGAGGAGTGACAGGAGAGGCAGAAGATGAAGCCTGCAATGCCAGATTTTCAGCCACTCTCACCTGCAGACTGTAAATGACCTCAGCAAAATGGGAGAAAAAGCATTTACTGTAACCCTGGTGTCTTCAGTGCCCAGCTGTCTGTTCTTTTTCCTCTGCACTGAAAAACTGGAGTGGAGAAAAGGATTTTTCTTCCCTTTCATTTTATTTAAAGAGCAGACAGATGGTTACGCTGTTGCTTACCTTGTAAAATGATGGGAAAACAAACAACTCTGACTAAAATTTCCAACAGCTGTAATGGGACATCTCTCCCTAGGCAATTCTTTCTTAATTAAGATCAGGAAAGAAAAGCAGTGAAGCACTGTCCCAGGAAGCAACAAGAACTAGTTGTTCCCTGAAAGATGGCTTCTGTGTCTGGCATCCTGTCTTTTCATGCACTCAGTGCCTAGACTGCCAGGGAGACAAAACTGGGCTTGGTTTTTGAATGTACTTAGTCCTGTATAGTGGCCCAAAACTGGGCTATCCAACCTTGAAAAAAGTGTGGGCAAATATGCTCAGTGTCCTTTTCAGTAATGATTTGCTGAACACTTGATTAAAAAAACACTGTTCTTACATTACTTCTATTTAAGAGATGCCTTGTCTCTTTACAACAAACACAGCCCACGAACTGGCTATTCCACTCTGCTGGACACTTCTCAGCCAGCTCCCTTTGTAGATGAAGATTAGCTGGAAATCAGTGGCAGGGATTTGCATATATTTGTTACCACATAGCTGAAAACAAACCTAGGGGAATATTATTTACATATATGTGTTTACACTAGAGACACTTTGTAGACACCTTGCATGGCTCTGCCTCTTTTCTTTAGCATACAGGATTTGGTTACACTGGACACCTCCCATGTGTTGATGTGCAGGGCCTCAGTCTCACACTTATGTTTGAAAGGAGAGGGGTAGCTAGGAAAGCATTTTCCACAAATGCCTTCTGGCAGTTGTGTCTTTACAGGCCTGTCACAACCTAACCTGTGCATGTCTGCAGCTGTAACAGGGCAAGTGTACTACAAATGAAGGGCTTTGATCATATCTTGAGGAGGACATACCTCTAGAAACAGCACAGAGGCATACAAGGTAGCAGTAGACAGATTATTTTATTTTACAGAATCATTACTTTAATCATTTTGAAGGGATTACAGCATCAAATGTTTTTTCTTTACAATAGACTTTGCTGATAATGTGCACCACTGTGGCATATGAAAACTGAATATCAATATCTATTTTCAGCTGCTATGTAGAAAAATGTGAAATCCAAGACTGTATAGCACGAATTTTCAACATTGCTCATTAGTCAGCACCAGATTTATTGAAGTAGCTCAGCTTTCACTTAAATTTAGTAGGTATTATTGCTTCCCATTGTACCGGAGCTCAGAGAGCAGGGCTATGGGTCCAAGCACTTTAGGCTGCTTCATGGGCAGTGTGGGTCTGCATCCTGGACCAAATCACCCAGGTCCTGGGCCACCTGGGCATTTTGCTTCCTCCGTAACATCAACAAAAAAGAAATGATCCAGCAAAGGTGCAGTGGACAAGGGTAGGCACTATCTCCTTGGTGAGGGCATCTGCTGTAAAATGGCCAGGCTGTGACCTGCAGTCTCACATGTACTGTGGTCCTACCTGTGAAACTGGGCAGGTGTGTTCCTGACCACTGTATACCCTGCATATTCCTCACATCAAATGCTTCATGTATTTGATTCATTCTCATTTTAGATATTAATGCTGCTCTGCAGTATCATGCTAGACCCACAGGAATATCTAGGTGCTGAACTTCCTTAGAAAGAACATCAACACTTCCTGTAGGAACCAAGCAGCATGGTTCTGCTAAAAAATCTGTCTGAAAGACCTGAGCTCTCCCAAAGCTGCCCAAGAGCTCCTTGGATGCTCTGAAATTGCCTGCTGGTGTGAAGGTGGCCCAAAGGGGCCTGAAAACCTGATTTTGTGCTGTATGAGAAAGACTGAGCAGCACGTCGCATTACATCAACAGGCTCTCAATGCTCAGTCCCTCTCTTTCCTAGTTGTAAAGCAAGTTAAAAATAAATACAGGTAAAAAGCCTCCCTAAAATAGTGTTCTGTTGTCCTACTTCAATTGCATATAGTGTGCAATGAATTGGAAATGGAGCAACCAGTTTGTTTTTAAATTAATTTGTTCCCTTTTACTGTGATGACAAAATAGAGGCTTACTGTACTTTTGTAGAACTGCACGAAAGGAAAAGGTGATGCTGAATTGTACTTCACACAGGGGAGCTCTGAAGCTTTGCATGCCTCAGAAAGTGGCCAAGAGCCCTGCAATATTCCATTTAGAATCAGAGAATCACTTAGGTTGGAAGAGACCTCTAAGATCATTGAATCCAATCATTAACAGATCACAGCATTCACTGCTAGGTCACATTCCTGTGTGTTACTTGGGAGAAGAGACCAAACCCCAGCTTGTTGCAGCCTCCTTTCAGGCAGTTGTAGAAAGGGATAAGATCCCCTCTCTGCCTTCTTTTTTCCAGGCTAAACAACCCCAGCTTCCTCAGCTGCTACTCCTAAGACCAGTGCTCTTGAAGTGAGGGGCCCAAGTCTTCCTCAAGCCTGTAGTGTTTTAAAAGGTGGCCAGGACTTTGGGTAGAAAATATTCTAAGTACTTTGGTAGATAAAAATGAAGAGGGGAAAAAACCCCATCTATTTGTTTTGATCGGAGAAAAGGCAGAGTCCCATGTATAGACTTCCCCATATGAAAACAAGCTAACACCACTTAAATCCACAAAACAATTGCACCTTTAAGCCAGCATGGCTAGCACTTACCTGAATTGGGAATTACAAGGTGGCCTCCTAAGGAGCTGAAGGTCCCAAATGCAGTGCATGATGGGTCAGTTTGCCAAGCAAGGCTCTGGTTCTTCATGTTCAGGGTCTCATTCTCCAGCAGAGACTGTGTAATCTGTGGGGA
The DNA here is from genome assembly GCA_024734555.1 of Trochalopteron elliotii. Lineage (NCBI taxonomy): Eukaryota > Metazoa > Chordata > Aves > Passeriformes > Leiothrichidae > Trochalopteron > Trochalopteron elliotii. Next base: position 6,900,707 of record JANPWX010000008.1, read on the forward strand.
CAGCTTGGAGGAGAAGTCAGAGAGGTCATCCTGGGGAGTGACTGCCCCAGAGGTGTTATAAACCTTGATCTTCAAGTTGGGGAGCGGGTCCAGGATTGGAGAGTTGGTCATTGGGATTTTATCAGAGACATCATGCAAGGCGTACACAGGACCCCTGTACATGGCTGCAGCAGAAGTGAGGTCTGGTGGCACTGCCAGGAGGTCTGCAGTGGAGATGAGAAGGAAGAACTGTATTATTTCTCTGTTCTGATGACTTTATTCTGAGCAACAATTTGGGTTTGTATTTGCATTTTGTCTTTCATTCCAAATGTTCAGATATGCAAAGTCCCTGAACCTTCATCTCCATTTTCATGAGTCTCTCCAGCAAACTCCCAGGGCTCATATTGTCCCAGCTGCTTTGGAATCTGATTGCTGTACAAAATTACAGCACATTTCTGCTATGAAGAGTTTTCACTGAGAGTATTTTGCCAGGCTGCACTCAGATTTCAAATATGACATGCTTAGCTTCAGGACAAGATGTTTTCATCACTCGGAAATCTAGTTTTAACTAAGAAACCCTCTTTAAATCCTATGCTACAATCATTAACCGATTTATCTAACTGGCCTAATGACAGCAATTCCTGAAATAAAAGACACAACAAGCCTATGAATCATCATGCCCACGACTCCCTGCAGTGGGGCATTATTACCTGCATCACACTTTTCTAAGATTTGTTTTAAAAGTTTCTCCAGCAAAGAAAACTCTTCTGCTAATCTTACATGTGACAACTCTCTTGCCATCTTAACTTTTATAGTGTAGATATTCTTCTGGTGTAGATATTGGGAAAAAAAAGAGGAACTCTTCAACCTAAATAAGTGTTTTGATAAAGGCAGCGCTTTTTTTAGAGTGTTTTTTACTGGCCAATGAAGTGAGGAAAAAGATCAAGCTGTTATGCACCAGTGATAAAAATATTCATTATTAAATGATGTTCTACCACAACTTGTACATTTTCTATTAAAAGCACAGCACTTCTCAAACTACTATTTATACCAGTGGAGACAGGGCATAGGAAAAAAAGCTGTAAGTGAAATAAAGGGGAGGGAGATGTGATAGAATTACTGTAGTATCACTCCTGTGATGCATCCTGCCTCCATTGTTTCTGTCAGAGCTTTGCCTTTGATTTCAACTTGAGCTAGACCTATATTTTCAGAAGTGTCTGAGTTTCACTCTCACATTCATGCTCCCTCTTCAGAAGTTAAACTCACCTGCTTTATACTCTTGAGCACAGCTGACAAATGTCACCACAGGTTTTGAGCACTTGACAATCCCAAACAAATGAACGTGATCTTTCTTCTCTTTGTCAAGTGTCAACAGGCATCCAGTGATATCATTCATGCAGCCCAACAGACCATAACCTGATAGCATCTCCCTGAACTGGTCAAAATGGAGTGAAATGCCAACTAACCTTGCCTTGCAGCCTTGATGTTGACAGGCTGAAATCCCCCATTTAGTGCCGAGGAGTCGATAATATCCGACTCGAAGTCCCGGTGGTTCTTGCGATAAACAAACAGGGCCACGGCCACGGAAATAGCCAGGCACACGATCACGGCGATGACAATCCCCACGTACAGAGCAACGTCATCCGAGTCAGGGGCAGCTGCAGGGAGAGAGGCCAGGAACCTTCAAGAAATGTCCTCCTTACAGGGACTTTCAAGAAAACACATTCTTATTATTCTTGTTTCCTGCAGATATTTACTGCCTTTTTTATAGGCTAATTTAAAACCCATTTCCAACACCATATAGCAGGACTATGCCCTTTTGATGGAAAGCAATCCTTGATTTCTCTCTAGCTTGTGTTCTAACTCTTCCCCTATCCACTTGTTCATCTAATACTCAGACTGTGAACTACTAAGCAAAACATGTTATAGAATTAGTCTTATGAACCAAATTCACCCTATGAAATGAGATAGTATGTCTTAGTGACATAATGTCATAATATTGGTATTTAGAAGTTCATCTGATACCAAAACCATGTGGGTTTTTAAACTTCAGAAGCCTTATTTTTACTTTAAAGAAGTAAAAGAACCCCAAATTTTCATTTTCTATGAAATACCTGAAATACCAGGACATATCTTTAGTTGGTTTGTTTTTTTGCAATGTAACCTGTCATTTCTCCCTTCCATCCATTTGCCTTCAAAAATATAAACTAGTAAATTAGTAAAGCAGAGAATCAAGCATTGAATTCTCATCAGTGGACTTAACACATACATATTAACATAAAAGCTGAAGTAAGCACAAGAAAAAATGTGGTAATTTACCAAAAGGAACCAAAATTTATTAGAGCTGTCTTGTGAGGAAATGGCTATGATATTTCTACTAGCTGCTTATACCATATCTTCAGCACCAACTCCAAGCTAATCACTAGCATCATTATCCACCAGACATTTTTTTCCCAAAAGGTCTGAATATGTGTTCAAAAATTGATGTATTTCTATACAGTGAAGAATCCCATTTTTAGAAATAGCCTAATGAAAAAAGGAAGTGCAAAAACAAATCAGACTCTTTTAGTACCCCATTTTTGTTGGTTTGAAACATGTGAAATCACTTTTATTTTATCTGTTTTAGCCATTTAGGCCAAGCTGCCCTCCAGCCGCAGAGGTGAGAGCTTGGCAGATGCAGAAAGGGACTGATCAATCTCCGACAGCTCCGGGCTACTAGACCTTCAATTTACCAAACTTGAAACATCCCATTTTTAACCCAGCAGTTCAGGAAGCAGAACTGTTGAGTTCTGGCTCAAAGATAAGTTACCCTTCCACCACACTCTGTCCAGTTGCTAAGGGAATTTTAATGAGAAGATGGCTCATTTTCTCCAGTTTCTGTCTGAGGCAGCATGTCCTCCCATTTCCCTCGTGCACAAGGGCCCTTATAATCCTGTGTCTGCTGCAAAGCACTGTGCCTGTTGTCAAGCAAGCAGAGTGTCACCCTGCTGAATAGGTCCCTTTTTTGCCTAGTCACACTGAGCTTGCCAGTAAAACCTGACCCAAGGAACAGCATCAAATTAGCATCCAGGAACATAAAATCAAACATTAAACTTACAAGAAAATCCATATTCATTCTGGGTTCTCTGTTCAGTTGAAATAGGATAAATGAAACCTTAAAAAGAAAGAAATTAAACAAAAATGGGAACAAAATCAAATGAAGAGAACAAAAAAAATGAAGCATGAAAAATAGTTTAATTAAAAAAAAAAGGAAAAGAAGGAAAAGAAACTGATGGCACTTTAAAATTCTGATACAACACAGAATTATGATTTTGCATCCCCTGTCTCCTCCAGAGCCTTACTAAGAATTAATAAGCAGGCAGATTGAATTTCTAAGCCAAAATCGGTCTCGAGTCACTAACTTTGGAGTGCTTAAAGTCTTTCTTTTATTGAGCATAAACTGTAATGGATCTAATTTATTTCAGACATCTAGGGTCATTAGCATATGGAAAGTCTTTTTATCCTTATCCCTGCCATATGCTTTAATTCCCAGGACATGTTCGGTGAGGCTCTAAACAGTTTTTATATTTAATTATAATAGCTTGCTGTTGATCTAATAGAGCTGAAGGAGACCTGTTGTCACTGGTCAGAGGTTAAATACTGATTTGTGATGCCGTCTATGCACAAAGCCCTGTCTCTGTATTTCCTTGGAATTATTTTATCCTCTCCTTAATACATGTTCAATAGGAATTCCTTAGGGAGTAAAGAATTTGTCAGCGAACAGTAAACTGAGTGGTTTCTCTTTGAAATCATTAAAAAATCAATAAGGCCCCTGGGGTCAGAACATTATTTATTTGAAATCTTTGCAAGCACCATATATCGACAAAATCATAACACAATTTACAGCTTTATTTCGGGATGGATAAAGAAGAGATATCACTTCCTTTGTCTTTTCCTTCTGCAGCCCCCACAGAACAGCACACTGGAGCTGCTTAGTTCACACATGAATCCTGTGAACTCACTTAGCATCTCTCATGTGGCAAATGAGTGAAGTGCTCCAAGTCCCATCTTGCTGGAAAGGTAAATGAGAAATCCCAGCTGAGCAGGGGAGTCACCGTCTAGGATGGGATTAGAGTCAGTGGAAGAAAGAAGGTACCTCTCTCCTCCATCACCTTCCCTTAAGTTCTCCTGAAGGGAATTTCCCCCCCTCCCCTCTGATCACACTGCAAGGAGCTCACACAGCTGGGGACTCCCTGCAGGTGAGAAAAACTGGAAAATGCCCTCGTGGTCTGTGCCTAATGCACAGGGCCATGTTACAGGCATACCAGAGTAATAATCCACAGCTCCCAGAATTGATGACCTTGGGTGCCTAGCATCTGTTGTGCTCTACACATATCTTGCTGCTTGGCTGTATTTTTTGTTAATGAAGACACAGTCTATCCCAATCACAGGCATAGACATACCTCCTTCCAAAATTTACAGACATTAACTACTGCATAAATTCTACCTTACCTGAAATACCACAGCAAAATCAGCTGATTTTTGATGATGAGGGTTTTTGGTGGTTTTTTTTTTCTGGGACATCATGGCACAAACTATACTGCCTGTAATCTCTGTTTAAAGCTTTACTTCACAGCAAGGATTCCAGCCATATCAGTGTTTAAAGAAATATTATGTTCTTACATTAACTTCCCTGGCTCCTTGAGGCAAGTTCACCTATGTGTACTTTCAACATGCATATTCAATTTTTTTTAATAACTGCCTTCTCTTTCTACTGGTGTACTTGAGGTATTGGCCATGAAAAGTCTGGTGAGTAACTTCTGAGGGCTTGAGTGAGTGCTCAGCAAGTCTGGGCACGAATTTACAGCACCCTTGTTACTCCCAATTACTCCCCAGACAAGTGCTAAGGCTCATAATTTGGTAAACGTAAATTTCAGTTATAGCCTTATGCCCAATATTTCCTTTGGCAAGATGTCTCTGGAGAGACCAAGAGGCAGGCAGAAGGAACTGAAAGGCCCAGGGACAAAGTGGAGTTTAGGCTGGATGCATCTTTGAATGATTTTTTGCCCTGTACTCAAATCCAGTGGGAAAACTGAGGATGTCCCCTTGCACTTCAAGTACCCCAGCAGGTCGTCAGGGGAGATGGAATGGAGCAGCCCATGTCCCCTGGCTCTGCATCCCCCATGGAGCTTGAACTCACCTGTGCAGAGCTGAAGAGGCTGTGCCTCTCTCCTCACATTGCATCTGAGGTGGCCAGTTTTGTGTTCAAGATTGTCCATCACTCCTGCCATGTCTGAAGGGATCCAGCAACTGCCCCTCAACAGGCACAAAACATGGCACCACCTGGATTAGCTGTGATTGTTACTGAAAGCATTCTCTCCTCACAGGAACATGAGAATCCAGATTCAAGCTTTTTCAGCAAAGTAAACAAGCACAATCCTCAAATATTCTAAGAAATGTACCTCACTGCACCCTCTCCACAGACCCTGTTAGTCACAAACACATATTCATGGCTTACACATTTCCACAGATTTTTTCCACAGGTTTTTCTTTACTGCTAAATATGGGCAGCACTCCTGCATCCACATCAGAGTGATGCCAATTTCCTCCGCAGAAATGTTTTGTGCACCCATTCAAAGAGACATCTATTGAAACAGGAGGAAGAGGCAAGGATACTACAGGAAGCTTCTGCCTTTTGGGCAGGATGTTTTACAACAAAATTAGTTTTCAGCACGCCTTTGTCACTCCTCCAAAGGGGAGTGGGCATTGCAGGGGCAAGGAGAAGGCCTGCAGCCATGCACTGGTCATGGGAAGGAGAAGGGTTACTGCCACAACCCCAGCACAAGAGAATGGGGTTTTCTATAGGAAGCTTTAGGACTGTCACACTGGTCCCACTGACTATGCCTTCAAACAATGAAAAAAAAGGACATTTTCATGAGATAACGACAAAAACCTGCTGGGATTAGTAACTGAAATAATGAAGAATGCCTTCCCTCCTCTCTTCAAAGTAATTGCAGTGAAGAGAGATCTTTTGTGTGTGGGTTTTTTTTTTTTCTTCCTCCTTGTATGAACAGCACTGCTTGGTAAATACTTAAGAGACTTCTACCAGGGTGATGAACATTTTTAATGAGTGTGAATTTAGAAAGGTGCTGGAGGGTTTGATTCTAGAAAGGCTGCTGACTCAGAACAGCTGGTTTCACAGTGAGCTACTCTGAGAAAAGTAATTTGAGCTTCTTCCTACAGCTTGTCGGGAAATACATATATTCAAGAGTGCTTCTGCTATTTTGTTGTGTAACTTACTGTTGAATGAGTAAAGTAGCAATAATCATACTTTATGCTTGCATAGTGCCTGCTGTTTGAGGTTCTCAAAGGCTTACCAAAATGGGTACTTTTTTCCCTCATTGTACAAGTACCTCACCCTATGTCAAACCTGGAAAATCAGTGGGAGGCTCAGGTTAATGCACAGAAATTGAACCACTGTAATTGCATGGTAAAGGTATTCAGTAAAAACCCTTTAGTTAAGTTAATGTTTCTCCATGTATTCTACTTTATAGTCCAATTTAGATTCATAAATATGTTTTTTATCCCTATGGAAATGTTTCAGTCAAGTGTCAAAGGTGGGGTTTTTTTTAAACTAAATTAATTACACTGGCACGAATCCTTTGTAGAAATGCAGATGTATCATTTAAAAGGTGCTTTAAGTAGACATTGCCTATTTTGTTTCTAAAAAGCATGAGAAGAGCAATTTAATCACCTTTATAGTGATGCAACGCACTGAGAAAAGTGAAGAAGGGTGAATATGTCAGATTGTACTTGAAAAATTACCCAATCCAACGTTGGCATATAGAAAAGACTACAGCAGGCTTTTTATCAATTTACTTTAACTCAATTTAAGCATCAGTCACACTTGGCACTGATTTGCGGAACTGTGACCATTTAACTGAATAAATTGTGAAGCTCATTTAATTAGTTTGGTACAGTTTGTGAAGGCAGATGATCCCCAAACACTGGAAGTCTAGCCTGAGCATTCTGGTCCCACATGCCTTGCTCTGACCTTCTGGGAACACGTTTGTGCCAGAGGCCCCAGGAGACAGAGCAGCTGCTCTGTGTCACTGAAGGGCCCTCAGCATATCTGCATGTGACTGTCATCAGAGTCACCAAAACGACTGTTCTAATCTCTTCTTCTTCGACTAGGAAAGAATCTACTCCTCAGCATGTTCATGGGCATTTATACACACACACGGTGCTCAGACTGGGAACTCAGGATCATGACCATGGGCATTCTGAAATCCTGGGTTTGATTTTACCTAGAAAGCCATGGCAAGATACTGCCTTGGCCTGTGAACTGGCATATTTTAAAGAGAATTTTTATCCCTGTGTTATAAAACTTTGGGTCACAGCTTCATGCAGCGGGAACTTTGTAACTGGCTTTCCACTTTTTTTCCCACCAAAATCTTCAGAATTTTGGTCCATAATTGATTTTGCTAGTTTTCCAGCCATGCTGAATTTGTATTAATGAATATCAATTTTTGAGTAACTATGGAATCAAAATTATGAAAATATTTTACTCTGCTGCTTGCAGAAATTAAAATATCTACATAAGAGAGAAAGAAAAATACCTAGTTTTCAATTTGTGTTTTTCCTGCCTATTTTCCCTCTTTTCAGCAACTATGTAGGTAAGACAGGTGAAGTAGCTGAAGATGACCTTTCTTGCCACTTATTTACTAGGGCTTATACAGTTTGGGTCACATTTACAAAAATATTTACAATGACCCTGGAAAGAAATAGATTTATAGCATTAGCTGCTGAGGTCACAGTTAACAAAATGTAATTTGAGACTCTATTGAGATCAGTGAGAACTGGAGACTTGCGCTTTCATTTAATAAAGTGAAGATTGCATAAAGCACACCATAACTGCTAGTTTCTACAATGAATCATACTTTAATCTGGCACTATTTGCTTCTAATCTACAACTCTCTTTACTCGCTCTGTAGCAGTTTCAAAAAGAGCTGAGATCAAGTAACTCCGTGGTCTTTCTGAAAGCCTAGCCACATGACCTGCTTCAAGAACATCCGGTTGCAAAGAACTCAAGAGGTTGAGCTTAACATATTGTAACAGCACTTTTCCCCTTTTGACTCCAAAATCAATGACCTCAAATCACCTCTGAGAAAACAAGACACCATGCATTCAACTGCTGCCTTCCTTTCTCAGGAAACAGACAAACAGAGACTGATTCTAACATGCATATGCTTAACATTTGAAGGAAGCAGTTCTTGGATGATTTAAAGTAGGTACGTGGTATATAAAATGTGACATGAGTTTACTGAAACAACTCAATAAACCTTTTTTTTTGTTGTGATATATACACACATCAGATGAATTCCAGTATCTGATAACTCAAAGCCAGCAAGCTGGTAATTATTTTTCATACCAGACCCAAACAATATGCATCCAATTGCTTCTGTTCTTAATTCCCAAGATGAGGTCTTCTTTCGGCAGTAAGTCATATTACCCTCCTCATTGGGCCAGCTCCAGTAGCTCAGAATTTAATTTAAAATCTTTGGGTTTTGCTGGAATTTTCTATGATGAGTCTCAGTCTCAGACATTATCCTGGGAAGTTTGAATAAAATTGGTTTAAGAACCCTAGTAACATTTTTTCTTGTTAATTCCTAGCTCAATGGATCTCAATGAGTAAAAAAATCCTCAACTCCCCCCAAGTATATATAGCTGTTTACAAATTCCAAGTTCTAGAAATTCAGCCTATCTCCCTTTCCCTGTAAGATGCCATTCTCAATTCCATGTCAGCCCAATTTCAGTTTTTTTGCACTCATGGGAAGAGACATCCATCAATAGTCTGAATTCCATTATACAGAGAGGGTTTTGAGACAAAGAAGAAAAAGTTGTATGTTCCTGCAGTGTTTGCAGCACTGTGGCTGTGACCCTGCATTACCAGTTCTGTTTCCTTCTGCTTTACCTCCTTCACCATCATTCCCAAAGCTATCACCAGCTTGCTTGAGTTTCTTCATTATTTGTAAAGGAAATTCTAGATGATCAGTACAGTGTGCAAAGGCTCAAAGCTTTCAGAAAAAACTTTCAAGGGCTTTCAAAATATTAATTCAGATACATTGCAATGCTTTTGGCTTTCATCTAAGTCCATCTAGGTTTCCATCTACGATGGCCAAACAGTCACATATTCCCAGCTTACAAGAAAGAATTTTTGAGATTTAATTTGACATTCAGGAGTTTAAAATTGCTTTGTGCAAGTGCTACTGTCCAGAGGCTGCACGTTTCCAGTATTTTCTTTTCTATAAGGGGCAGAGTTAATGATACCAGAGTAATCTTAGAGTAAACCCTATATTCTAACTTAGTGTCAAGGCTTCATGTTCACTTAACATGTTACTAATGAGATTGGAAAAGTATTAACAATAAAATTTGAACTCTACTTGCTGTTAATTGTTTCTCTCCCTCACTATTTGGCAGGAAATGTATCACAAAACCAAGAAGACATGATACATTATACCTTATTTGGGGTGGTTAAAAATTTAAAAAAAAACCCAAAAACAAAAAAAACCAAACCAACAACAGAGTCCCTGGCACAGCAAAAACCTTTCAGACAGAACGTGCCCAGCTTCCTCCTACATTTTCTATTCTAAAGAAAGACCTTCATGTCTGTAGTAATGATGCTGAAGGTCAGATATGATATCAGGCATCCCAGAGATAATGCACACCAATTTATTTTCCTTCTGAAGGACTAATTATTGGCATATTCAGGGTGGGCTAATAAACAGGGAGCTTGAGGTTTTGTGACTGATTATTTACTTGGGTATTATCTCAGATCTTTCCTGAGTGGGTGAGTTAAATGGGGACACTCTCTTGTTCTCTCCTTGAACAGGAATTCATGATATTCTATAATTAAGACTGCAATTATGTTTTCATTTTAAATTAGATCCTGACATTTTGTTAACATTGATAGAAAGGTCTTGCCTGAGTTTAAACATGCATGACATCTATATGGGAACAAGGGAAGATGGAAGAGAAGGATAACTTAAAATTTGATGTGGATTAGAATATCCAGGTTTGACATTACGCAGTCTTCTGCAGTTAAGGACTTTGACCTTTTGGTTAAATTTAATGTCTTTAGTAGGACCTCAGCACTGGGTTTGTTATGCATATTTGACAGCAAAGGTAAACACATGTCTTGCACTGCAATTTGCTAGATGTGTATTTGCAAATTCCACCCTCACAATGACTGAATGCTAGATAGACTTCCTGGGGTTCACTTTCCTGCAGTGGGACAAGAGTGCTGAAATGAGGACAAGGGATACCACTGGAGAGAGGATACATGGTAGACAGCTAGACGAAGGAAGGGACAATTAGAAGAGGATCTAGGAGGGGGCCTCAAAACTGTTAAGAAGGCTGGACAAAAAGGGTCTTGGAAAGCATACATTATCCACATGGAGCAGGTCTAAAAATATTTGGCAGGTTTGTATGCTCACACATAAGGTAACTTGTATTCCCCAGTTTATAACCTCAAAAATCCTAGAGACTACAGAATCAGCTGATCAGCTGAATGTTTGTTTCCCAAATTCTAGAAACTTCCTTACCCAACATGAGTTTTCATCTAAGCACGCTGCAAATAATTTTGTTAGTCCAGATTTAGAAAGAGAGAGCACTGAGTTTTACTTCTGATTGCTTCACTTACTCCTTGATGAGCCTTCAGGTGCTCATGTAACTTTGCCCTGCCTGACATCCTGACAGGAAAGCAAAAATCATGAAATATATCTGCCTTTGTATATGACAAGGATAATAGAAATGTACATTATTGTCTCTGTATGGGGTGGTTTTCTTCTACAATTAAACTGATATATCAGTTAGACTTCTTAAGATTTGAATTCTTCTTTCATCTATCTGAGTAACGTTTTGAGTTTTTTAATGTGTAGAGGAATAGGGAAGAATAAAAGAAAACCTAAGAGAACAAAGAAGAATGAAAAGTATAGATGGACAAGGTTGTCTTTTTTCTCCTCTCTGCATGGTTATAATATTTTTTTAATTAGTGCAAGTTTTTGAAAATAGCCTAGAGATCTTACAGCACTTGCTTTCTTTAAAAATAATGTGGAGATGGCTCTTTCTGAACTGACTGGGTTAAGACACAGGGATTTCAGTGCCCTGGGTTCTGCCTGTGGCTCTGCACTTCTACTTTCTCATACTTTTATCTGCTTCAAGCAGTTGGTTTTCTAGGCAAGAGCTCCCAGTTGCACAGGGCCCATCAGAGTGTGGATGCTTCTCAGCTGGGGATTTTTCATGTCACTACAATAAAATATAGATGAGTCATAACTCTGAATGTGTGCATAAACTCCCTCGGCTGCCACACCATTGCATAGTAGCTGGGTAGAAAACGGAATAACACATCCCTTTACTCATATCAAAAACAGTATTATGGAAAACTTCCTCTAGGAACAGATGAGATGCCTTCTAATGAATGAACTCCCCCTGCCAGGCCAAAACAGGCCAGGTGGCTGTATCATTATGCTGGCAGACTGAATGTATTGGAAGTTTTCTCTTGACCCACATGCTCTTAATAAAAGGTTTTATTTAATTCCTCTGCACACACGGGCTTCTGTTGCAGTCTCCCTTGAGAGAGTTCTGCTTACCTTCTGGAGTCTGGAAAACATTCCCCTGCTCTTTGCACACTGACCTGCCCTGGTGGACCTGTGGTCCTCATCAAGCTGCTCTGCCCTGTAATTCTTCTCTGAATGCCTGCTTTCAAATCAAGCCAAAAAGGGAAACAAATACTTATTCCATCAGAGTTTCTGACATATTACATTAACCAAGTAGGACATGTGCAGAATGTGTATGTTTTGGGAAGAAAGAGATGCTAATATCAGGTAACCTTGCTTTCTACTCAGGACCTGTGTATAAACAGAGATAAGACTGAAAAAGGGCAGCATTTTGCCATTTCATGCCCAAGCAGGATAAACTGCATCTTTTTCACTTGCTTAGGCACTACCATTGCAAGAGGGAACCTTATGAACTTCATACTGCTTTTCAGACAAGGATTTCAGAGCACTCAGCAAATTCAGATTTGCTGTCACCACGTCACATCAATCCTAGAAGGCAGCCTTTTCTAAGGCATTACTAGTCTGGTAATAACATCCACGGTGTTGTGTCTTTTCCTCCAGTGCTGCATCTGCTATTTGCATTTCCAAGTAGGTAAGCTGCATGCAAGGAGAAGACCACAGTGACCTGAGAGTTAGTCCAGGGTATTGTCTGTAGCAACAGGTGAAGACATTTTGAATCTTTTCTTCCATTTTTTTTTTTAATGACAGTAGCACATCTCTGTCTTTTCATGGTCAAGAAACAAAGGGAAAGTCCATACTGGATCTGATGACCCTTGGCAATGATTCACAGGTGGAAATTTTCTTTTTGTTCCTATTCAATGATAGATTTTTATTCCATATTGTGAGGCTGTATAAAGTAAGCAATTTTATTTCACAGAGCAACAGTACTATTTGTGTAACTATATAACCCACAGTTCTCAAGCAACAACATATGCGTCTGTATTATCTTGCTTGTTGCTGTAAGACAGTCAGATTTGTGTTTTGAAGAAAAAATTAAAGCACAACTTAGCCAGCCTTTTATGAAAAGCCACAGTGGTTGACTAAAGCAAAAAGGGGCACTGGTTGTCTCCCTTTGACTGAGCTAGTGCCAACCCTGCACGTCCCAGGCATGATATCAGAAAAGCTTAAAAGACCAGCAGGCACTAACCTCATGCCTACGGACTTGCTGTACTTATTCATTCAGGACAGAGATAATACAGATCTGAACACTGTCACTTCAGATCCTCAACAGAAGGGATATACATGACATGCTGTGAGCATGACAGCTGCATGTCACAACTCAGGTAATAAGCCTTCAACAAAACCATGCAGCATAGCCAACTCTCCTCATTGGTTGTCCAGCTCTACTTGACTATCAGCAGAATGTTACACATTATGCAAGGCAGAAGCATCGATTTTGTACCACACAAGTGATCTCACACTCATTTCAGACTGAGTCCAGCAAAATACTTCCCCTGGTACGTTGCTTTAGAAATGTCTGTGACCTAGTGAAAGGAACTACTTGTACTGAAGTTTGAGGCAGCAGGAGAGTGCTTCACTTTCTAATTTCCCCACACAAAACACCCACCAAAGTCATTAGGTGACACGAGTGAAGGGCTAATTGCAGTGCTTCAGTTCAGAGCAATCCCCTGTGAGATGCACAGCGTGCCTTTAGAAGTGTTGTTCCTTGCACTGAAGTATTTACCACAGTACTCATACATTAAATAGGAAATAATGCAACTATGGAGGCAATAATGCAACTAGCGTGGGTGGTAACCAGCCAATTCTTCTTACACCTACAGCAGATTTTGTTCCAGAAGATCGTATTAATGTTATTATGGGAATTATGAAATTGTTATAATGGGAACTGCTAGACAATATTGTGTACTTGAAAACTTAAAATAGCAATGACTGCCCTAAATTTTCACTACATCTGTTTTTCCTCTTTCAATTCAGCCTGCCGGCTCTCTGTGGGCTCTCTAGTTTAATGACTGTTCATCCCTTCATGTTAAGGGAAAAACACTAACTACTGGATACGGGAGAGTATGTGTGTACCAGCAAGATGATTAGTCTGAATAAATGCAACAGCAGAGTTGCATGAGAAATGCCACAGTTAGTGGTAAGCACAAACTATGGCTTTGGGTGTAAAATACTGTAATTACAGGGGATGGAGAAAGCTCCACTGTTTTTATCCCCACAGAAATCGATAGTGGTGCAGACTTGTGCTCTTTGCTGGAGCAGGGGCAGCCTGATGAAAAAGCTTATTGATTTATCCAGCTGATGCTACTGAAGTGAATAATAGACTGGAAGAGAAAGGGCTTATAAATTAGACTCATTCAATCCAGCATTTTCCAGGATATCTTTTACATGCAGCTATATAGAGATATATATTTACAAGTGAGTTTTTGTCAGAGCATCAGGCTAGTGACTCCGGGTGAGTGTGTTTGCCTACTAATTTTTTGACTTCAACTACACCACAGTGTCAACCTTCAAGCTCTCACTAAAAACTGATGGTTAGGAGGAAGCACCAGGGCACCTAGGAACAGGATTTGACTATAGTGCAGGAAAGAAGCTGGCCAATAGCTCTCCCAAAGTGCTGTGGCCACAGAGAAAAGATGTCTGAAGTCTCCTCCGTGCCACATGTGCCATGCCAGATGCAGTGGCATGAAGCCACTGGAAAAAACTATTGTGAGTCTACAGGTGCCCAGCCTAGGAGAATTGTCAGTTCCAGGCCAAACCCTCAAAGCCTCAAATAATGTGGCAAGAGGCATGTTGTTTTAGGAATGAAAGGAGCGCTGTGTGTCCTCCTGGCTCAGCAGGCAGATTTTCTGTGAATCTAAATCCACATGGGCAGAAATGTAAGTGCTCGGATTGATTTTGCATAAACTGAGAAAGATAAATAAAGAAAAAGAGAGGGAAGAAGAGAGAGAGAGAGAGAGAGCAGAAGGCACACCGCCATGAAGTACAGCAAATCAATCTTCTCAGCAGTGATGGATCAGGGAGCAGGACTGGAAGTTTTACAGGTATATGAAACCCTGCGATTATAAAGACACCATTAAAACACTGCCATTAAATTCCAACACTGAAGGATTATCACGGCCCCTGGAGCTAAGCAGGTCATTATGTGACTGCATATTTTTCATTACCATTTTTTATATACATATATATGAAGCAGAATAGGATTCACAACAGTTTCACCCTCTCTCCTGCTGAAGACCTCTGCTTTATACTCAGCATCCACTTTCACAAATAAAATCCAATATACCATCAACAGATGAATGAGATCCCTACAGGGTTTTTATTCTGCTGTACTATTATATCTACTTTTCCACAAGATTTCTGCTTAAATGGCTCTCTTTATGCACATACACAAAGATGACATACACCTGTCTAAATATAATCTGATAGTGAAGAACTCTTCTGTGTGGGGAAATGCATCTTTTCCTCCTAATTTGCCATAATGACTTATTAACACTGCTGGAACTAGGAGTGCATTAGCTTCCCTACAATAAAAGTCACCAAGGTGTTACATAGTAAGACATAGCTGAATTTTTTCCCCCATCCTTAGAAACGAAAAAGAGAGGAATTCTGAATGTTACTTTTCCAATTTCACCATAAAAACAAGTGTTTTGAGGGATTACAGCTTTATAGACTGCTGACATTGACTAATAGCTTTTAACATGATGGAAATGCTTGTGTGAGCCATTTCAAGGAAGATATTTGTAAAACTGGGAAACCTCAAAGTAAATGGTCATGCTGTGCCATAGGGTAGGTCAGAGATCACTACCAACATAGTAGGTGTCCTATATAGCACTTAGTCAAAGACCAGACCAATTTATTAGCTGGTAGTGTCATTTCTTGTCATCATGAATATTTCAGTCAAAAGTAACCTGCCTCAGAGAATAAGAATTCTTTACTCCTTTTTTATGATAGAACTCAAAGCAGTTTATGATCTGGACACAGAGGTACTGGAGGGATACAGCCACAACACTTTGGACAACAGAGAGCTGAGGCTTGACAGAGCATTACTGCAGAGAGATGGGATGAAAATAGGAAAGAGCTGTATGCAAGGATTCTGGCTCAGGTTATGGTACTAATGAAATGTGAAAGGGAGCTTTGATGCAGTAGGAGACCAAAGAAGACCTCATTTTTGAGAAGGGATGGAGTGTAGAGCTAAGTAATTGTTCACCAGTGTATATCACAATTACACTTAAAATCTGCTTTTCTTTGCTTCTCTCTTTATTAGTCAGAAAGACAGGACCACTGCATGAATAGGCACAGGTGGAATAGTTTTCAGTGCTAGAGCTGATCCCCATGAGGCTCCAGCATGCTGGCAACCAGATAAGAAGTTTGCATCAGCACTGCATTGATGCACTGTACCTCTTTCTACCACAGGTCACCCGAAATTCAAAAAGGAGTATAACTATTATAAATAGAAACACATGCTCTCACCATTCCTGACAGTAAGAAGCCAGAAGGCAATCTGCTTGGCCAAGTTTACTCTTGAAAATGCTGGCTTTGCTGTGAATGCTCTATTTTTTCCATTTGCAGTGCTGTAAAAGCCACTGCCAAAGTACTCTGGACAGACGCTGAGCCGATATAGAGAGGAGGGCTGTTTGCTGGGGAGGGCAGGCAGTAGAAGGCTCTGTTATGACTCTTTTTAACTCTTCACTGTTTCATATTCCTCAGGCAAGAGGAATGGAGCATCCAGACTGGTTGAGAACTGGCTCCTAACTCATTTCTCCTACAAATGGTTCTGTGAATTTAGGTCATTGAGGCTGATCTGTAGTTATTTCAGGGTTTGCCACATATATCCCAGATCCCAGAGGGAGCACTTACCCTGCATGCAGAGCCCATCCGTGCAGTTCTTGGACTGCAGCACCAGCCCCTCGCAGTCCTTCCCCCCATTCTTGGGAGCTGGGGCCGTGCACTCCCTCCGGCGCCAGTGGGTGCACTCCGTGCCACAGGTGGACCACTTGCTCCAGGATGTCCACTTGCCATCCACTGACACAAGGAGAGGACACAACTTGTTAGGGGCACACAAAAGTGAGACCAAGACAGAGCAATGCACGTGTCAGCACAAGCCAGTCTGCGACTCCCAGCCATTCCTGGCAAGGCAGAAGGATCATCAGCCTGCCCTTCTACTTCTGGCCTGCAAATGCACGTTCACCCCCACATCTCCTTTCTCTCTGCCCTGGCCTCAGTTCTGGTCTTTCCCCCCTTTTCTATAAACTTCTAACCAGTTTATCTGTGCTCAAAGTGTACAAGCAACAATTCAGGAATCTGTGATTTAATTTTGTGGCAGGGGAGTGGCATTTTTTAACAGAAATTTTGTCCAGAAATTTTTCTTTAATAGGAAGATATTTAATGTTAAATATTCTCTATTAAAAGAAAACTCTAGAGGCATCAATTTATTTCAGATGAACAGAACCAGGAATGTGTTTAACACCTTTCAAAATCCTGCAAATTATTTTCAAAAGCACTAAAATGAACAGCTGAAGTACAATATATAAAATTGTTTCAGTGACAGAGCTGGATTACCAAACTTCACATGCTGAAGCTGGCCTTACTGACATCGATTTGAGTGGGTCAGTAGTAGGAGAGCACTGGACAGTGGGAGAGATGGCAGAATTTTTTCACAGAGAAGTCACCAAGTACATTGCATGTCCTGAAACAATTTTGTACTTTTCAGAAGTTTACATTTAAATAACTTCCAAAAGTATGGATGCACGTCTCTTTCCAATAAAAGATGCCTTTGTATTTGACAATTGTATTATGTCAGGTAAACATCTGCCTCAAATTTAATATCCACAGCCCAGATGCTTTACTTGCTGAGACAGCTGGACTGAACAGACATTGCAAACATATTTACATCACAGTTGCTTTCTATATTCACATCCCAACTCTTTTCCAGAGCTTTCAACCTTTATCTCCTACATTTTAAAGCTCTGAATGTTCCCCAAATCCCCTGAATTATAAGAGCCGAGACCACAGTGCAAGCAGCATGAGAAAGAAGGGCTGGAACCCACGCTGCTTGATATGATGTGCTCGCTATTTCATCTACTTATGCACTACAATTGAATATTAATTCCCTGAAATGTTGGATTTATTAATAACGAAAAAGAAGCTCTTGCAACTAATAGTGTTCTCCTGAAACGACTGATGACAGACAGAGCATTTATGTGTGCTGTTCATACTGAACCTGGACACAGAGTGGTGCAAGCTATTTTCTGGACGCTCTGGCCCTCGCAGAAGGCGCCGCCGTTGAGCGGGGCGGGGTTGGTGCAGGTCCTCGTGCGCTTCTGGAAGCCTCTCCCGCAGCGGCTGTTACACACGGACCACTCTGTCCAGGTGGACCAGCCTCCGTTCACTGCAAAGAGAGAGAAAAGCAGCCTGGTCACACAAACAGCCCAGCCTGGGCAGCCCCAAGGTGCTCCTGGCTCTGTGTCATGTGGCCTCAAACAGCGGCCACAAGAGCTGGCACGAGAAACAACACTGAGCAGGGACAAACCCACGTCTCCAGCACACCAAGTGTATGCCAGAGGTCATTGTACAAGCTGAAGAAATGCTGATGTTGAATGAAAAAACACCGCTTGATGACTATTAGGGTTGGCAGGTGATCTGCCTTATCCTGAAAACCAACCTGACCCAGCCTTAAGCGCCTGGTAGAGTGTGTATGACCAAAATCCCTGCAGGTTCAGAGAGCTCTGGCAGCCAGAAGCCTGTGCTCTGAAAGCTGCACTATTTTCCAGAGGGAGATCACCTGCTCACTCCCACTCATGCTCAGATGCACCCATCACCTACGCATGCTGAGAGACCCTCATGCTTTCATTAGATACTGAGAATTTTCTTTTCCTTTCTTTCAAGAAAGTGACTTCAGGATGTCAGGACAACTTCACTCACCTCTCTGTGGACATAGCTGGTGCATATATAACTGTCCCAGCACTTCCCTAAGCTGTTCAGAATGAGTTAACATTAAATGCATTTTTTTCTGTTGGACTTTGGGAAGATATTTATCTCTGTGAAGACACTTATGCTGACTCTCCTTTTCACTCACCAGAGTTTCTGGGATAGATGGAGGGATGAAGAAGGAGTTGAGCTGCTCTACATAATAATGTCATTGTCAGGTATGGGTAATAACATATTAACTGCTTGGATTCCCTAAACCCAAATGTTTGTGATATGACACAACCCTTAAGCAGTTCTGGCAGCAAAACCCATAAAAATGCCTGCTCCCTACACATGTCTCTTGAATACACTTTTGAAAAAAATTCTGTATGTGTATGAGGAAGGGTTGTAGTACGCCTACATCTTTATGTTTCTGTATTCATCTCAGTTACAAAAACATGGTGCTCTTGCATGGTCCATCCCTCAATATCAAAAGCACTGCTAATCAACTCAATTCAGTCAGTTTTCTATAAAAACTGAAGTAAAAAGCCCTCATTGTAACTTCGGAGAA
The DNA here is from genome assembly GCA_024734555.1 of Trochalopteron elliotii. Taxonomy (NCBI): domain Eukaryota; kingdom Metazoa; phylum Chordata; class Aves; order Passeriformes; family Leiothrichidae; genus Trochalopteron; species Trochalopteron elliotii. Next base: position 6,919,721 of record JANPWX010000008.1, read on the forward strand.
GCAACTGCTCACAATTAAATCTAACTGCTACCCTGAATATGAAATGAATATTAGGGATAATCATAGGGATTTTTTCCTACTTGTCTATCCTATAATTAAGCTGATTGTAAGAAACACCAGTTCAGTCAGCTGGCACATAATCAGAGCAGGTTTTGTTCTGGTGGATACCCCCACCTGGAAAGCATTTGGGGAAGTAACTCTGCAGGGGCAAAGGCCCCAAATGGTGAGGCAGAGCTGCAGTGCAACACAGGCTGGAAGAGACTCTAGGAGGGAATCCCATCCTTTCCCAGCCAAAGCACTGCCAGCCTCAGTAATATCAGGACTGTGGATGCCGACACAGAATAATGCTATCCCCATGCTTTATATTTCCCTGATGTTTAGTTTTAAGCTAGGCTGTGTGCCTACAAACTGCAGCCCCAGAATGCTTTGCTTCTTTGCTCTTGATGTCAGGGTACCCTTTGGAAGTAGGCACCAAAAATAAGCTTATTTAAAGAGATATAAGAAGATGGTGGATTCTGATGAGTTCTGACATTCTTAGCAGTCACTGGAAGCACAAACTCTCTATCAGTTTCACACTTGTTTCTGAAAAGGGTGAACATGAACTGTGTTGGTAATAAGCCATGCCTTGTTCACTCTTGGTGAAGGATGTGCCCTGGTGGCTCCTTGCTGCATGCAGCCAGTGTGTGTTACAGCAAGGGGAACAGCTACCTTCTCTCCAACAAGGCTGTTCCTCCTTTAACACCATTGCCTGTCACCAATAAGACAAGCCATCAGACTTCTGAGGGATTTCAGCAGTGTCCCCTGACTGCAGTCCCTGTGTGTGGCTGCAAGTCACCAGGAAGCACAGGCAGCCCAGACTGGGCACTGACTGCAGCCAGAGTTGCCCAGGGGCATTGTGTGTCCCCCTCCTGCTCTGAGTGTGTGTCCATCCACTTGCAACAGTACAAGGCACCACCTACCATAGACTATCACAGTGGCTGTGGTGCTTTTCCTTTTGGCCACAATGTTTTTGGCGACGCAGGTGTAATTGGCGGTGTCGGAAAGCCGGGCTTGCTTGATGATCAGGTTGTGATCAATGGTGATGTAAAAGTTTCGGTCTTCCACGGGATCAATCACCTCTTCATTCTTCAGCCACTCCACCTTGGGGTTTCAAAGGGCCAGAGGGGAGGTAGTGAGTCAGCATCAAGTCACACCAACATGGACAGACACAGTATCTGTGATTATGTTGCTCATCCCAGAAAATACTATGAGCCAAGGCATGTAACAAAGGACTCACCTGATGAACATCTCCAACTGAAACAAAACACCAGGGCAGAAAAACAGAAGAACACTCTGCATGCCAACCCTTTCCTTCAAATCTCCTTTTGTCTCACCCATCCACACAACAGTTGTCTTGCCTTGCCTTGCCTTGCCTTGAAAACATCAATGCATTTTCAAAGGCTGCCAGGTACTATACAGGGAAAAGTGGATCTGTGCTTTCAGAGTCAAAAGGCAAAAGGAAAGGGTGATACCTTAGGAGAGTATCTGCAAACAGAAAATTGTCCTACAACATCAGAAACCCTAAATCAGCACAGATCTCACCCACTGTTTTCCATATTTTGCCTAACTAGGCAGTTAATAATGCAGTAACCTTGTAGGTACCTGGCCTGCGTCTAAAACCATGAGGCTCTATACCAGAGTGGGTTGCACTTACAAATCACAAATCCCAATATTTTTAAGTACACTTGCACTCACCAGCACATAGTCTGGCTTCAATGAGAATGAAACAAAATAGAGTCAGTTACCAAGGAAATAGGAAATCACAAGGACATCAGACATTATTTTTCCTTTTTATTTGTGTAAGCTATATTTTACTTTAATAAAGCATGATTTCCTAGGTTGCACAGAAAAATATTTTCATATGAGATTTTTAATCTAGACAATATTCTCTTTATTGCCTTCCTAAGAAAACACCCTGTTATATCCCAGCTGACTGCTGTGAGCCACTCTAATATAATTTGGCTGCAAATCTAGTAGCTCATTTTCATTTGAACTGAGTACCCTGAAGGACAGGACTGGGGCCCTGGATGGATCAAAGCTGGGCCTTCAAGCCACTGGATCACTTCAGCCTGTGCCCAGGATTTAATTAAAGGAAGAAAAACAACCACAATCAACTCACCAGTCTTGTGAGGTGCTAGTGGCCAAGTCCTTCTCTCACAGACTCCACTTTTCTAGAGACATCTGAGGAACTACCCAAGCACTGACATACCCCAAAAGCCACCTGAGACAGCTGTACAGACTGCCCCAAACCATGGTGAGAAAAAACAATGATTTCTCCTGGTGTTCAACATGGAGGGGTGAATTCACCCCCAGACAAAGCCAGTCAATTCTGCAAAACCAGTGCTGGCAGATGTGGGTTAGATTATAGGTGCCCACCACCCACTCCCCACCTTTAGGCCCACCTTAAGCAGCTCCAGCTCCCCTACTCCAGTTTGGGTGCATGCACTTCAGGTATGAGCTGCTTCCAAAGATTTACACCTTTAGTGAATGTAGAGCCACTGCTCCAAGGAAGGCTTGGTTTAAACCCCTCTTTCACAGCAGATCACTGTGGGATGTGGCAGCCTCACAGCTGTCGATACTGCAGAGCTTAAACACAGTGGTGTAACAAGGGCTCTGGAAATGGATATGTGTGTCTGCCAGGAACAGGGGAGGAAGAAAAAAACATAAAACTTTGGAGGCTGTATTTCCATCACCATCACAATCATGTTTCACCATGGAAGATACAAGCTCTTAGTCAATAATCTGTTTTTCCTTGACAGAATGACTAAACTTGTTTTTCCACCTTTCTTGAATCTTAATAGGTTTCAGGTATAATCAAGACAGACAGATTCCTGTTCAGTCAATGGCAATATTTAGCTCCTTCCACACCTGCAGGGTGAGTCTGCATGAATTCTAGACTGAAAAACAAGCCAGAAGCTTATCTCCATCAGTGGTATGCTGCCATTTAACTGCTGCCTCTCACACAAAACCCATGTATTTCTTTGGTTTTAATGTCACTATTTATTTCTGGAATGGTCATGCCAGGGCTGTAAAAGATGCTACACACGCTGCCAGAGCTTTGTACATCCCACCTCCAAATCTGCCCGTACTCTTCCTCTGCTTTGCACATTGAGGACACCAGGACACCCATAAGGACAGGACTACAGTCTACATGGTCTAAGGCTCAGCTTAAAATATTTCTAGTATGCCCATCCAACAAGATACTCCAGCAACCTTTGACACCCCCAAGACTCCATGCCCAGCATGTGGCTCTTTTTTTCTACTTCTCTGCAACATTTTCTCTCTCTGCAAAAACTCACATACATATTCAATCTTGGTCTCAAATGAGTAGACAAGATTAAAGCTGTAAGCATCGAATTCCCTATCATCCCTGCAAAACCACCAAAGATAATATGAAAAGAGAAGTTGCCAATACAAAAAAAAAAAAAAAAAAAAAAAAAAAGAAAGAAAAAATCCCTAAACAAAGCAGCTCTGTATAACTCAGTATATTGCCTCTGGCTCTACACCAAATCTCTTAGGAAAAAGATCCTTTTCACCTAATGTCTCACAGAATTTGCTAACAGTAAAAGTTTGAAGAACAACAGGATATATTTTTTTCTGCCAGTACATCAGTACTTAGTGTGCATGTCTAAATGCCATCTCTTTTAGAAGGTATCTCTTTAATATATCTAATTCAGTCTTCTGGCATCCAGGTTTTTTATGGTGTCTGTTAATGTTGCAAACTCTAATGTCACATCTGAAGGAAGGAACTGATGGATGATTTGACAAGCAGTGGGAGTCTCCTTTCACACATATTTTAGCCATCAGTAGAGCAACACAAAAAAGAGAACATCCCTCTAGTGGCTGTGTTTTCTCCCTCAATCCTTGTAGAAATGGGGACTAATTAAACACACTACAATATGTGAGACTGATGTTGATACTTATTTTCAATTACTGTTGGACCCATTTTTTATGATGCAGGTGACTGCAGTGCTCAGTGTCTCCAAACTTGATTTTTTTTTTGAGGTAACCAGAGTAGGGTTGTTCTGTCAAGTACGTAGGAACAGATCAGGTGTCAAATACAGAAGAGAAGCAAGCAGAATGAGACAGTGTGATTTATGAGTGACAAGTATGCAAACTGTTATCACAGAAGTTAAAAGCAACGATCTCTTTTGATGCCATGTCATTCCCCAAGGTGCAGCCCCCTTGCTGAAGCAGGCTGTTAATCCAGTCAGTGCAGAAACTTATCCTGAATTTAACTCTGCAGCCTGAATAATAGTTACTGGCAGCAAAGGCACTGGACACTTCTGTGCCAGAGACCTGTACACCTGCAGGCAAGTGGACAGTGGAGCAGCAGGATATAAATGGGCACTTCAAAGTGCTCAAAAGCCTGACTTCAAGGCCATAGCAAATCACATCCTCATGCCTCCATTTTTCATCTCTCTGGAGATGTTTGAGAGTAGATGTTTGCTTTTGCCTAAATATTAAGGATGTATATTTACTGGCTATAATCAGAACAATCCTTGAACATGTACCTAGCTCTGTGAATTCAATTAAATCAGGCACATCCCTCCAGCTGTTATTGATAAATGTACTGATGGTCATGCATATATGTAGAAAAAGCATGGGATCAGTTTTTTCCTTATCATAATGGCAATCATTTAATTGGCAAAAATTATGCCATGAAGGATGGGGTAAATGTACCCTCTGGGGGATGACAGCTATGGAAAATTACAATTACAACAGCATACACATGTTTTTTCTCATATACTGAACCCCTGGAACAAAGAGACAAAAAAAATCCCTTTTCTTCTTGTTAGTTTTCAGCACAAGAAGGTATTTTTGTTATATGTTTGCAAACTGACTAGCAAGAGAAGGCCACTCAGTTGAGGTGTGAGAGTGGTGAATGAAAACCTGACCAACAGAATCTGCAGATGCTGAGAAGCTGGAGCACACCTGAAGCCAGCTACCTTTTGGTCAGAGCTCCTTAGCACTCTGGATGCAACTTGCAGTTCCATGAGGAACACGGATCCTGCCAGCTGCACTGGAGCTGCACAGCCAGGGCTGCTAATGGGCTGGCAAGCGAGCCTGGGCAGGAGACTGAGCTGTCCCTGCGGCCAGCGGGGGAAGGCACGATCCAAGGTGTCTGTAATTTAGAACAACATACCTTGTAGTGTCTTTTCTGCCATCCTGCTCCCTGGTGAGAGACAGATGTGTTGTCTCTAATCATTCACTGATTGGTATCGGGAGATACATTAACATAATTGGCACATTTGTTCTAATTAACAGAAGGAACCTGCCACATGCCACCCAACCAAAAAAAAAGCAAGACCATCAGCAAGAACAAAAAACTGCGATAACCACCTCAGCTCTACCTGGGAGCCTCAGCCAGACCTGTGCTGCCACAGGCTGTTTCCAGCAGCAGCACATGCAGACACTGAGACTTGCAAAGCCAGGCCAGGCTTCTGTGCAGACTAAATGAACACAGGGAACATAAATCACACAGGCGATTACACACACAGGAAAACCTATTACAGAAGCTAATTGCTGATACAAATTTAGCCATACCAAGTTACCAGCATTCCTAGGCACTTAAATCTCTTGGCACACTTGCATATGCGTGACTGTTTTGGAAACTGGTAGAGCAGAAACACATCTGCTCCGAAAGAAACACAAGGATGGAAAAGAAATATGATCTCATCTAGATGCTGCCCTCTTGATCATAAGAGTAGTTCCCAACACGTCTGGCAATCTCAAGAGCTAAGTCAGCAAGGTCTGAGTTCTGGATCCCAGCTGCTCATTGCCTTCTCTGCACCAACCTGCCCTAGGAGTCATCTTCAGAGCCAGGAGCACCTGCTGAAAACAGCAAGTCTTTTACCCTCCAGACACAGGCAAAGCCTGCCAGTGCAATTTTCCACAAGAAACAAGATGCAAACATCTGGGAGCAGCAAGAGACCTGCCTTGATGAAAGGCAATTTGTAATTTTGCAAGGCGAGAACATTGCACCCATGCCTTCCCCATGCCTGGTTGACACAGCAGGATTGCATTCCATCTGGTTCCCCATCCACACTGGATTGTGGCTGGTGCTCTCTGCAGCTGTGCCAACTGCCCCCAGTGGCAAGGCTTGCCTTGCAGCAGTCCCTGCTGAGCTGGCATCACCTCCAACAGCCACAGGGAAATCTCAGCTCCCTGGCTTCACCTGGATTGTAACACACACACACACACACATTCCAGTAATAAATCATTTGTGAAACTTACTAACTACTGATTTGGACACAGCACGAGATGTCTAAGTGAGACTGAGAAAACTCTAGCAGTTTTCATATGAGCCAGCAACAATTTTAGGTACCTTGATACTTGAGTGCCTCTTTGAAGAATGTTATTTGATTTTGGATCTGGTTTCATCCCAGCAACTGTCTGCTGAAGAGGATGTTGTCTTCCATTTACTATTTACTGGAAAAATATTTCATACACATTTAAGACTGAAAATAAAAGGAAAAAGAAGTGGTCTCCAAAGCAACTGAAATTACAGCTATGAGAGACTGCAAAACATACCAAGAATGAGACAGCAAATGCAAACCACCATGGTGTTTTGTTCTGTTGTTCTTATTGTGCTTCTACTGCCAATAAAGAGAACTGTTGCTCCTGCTGTGGAAACGCTTCCTTAATTACACATATATCCAGCTTTCTGCTTGCAGGGTATATGTACAGATGCTGGATGTCTCCAGGCCCATTACAGCTTTGCTTTATGCACAACTGAGAAATTAAGCCTCAGAATAAACTTCTGAGGTGTACTGGTAGTAACAGATGGAGAACTTCATTCCTCAGAGTCTCAAATTCAAACACAGATCATGGCATTATTAAATGAAAACCACAGCATCTGCTATGTGGCCATCAGAAGCTGCTGGGCTTCTTCTCCCACCGAATAGAGGAGCTTGAACTGGAGGCCCATAGCTCACATGTTGACTGGCACTTTTGGCACCATGTGGACAGGTAGGTTGTGTTGGCGACACCAGAATCCCAGAGCTGTCTCTGCCACAGAAACCCAGCTGTAGAGAAGAGGATAAGCTAGCAGGGTTCATGTCAGTGCTCTTGTAGAAAATCTCCCATTGTTATATTTAATAGAGGAACTAGAAGTCTGACTGTTCTCCAGCCCCACAGATCATCCTTGCCTGAGCTGAATTATTCAGCAGCTGGATTCACTTTGGGGCATGCTCTGCCCTCACTTTTATTAGCATCAGTGGAACTGGACTAGAAAGGAAAAGTACAGGGGTAGGTCCCATAGAGAAGTCAGGTCTCAAAAAAAAAGCCATTCTGCAAGAAGACCTGTGCTCTTTGGCATGGGCTCTGCATTGTGGAAATGAACTGGTAGGAAATGTAAAAACAAGGCTATCTAATAATCTAGTAGTCAGTGTACTTCTCAGGAAAGCACAAATCCAAATGCAAACCTGTCCTTCAAGCAGGAGGTTATGACCTTATGTCTCATGCTTTGCAAGAGTGACTTGGCGACCCATCAGTAGGCTGGGGGGTAAAATGTATGTTAAAAGGGGCAGAAATGTAGGGGACCAGGTGCTGACAATTGCAGGGTGCTTTATCCTGTACTTTTGGAGGACAGGCTTGCATGGCCAGACCTTATTCAATGGCTCTCCAAAGCAAAGGATGAGCAACCCTCATTCATTTTGGGCTGTGCTCCTTTACACAAACCTGATTCCTCCTCCCCACTCTTCGTCTCACTGACACCCAAAGGCAGTTCTGCTGTATGTCACAAGGCACTGCAAAGGACAGTGCCACTTTTCTGCAATTAGCATGTGTGGCCACAAACTCCTCTGCTTGTCTCTCTTGGAGCTCACTTTCCTGCTGTGAATTATAAAACACTGTCTCACTGACACACACCTGCATGGAAATGCACACACATGAACTCCCAATTAAGGGATAACTACTACAAAACATAAGAGGCTCTCAAGAAACAACACAAACAGCAGTCATATTAATAATCAATTAGACAGAGCTGCCTATTTGGAGAAGTGCCTAGCTTCTACCAGCCTTTGCCTGGGCAAGAGCAGGTGAATAAAGTTTTTGCCACAGTCACCTTGACTCGGCAAAACACTCTCTTCTGCCTCTTGACTCAGTGATCCCTTTCCCCTTGCTTTAGCTCCTAATTAAATCCATGAATGTGGATAAATATCACATCCAGTTTTAAACCCAACTGGGTCACCAAACTGTACACTACACCCTGTTCTGCAATTAAATTACTCTGTGAAACACCTCAATTGAAAATAAAGAAGCAATTACTCCCCTGTTAAAGGCACCACAAATCATACATTTCAATGCAAAAGTTCATCTGGCAGCTTACAGCATATTAACCAATCTTACATCTCATTTGTGTTTTGATCTCTAACCTACCCAAATGAGCTAATCTGATGTGACTCAGTGTCTCTAACTGTATTTTATCATGTGCAATAGGATGCCAGTGTCTTTCAAAGAACAAGTTAAATGAGCTAAGGGGTTAATTGCTAACAACTCAGTCATTACTGTTGGAGCATCACAGAATGGGATCCTTCCAGCCTTCTCAGGTTAGGTTTAGAAAATCACACACACAGAGCAGAGTGGAATTGAAATGGGTGTTTCTGTTCATGCTGGGGAGCTGCAACTGTCTGATTTCCACTGAGTGTGAGGCTGGCGGGTCAGACTGCTTCTCCCCATTGGGGAAAAGCAAAAGGCAGAGAAGCATAGAGCTAGGGCAGGGTGCCCAGGTTTGTTTTTATGTCCACTCATTCTTTTCTCTTTTTGTCACAGCAGGAATATGTGAGCTTGCCCCTTCCCCCCTCAGCAATGTGTGGAACCCTCAGTGTAACAGCACCTGTGCTGGTCCTTCTGCTGCTTGTCTGGGCCATGCATTGGAACAGCCCAAACATTTACCTGGGTGATTCAGAACCTGTAGGTGTGTTCAGCTTGATATTGGCTATAAACCTTGGAGTAGGGAGGAATGCCATGGTGCAGCTGACACCCATGCTGGTTGGGGCTGGTGGGCAGTGGTGTATGATGGCAGAGAAGCTGATCTGATTTTTCCAGAGACCATGGAAACCCTCAGTTCCTTACGTTGTCCCAAGTGAACAAGGAGATGTACTTTGATTTGACCTCAGGCCCTGAGGCTGGTGTATTTTAACACATCTGTTTGTATTTGGATTTTGGCTTTTTCTTTTTTTTTCATAGTACCCATGACCTGAGCCTGCTTTAATGCTTGTCATGTACTAGTGGATCTGAGGGAGTGGTAAGTGTTGCTTTAAAATCTTTGCCTGCCCATCTCTGTCTTTGTCCTTTTGCCCTCTGGAGAAGCCGTATGTTGCTATGTAGTTCAGCTTTTCAGTAGTCCTAAAATCTGCTCTAGCATTGATCCATAAGAGCTTGACACAGTTAATTGCAATTAAATATGCTGAGACTGATAAGACTGAATTCCCTAGATACTGAAAAGAAGACAGAATTTATCCCTGAGCATGCTTGTTCTCACCACTTTGAAATACCAGGAAAAAAAAAGAAAAACAAACTAAACAATGAATGAAGGGGGAGAATGGAATCAAAGAGAAAAAGCAACTGAAAGATGTTGGAACTGTGGACTCCAGCACTGCACCGCATCACACTGAGAGTGTATTTTGTACAGTCTCACAGTGTAAGCTTTTCTTCATCTCTTTTGGTGTTAAATCCAGTGGCTCCTTCAGAACCCAGAAAGTGGGAAAAAAAAAACCCAACCAAACCTAAACAAAACACAGTTTCCAGAGTGTGAAGAATCTAAAGCACATGCTCACCAAAGCATTTGGAAATGCTGCTCACAGCTGCAGCATATGCATTACCCTACTCTATTTGGAATAGAAGCAGTATTCCAAGTATTCCAGCAGTATTTCCAAGATGGAAAACAGCCTTAGTCTGCTGCCTGCCTTCTCCCAAGTCCTTCTTATAGTACCTGTACCATCATATCAGAAACTTCTCCAAACAAATAAATGAAGTCTTAAACAAAGAACTCATTCATCTTTAAATTAAAATAATCATGTAATCCTTAAACCCACCAAGTTATCTTTCATCTTTCTTTTTTTTCTTTAAATTTATCCTACTAGTTTCAGCAAGTGGCTGTAATAAAGTGTCACATTAAGGTATTCATATTCATTAGTGTTCAGGTCTTTGTTCTTTTAATAGTGTTGGAAAGAATCTACAAAGAGGCTGTATTAGGCGGCTGTCCAATCTGGGTGTTTGATCTCTTTCTGACTTCAAAAGTCAGAAGAGGAAAAAAAACCACATTGAGAATGGTTCTTTTGAATGTCAGATAGAGAGTATAAGATTTCTGAGCCTGCCAAGTGTTAATTGGTGTCTGCCCTGACCATGATACAAATAAGATTCAGAGTCAGTCAATGCACCATCATGAAGAGCTATTGACAGAGTGAGCAGGATACTGGAAGGCAGGAAAAAGCACAACTGTTATGGCAGCAGCTCACAGAGGATTTTTTCAGAGATCACTTTCCACAAATCATGTTACATTATGCAGTTTGGGTCTCAGCCACGTGATGGGGTATAACAGACCTTTCTCAGGGAATAATCAGCCGGGCTGCTGAAATTCCAGTGGTGCTTGTAACACTGCACAGAAATGAACGACCCGTCAGCGTTAATCTCTGTTTCTACCAAAGGTAATGAAGCTCCCCAATACTACCCTGCACTGCCTGAACAACATATCCCAGTGCAAAAACTCCTGTCATGCCACAACAAGAAGTTGATTTGATGCAAAAAAACATCAGAAAGGAAAATAAAAACCTGCTGCTAAGTTCCTGATGAAACCCAACTGATTAATATTACAGTTGTCAGCAAGCTGGCTCAGCAGACCTAAACGCTCTTTACAGTTTTGGAGATCTTAATGGGGAAAGAAAACAGCCTACGGAACAAGAAAATGGGAAAAATCTTCTGTGCTAATTATTCTTTCTGATGTTTGTGGACACGTTTCTGCAATTCTGATTAAAGCTAAACTTGGGTTAGATGGGGAAGTAGCATTTTAAGCTTCATCTCCTGAGAAATCAGCCATCAATGCTGAGTGACAACCACTTTGCTACTTAGCCATGACAGTCTGACTTATCCTAATGCAAATTGGCAACAGTTTCTTCTGTGCATGGTAGGGGAAAACCGAAGAGAATTCAGATAGGGGAATTACCGTCATTAGCAATCAATTTTTCTCTTAACAGCCGCAGTGGATTTAGGATTTCAGAGGCCCCCCCTGTGACTCAGGGAACTCCCTTCCCTGAGCTGAGAGTCTGAAGCTGGAGGCACTGTTGCACTTAGGGAAGCTGCTGCTCACTGCTGTTGTCAGGCACAGATTCTGCTGAAGGGCAGGCTGGCTCCGGCAGGGGGAGGACAGGCTACCCACTCTGGGTTTGCTTAAAAGCTGGTAGGAAAAACAGCTAAGGCCCTGAAGATGTCTTATTAGGCAGATACATCCTCTATTTTCCCAAATCTCGTGCTGCTTTACCTGGGAGGCCATATTGTACCATGATATATCCTCTCATGCCAAGTTGGCAGGATGGTGCATACACATGTGAGTGAAATACAGTCTGGCAAACTAAAATTAAAACATGTTTGAAAGGTGCCCCTCAGAATAAGTGATTTTTTTTTCTTCAAAAACCAAAGGGAAGATAGCAGGCTGGTATTAATATGTTTCCCCAGCTACATGTCCTCTGGATACCAGATATAGTTGTGATTTTTCAAAGGGAAAAAAAACCTGAAACCAAACCGCCTGCAGCTCTGCCCAGCAAGGCACCACAACCCAAAGCCATTAATCAGGTCCCAATCAATCCTGTCTATGAGCAGCAGTCAGTCAGCTCTCCATTAGCACCCATTCATCACGCCCTGCTCTAAGTCAGTGCACCATTAGCCACCCATCAGGCCTTACTTAGGATGTCCCAGTGCCAGACACTGCTGCTGTTGCTCACCTCAGCCACTGGGATGCCTTCAGGGGGACGGCACTGCAGCAGGACCTCTTGCTCCAGGGACACTTCTTTCCCTAAGGGCTCCTGCTCAAAAGTTTTCCGAAGATCTGAGAAGGGAGAAGAAAATAAAATAATTAACATTATTATCATTTAAATTACACTGGATAAATGCAAGAGACAAAGAAAACAGCAGTTCTGCTCCCTGTAAAATAAAGCATTAAAAAAAGTCTGGGTCATGTTTTCACTTCATTCAAACACTAAGCAAAGATTTCATAGTGGTTTTATTACTTATATTGTGGTACAGCATGTGAACCCAGTGAGCAACCAAGGCTTCCTGTGGAAGGTCATGTCCAGACCTTCAGAACTGGACAAAAAGTGAAGCAAGTCCCTTCTTCAGATAATTTACGTTTGCTAAACTACACCAGTGAAGTACTAAAGAAAGTTATGGAAAATTAATTAAATTTGTAAAACTGAGTTGCCTTAAACTCATAGATGAAAGTGCTCATGCTGTGATTTAATGTACTTTTAGCTCATAAGCATTAACTTTACAGCTTTAGCTAATTTGTCTACACCTTATCATTACCCCTATAGCACTAAGTTATTATTGTTAATAATAATGTAGTAATAATAATGATTATAATATAAAGTCCCTTTAAGGAGTTGAACCATGTTTGGATCCCTCCACAGTACCACAGAAATGTGGCAGACTGACTGGACAGCTGCAAAGTCTGGCTTTTTTGTACTCTTCTGCAATATCTTTGCACTGATGGAAAATGGACTTAAGAAGTTCCCTCCTTATCACTATGTCCGTGTTTCTGCCATGGACTGGCACCCTCTCCACCATGCCAGGGAGGACATGGCTTCGGAGAACTGAGCATTCAGCCCCTGTAGCTACTGGGGATATTTCTCCTTGCTGCCGGTTCCTTCTGCAAATGGATGTGAAACCATGCTCAAAGTTACATCAAAGAGCTGGCCTGACTTCAAAAACTTTACAACCCAGTTATTTTTGTTTTACTTCTTGTTCTGAAGTCAAACCATTTGCGTACATCAGCTCATGGTGAGGTTGCACAAATACTTGTGTCATATTGGCAACAAGACACAGTCATATGGGAGCAATTTAAAAGCCAGATATTTCATATTTTGAAGCCATAACCTATGACTGGGCTGGAAAACAGATCAATGAATTGAACCTGTTTACAAATAAACCACACGAGTTATTTTTCTTCTGGATTACCTCCAAGACCTGATTAGGAGCTGACCCACAAGGAACTGCATCAGTGTTACCAAAAGGCAAAACCTGGGGCTGGCAAATGCAGAGATGCAGAAGGAGATGCAGTCGCTGCTGCCAAAATCAGCTCCTCTGATACCCTGAAACTTCGAATAGCATAAGACCTCTATCTCTTACCCTATATTGGGAAAATATGATTCTTCAACTACCTGGAATTCAGTATTAGTTCAATGGCACCATGGAAAAGCTCTGTCATAGCTGGAGATAATAATTTTTACTTGATATAGTGGCAAACTTCTGACATCCAAGCATTTCCCCAGTGAAACTGAGGCATCTCAATCCTTCCTCTGCACCACAGGCATGAGAGAAGCAGCCCCACACCTCACTGCTTTCCCACCAGCAGCATTCTTGCTCCCTCTGGCACACAGGGCAGGGATACTGAAAACCTCTCTGATGGGACAAGATTTATGGTCACCATTTAAGCCACCAAAGATAAGCTTTGGCACATTCTACAGCCCCAATGTAAGAAATTGCTGTCCCCAGCTCTCTGCTTGGTTGGGATTACCTTCTGTCAAAAGGAAGTTCACGCCAGTGTCACAGCTACCTCACTACAAACCTCACCATTCCAACCTCAGCTGTTGCTGAAGGAGGCTTTACCCTGCAACACCAGATAACTTAGGACAAAGAGGAGGAGCAAAAATCTGGACACGAAAGTTTCTTAGGACGACATGCCAAGTTTCGCCAGGCTGTGCCTGTCAGCATCACTGTCACACTGGAGTTTTCCAAGCCAGTGAGGCTCGTTCATGTGACAGCAACCACAGCAAGTCTCTGATATCTGTACAGGGCTCCCAACGCATTTCCAGCACCAGCAGCTGCAACCCACCCTCTCTGACAGGCCGCCCAGTGGGCATGTGGGTCCTACGGCTCCATTTGAGTAAACCTTAAACCCTAAAGGTGCCCATGGGTGGGAGTCATTGCAAGGGCAAAATGCTGAGTTTTGGCTTGCTGCAGTTCTGCACATTAAACAAGGAAATGAGCAGCTCTTTCAGGAGCTGGTAGGTTCTTGGAAAGTTACATTCCTCTTTGGGCCCAGGCTCCTCACCCATCCTGTGGGCCTGATACGTATCCTGGGCACACATAATGCCAGGATAATGCAGTTTGCTTCAAATTAGCAAACAGCTGGGGTCATATTGCTAGTAGTACCCATAATATCTTACTATTGCCAGTTCCACAGGTATCTTCAGAAGAAAAGGATTACCTCTACATCAGGTGCACCTTCCTGCATTTAGGTGCACACACGTGCACAATGCAGACAATTATTGTGCTCTAATGTCATGGTTGAGGGAAAATGAGGAAGTTACTGTAGTAGTAATAGAAGCATATAAGCACAGTATTAAATAGCATATTAATAATAGCTTTCAGGTGTTCAGGCTGAAGACAGTAAAGGGAGATTAGATAATAATCTGAATATTTTTCTTGACATGTTGATTTACTGTCCTGCCTACCTTGCTGAAATATTTAACAGAGCTCTGGTTCTACATTGCCTCACGTGCACAATAATCACCTCTCCCATAAAGCACTTGCCTTCAGAAAAAATCCCCAAGTTTAAGTGCATACAAAAGTAAATAGCGTTAATCTAGAAATGTGCAATAACAATAAAAAAGTCCCCCTTTAGCCTCTTTGTCACCAGCAGCTGGAATTGCTAGGTACAAGCAGCCCCTTTTCCTTGGATACAGTTGCAGTGGTGCTGCTGCAGGTGAGGTGAACTCTGTGGGACCCTGGCTGCCCCCACCCACAGGGCCTTGCTGTGGGAGGATGCTCTAATGGCACCGTTGGGTTCAAGCACTTCAACGAGCCACAAACTAAAAATACACTAAGTAGGGCCTTTGACATAACAGGCAGTAATGTTCTCAAAGGAGCCATTAGACACTATTGAGTAAATTATACTAATTTGGCAGGGGTGAAGGTACATAATTGTGTATTTACAAGACTGGGAGCTCTTATATCCTGTTGGCTCCCTCCCACGTGTTCACAGCTTTATCCCACCACCTCCCACAGCAGCCATGTCACCCACAAATGGCTCCAGATGGCAACAGTGCAGGGCACTTTTGGTTAGTTGACCTAACCAAACATAAGGCAGGCTGTTTGTGACACACACAAGATGGGTTTTTAACTGATGAAGAAGCAGAGGGCCTGGACAAACATCTTCATCACCTGCTGTAACTATCATGAAACACCCTGCTTGGATACCAGTGAGTTTTGAAACGACTGCTTTTTTTCTATGTCCCCTACTATGATTTTTGTGGGTAACAATGACACCCTTCTAATTCTTCAATCTTCAGCTTCCTTTGCCATTTAACAATTATAGTCATCATGGAAACCTCTCACGGTCTGCTGGGAGTAGGTGAGCTTGCTAATGTACTGAGGGACTTTGGATCTTTCCCAAGCAGAGTATTTTCAATAGCACTTTTCAATTTCTCAAAGTGTCATTTAAGTTACAATTGCTTGTGAGTGAGGACAGAAGGGATTCATTTTCCCAGAGAATGGTAAGAGACTAATAAAATACATCCCAGTTAAAAAAGGAGAAAAAAGAAGAGGTTTTAACAATTCTCAGAAAATATCCCTGGAAAAGCAAATCAATAAAACATTTGATCCATTCTGGATCAGGATCTCTGTGTCTGTGAAGAGGCAGTGTGCATTATTAAAGCCTCGGGTGGGCAGCAGCCCTGTTACTGAGACACTGAGGGAGCACCTCCCCTACTCTCACCTTCCATAAGGAGGACAAGAGAGAGAGGCAGCTGTACTTTCTTGCCATTACTAGTTTGGTAATGTAGAACAATCCTATATTGCTGGTGTTAGCAATACTCTTCCTCCCCTTATGCAGGTAATATTCCCAAGTGGAGAAGGCCAGGGTGGACAGTGGTGCTGAAGAGCCCACCTTGTCTTTCACCAGCTCTCTGACAGAGCTCACCCAGATGCAGCTGGGGATGTCACTGCCAGGCTCAGGTAACAGCCTGTACCCCCACAACGAGCTTCACCCCACCTCTACTTTCCCTTCAAGGCTGTCTTCATAAAAGAAACCAAAGGCAGCATTTCTGGTCTGCCACCTTGAGCCAGGCTATTTTCCTTACTAAAGCATAGTCCTAGTAAATTCAGAGGGGGCTCTTGTGGTATATATCACAGCATGTTTACAGCATACTTATGGTGAGACTTCCCTCCAAGACTCCTGAAATACTCCTGCACAACCCTCTCTGGTAAGGACATATGGCTGCACAAGAGCTGCATGGAAATAAGAGAATTTTCATAAGCATAAAACTGAAATAAAGTAATGGGAAATCAGTCTCTCAGTGTACACCATGTTGTTAACTTTACTTTTGAATTGCTATGCTTTTTGGACAAAGGGGCACTAGATCTAATTTTTGATGCAGTGCTAAATTACTTCATTATATGTTTAATGCATTTTTATCTTACAAAACACTCAGAAGTTGAATTTTTGCCTGCCAAAGGTAATAGATTATACAGGAAGTCATGTCATTTCCCCACTTCCTTTTCTACCTGTCAGCTTTTAAGAAAGAGCAAAGAACTACCCTATTATTTCTTTTTAATCAAATATATTTTATCTCTTTGTTGTTCAGGGTTTTACTGTGATGTGTGGGTGGGTAAAACTATAAGGATATCTTTTATCATTTCTGAGAAATGTGATAAGAGGCAGACCAGGCACTTCAACGTGGTGCTAATGCAAGGGTGACTAATGAATGAGCATGAAAAACGGACACTTGTCAGCCAGGAATTAGATGCAAACCAGAAGAACAGAACAAGGCAGCATTACTGTCAGGGAAAGATGGATTTCTGCCCTTGGAAGACCTTTAAGACTCTCTTCTCCTTCTAGTAACTCCAACATCAACTTTCTTCCTATACCAAACAATCTAGAATATGAGCAAGCTTTAAGAGCACAGAAAAAAAAAAACACCACTTTTTTTCTATACAACTGTCACATTAACTATGGCCATTGAGAGAAATACGTTCAGCGTGTGCTTTCAGAGAAACAAGTGTTTAAGAATGTGAAAAAATCTCCACAAAAAGCATGTATTTCCATACAAAAGACAGATTGCTTTACACAGATAAATACATACAGCCATCCATATAAAACTAAACATGTCATAAGAAAAAAACACAAAACACTAGAGAAAAAGTGAGTATGGCTTGGTATAATTTTAGCTGCTATTAGAGGATTGGTATGCAATAAGTAACCAAGATTTCAAGTCTACCTCCTTCCCTTGAGAGTGTTCTCAAGAGGCAAGGTTCAATTCTGTTTTAATTTTATCTGGTCTAATAATAACCCCCAAACAGAAAAATAACTACAGGAAAAGAGTGGTAAATTGCCACTGATGTTCTACAAAATGAAAGAAAGCCACATACTTGTGAAAACACATCTCAGTGCACTGATTCCCAGACTTGGATGACTGATTCCTAGTTCAAGAAACATGACTAATATTGTAGAACTGGTCTCTTCCTCTTCCATCACTTTCCACAACGTGGATAGAATTGAGACACCTTTTTTCTTAAAAAAGGCCATTAAAGACTGAATTGCAAATCTAAATGTAAGAAACCCTGCCCTGTCAGGCATACTTTGGCCTTGCTTTTCTGCTCACAGCTGAGTCTATGACCTTTGCATGGGGATCAATCACACTGGTGGGTAAGCAATGGAAAGGTTAGGTACAAACCCCCTTTTTTTCCCCACTTTGTTCTTGTGTGGTTCCTGTTCTATGTTATTAATTAGATCAAGCCAGATTTCCAGTGAGACAGCCACAGGAGTGTCATCAGTCTGTAACCCAGGGAATCCCTCTGCAACCTCTATCAATGGCTTTTCTAAGTGTGGTACCCTGCCCTGCAGAGTCTCCTGCTGTATCAGCTGCACACTGGGTGTTGATCAAAGCCTCCTGCCCTCCTCCAGAGCACTGCTGCTCATCGAATGGGATTGCAGCTGGATGGGGCTGTGCTCTGAGCTGGCCCATGCCTCTGCAGCTGGAGCTGAAGACTGAGGAAATAAGTCAACAACTCAAAATTCTGTCTCCGTGCTCAATACACAACTCTGTTCCACTCCTTCCTTTTCTGGAGGGGCTGTTTCACTTCTAGCCAGTCCTGCAGACAAATCTTGCAGCACCACAAGGCTGACACAGTCACCTTCTCAGTCTGGAGAGGAACATCACGGATGGGGGAACTTCCACCTTTCCAAAGATGCCTGGCAGCTCATGGCTTGAGCCAAGCTTGTCTGCAGCCCTCTGGTGACCCAGGCAGTGAGGCTGACACCTCACATAGCCAGGAAGCAGCATGAGCTTCCACGGCCAAACAGCTGAGGGGGACTGCAGCAGCTTCTTGGAAGTGCACATTTTGTTTTGGGGATGCAGGCTGTTCTGTTCACTGACCTGAGCTACAGAATGAGGTGAGGAACACCCTTTGCTTGGAGGCTACAATCTCCAAGACACTCTGCATGAGCCCAGGACCTTCTCTCCTCTTTTATTTCCATTGTATTTTTAACCTGAACAAACGGGAGCTGCAGACTGGCCAGCCCTCATTCTGTCAATGGCACCTTCCACCAGCTGGGGATAACTATACCCCGATGACTCTGGAGACTCACTGCTTACAGATCTGCAAGAAAACCATTTTCCCCTCCTCTCTTTAGCTCCAAGCTAATTCAGCCAGATGCTCATAGGACTAAACAGTCTATTGCAACACAGCTTCCTTGTGGGCTGTGCTTATAATGAAGAATGATCCACTCAACACATTTGGTATTGAAACAACTGTAAAAAATACAAGTAAACAAACTTTGTCAAGAATACACTGAGCAGATGGGTTCCTAGGTGTACACTGATCACGCTGTCCTCCTCTTCTATTTTTGCTTGATAGCTCAATATTTTGTTGTAAGCTTAACCTGAAAACCGACTTATAAACTTAATTCTATTCATTATTTTATTTGGTGATTGAAGATGGGCTCCTAAGTTCTTGTTTTTCAAATAAATCTAAATGCAATATTCAAAAGACCTAACCTCAACAGCTGACTTTTTACATGACAGATGTGCTAAAGGCACTAAAGAAAGACATTAGAAACATCAGGTGTACATTACAAATCATACGTAGAAATGAATTTACAAGACACTGAAACACTAAAACTGAAAACTCTTTATACAAGTGGTGTTTTGTTGTTGCTCTTCTGATACACTAACCTAACTCACACAGCAGTCTGGTCACTACTAAAATATAAGCAAAAGTTTGTCAATTTCTGGCTGGATCTATCAGCACTAAGCCCCTAATCAGACTGTACTGAAAGATGATAATTTATTAGGCATGACAGTGTAGGTAGGATATTCTCAAAGCCCCTACAGAGGGATTAAATTAATGTAAATTCAGTAAAGGAGTTTCCTTTTGTTTTTTAAGCAATGCTAACATCAAGTCCACCATAATTTATAGAGTCTTGGCTCTTCAATACAATGCAATGTAATTTTTATTTATTACTGTTGCAACTGCATTCTTAAATTTGGGAGTGGTCTTGCCTATTAACTTGGGAAGTGGTACAGAAGTGTGCTTTTCAGGAGCACAGAGAGGCAGGTAGGACTGAATATGCTAAATGCACAGTTAACCTCTCTGCTGCCCTTTCTGTAATCTGCTGTTCTTCAGTAATCTCAGCTCAAGACCACGTGCCTCAGTCATCCCTTTATTAACTCCAAGGAGTGAATATTGATTAGTAGCAATTTAAATGGTACACAAGGAAGGAATTTAGGTCCTATCCCTGCTAACTCTCATAGGGACTTGCCAAAGTACACAAACTACATTTTTATGATATTTTTTAATACTGGATATCCTGGATGTACCTTCCCATTAAAAATTTCAATTGTTGACCTTCCTAGCTCCCTCTGCTTATCTCAACATCCACCCAACTTTGTTCCTATTGCAAAAGGCTCTAATGCTTTTGTGGCTGCAGAGCGTGTCCTCTGCTTGGATCAGGGATGTGAAGAGAGGGAAGAAAGGCACTGCAGTCATGTTCCATGGGCTCCATGCACTAAAAGGTGAGATAAACAAGCATCAGTAAAGAATATGTGATTGTTTTTCATATCTGCTTCTTTGCATAACTGCAAACCCCTTGTAAGCAGAGATAAACCATCAGATGAACCAATCTATTTTTCTGTACTGCATTTATCTTATCAGTATACAGAATCTGACATGCATATATTAACTGCATGCCTTTGAAAAAAATGTCTGGGAGAATAAAGGCTTACAGATAAGTACATGGGAAACTAGTATAAAATTATAAAAAAGATTAACAAGCACGGTTCCTTGCTACATCAGGGCTTTTTAAAGTCCTTTTTGTTGTTTTTTTCAATTCTGATTTTAAGATAATGAATAAAAGAAAAGAAAAAGCTATTCACATCCATTACACCAAAAAAGATCAGTTAATAGAAATTACAGAAATAGCTTCTATTTTCTTACAGACGTTCAACAAATCCAAAACCTGGGAGCAGATTTAGGGCTTGAATTTTTACTGTATTTTATCAAGGAGAGCATGGGTTAACATCATGAAGTCAGTGAAGCTACAGCAACACCAAAGTGGTGCAAATGAAAAGTGAGGTTGCTCTATGCACAGGGGCTCAAAGCAATTTGTCTTAGCCATCCCTTTATTATCTGATCTAAAAATTAGGTCAAATCCTGCAGCTATTGTTTAGTCTTTATCGGATGTATGTTCCAGTGGGTTTAACTCTACTTTTGGTTACACGGGCTCAGATCTCATTCATTGTTTTAACAGGAATTTTGTCCTGTTAGGTTTTATCTGCTCAATGACATCAGCTCTGTTAGAGAAAATTCACATTAAAACTTTTATATTCGGCTGCATTTTTCACAGCCAAAGGTAAAGCTGCCCAATTCTCCTTTTTTCTCCCTCCCTCCACAACAGCAACATTTTTTAATTGAGCAGGAAAACTGTGTCAAAACATATTAGTGACTTCTAAGGCTCCTCATAGGATTTGCCTAAGATAAATCAGAAATGTGCGAGTAAATAGGAAATGTGTTTTAGCACTTTCCTAGGCAAATATCTCAGAAAATTTATTCTATCTTTCCAGCTCCACCAAGATACATATATTAGGTCACTACTTTGTTGGTTACTGATATATCTAAAATGGCAAAGTGAAAATTAATCTCATCAAATCTGCTGGTTTAAGAGGATGAAATGCTCAGCTCTGCTCTCATGGGGAGACCAATGCCCCAGGACGATGTATTCCATGAAACAGGAAAAACATGCCTTTGCAGAAACAGCTTGCACAGAAGGGAGTCATTTCCCAGCATACTCATGATCCAGGAGTGCAACAGTGATTTGCTGTTAAATGCCCTGAACACTTAGGGAAGCTGGAATGTTTTCTTTAAACTCAGACTCTTTCCCTGTCTATATTGCCAGCATGGGCATCCTTTGAAAACCAGCAGCATCTTTAGTCCATATTTATAGATCACTTCTTTCCTGAATAAGTGAAGCTCTTGGTCAAAGCAATGTTGCAATTGATTTTCACAGAGAACTTTCATTGACCAGGTTGTTATGTACTTTCTGACACATGCCTGACCCTGTATTAAACAAACACAAGCTGCTTTTCCAGGATGCACATTTTTCACACTTTCAAATTACTTTTCAGTTAATTCTATTACACGCTCAGTGAACAGTGATGCAGGGTGCTATTTTTCTGTTTGTTTGTTTTAATGGAGTGCAGCTCCAGCCCTCGAGAGGACACAATAATTCCAGAATAAGACGTAAGGGCATAAGGGAGAAAAGACAGAAAGAAGATAAGGAGAAAAGGAGAAGGAAATGAACAAGGAGAAGGAGAAAGAGTGAGAGAAGGAGAGAGACATGGGGGGAGAGAGAGCGAGAAAGAGGAGAAAAGCTTTTCCCAATGTGCTAGATATAGCTAGTTATGCTACAGCTGTATCTGTCAGGATGAAATCACCAGGTTTGGGTATTAAGATAAATAATCCCACTTAAGCAGTTTACATGCTCCATTGGCCCCTCACCTTTCCTAAAGGTGTCAGTGCTCACTCTTGTGCTAATTAAGAGTGAAGACTGCACTGGTGACAAATAAGCAGCTATAGCTACAGACAGATGTGGAGAGATGGACTCTTCTGTCCCACTTAAGATTTGGACATCCTTGATTTCCTGGATTAATAAATACTGCATAGAACCTACATTGTATCCCAGCCTCAGGGCACACTGTGTAACCATCAGAATACTTAACCAGCTGTATTGAAAGTTTATTATGACACAACTATTATATTGCCAGTGCAGATTCAGTTTTAAAGAAGTCAAAGTTGTGAATACAGATGAGTGTTGGTGTAACTGAGTTTAAAACAGTGGTCTCACAGACCAAATGACATCAGAAAGTAAGGCATATTCCCCACATCACCTTCCTGAGTTCCCAAAAAAGTAGGTAAGAGTTACCTGACAAATTTACAGAAATCTGTGCATGGACAGTTTTGCAGAGAATGTGCTTTTGCTGCTGGTTTAAAATCCACAGATTGAAGGACTCATACTTCAGCCCTTAATCCCAAGGAGTCTAAGTGACTTGCCTGTGTCACAGCTGTCCAAGAATCCCAAATTCAGGGACAAGAGGTTAAAAAAACTTCAGTAAAATACAAAGCCACATTTGAGTTACAGGCCTCTAAAACTCCCTGGTGTTTATTTAATTAAACCTTTTTGAGAAAAAAAATCCACTGAGACTCTGGAAAAATCACTGAACTGATTATTCCCCTATTTCCAAAATATAGTAAAAAAAATAAGCAAACTCTGTATTATGAGCACCTTAAATAGAAATGTGGACACCTGGGAAGAAATATCAGTTGATGTAAAATAACTTGCATTGACACATGATTACATGTTATATAGAAATTAGGTGCACAGGTATGCCAGGACACAAAAGTTACTTAAATATCAAGTAAAATACACTTAAGAATATATATAATTCTTCCAAACTGTGTTAATTTAATGGTCATCTGTCAAGGGCTACCTGGCAGGACACGAGAATCTACAGAATGAGTTAACTGCAGAATCATAATCTAAAAAACCTGTTCAAACATTGCTAAGCCTCCCTGAAGTGCTGACTGCTTGGAAGAAAAAAAGAATTGAAATCACTCTCTTTTGTTTCAGTACAAAAAAGGAAAATCCTCAAAGTTTTGAAAAGCTTCCTGCCACGGGAAAGCAATATGCACACATGTAATGGCATTTCTGTTTTTGCAGGAAGACTATCTTGTACAATAATTTCAATTCCCCTTAGCCCTGGGGAAATTCTTCTATGGGGGCAGACCTATACTTAGAAGTACAGGCCCGTATTTCCTATTTTACTTGGACTAAAAGCATTTAAAAATGGGTATTTAAATAGCACCTCTGAGATTTGTATCTGGATGTTTACACAGAAGGTACCTTCTCTTTAAAGATTTAACCAAGTAGCAGTTCCTCAAGAACAGAAGGAGAATCAAACCCTTAATGGAGAGTTATAGTGACAGAGAGTCCTTCCTCTAATGTGTCTGTGAAAAGGTTTATTTGGCTGGAAGAATTCTCTTATCCCATTATAAATTGTTAGGCACAGTGCAGGAAATATAAGTATGCTGCAAATCCAGCTTCCAATGACCTTTTCTCACAAAATGTGTTTTTGCTGAGGTGAAAGCAGTGGAAGAAAGGCAATTCTAGATGATATATTTTGTTCCTATTATACAGAACAGTATTTCATCATGTGAAAGAGAAATAGGAGTCCCCAGTGTGATTACTCTATTACAAAGAAAAGCACCTCTTTGAAAATTAATGAACATTAAATATTTGTACAGTCAAATGAAGATCTGTTTTCAGGGAACTGGTTGCCCTGTGTTCTTGGGGTCTAAGCTGGGAATGGTTCCAAATAAATACTGAGGCTAGTAGCCATGAATAACAATGATGAAATGCCAGGGTTGAGATGACCATTTTCAAACTCATATTACCAATCTGATCGCACAATATGCTAAACATACACTTTTTTTCTTTGCTAAGGAACAGCAGCTCTATTATCTGACTGTGGCGATAGATATTTTCAGCTTTACAGAAAAGAGCCTTGGTGTTCTGGTGGACACCAAGCTGACAATAAGTCAGAAATGTAGCAAGTGTTAGCAAATAAGGCTAATGATGTCCTGGGCTGTGTTAGAGAAGAAGTATTGACAACAGATAAGAGATCTGATCCTGTCCCTCATTTCAGCCTTCGTGAGGTCACAGCTGGAGTACAAGGACCAGTTCTGGACTCCCCAGTACAAGAGATACATGACAGGAGGCAGTCCAACAGAGGGCCACAAAGATGACAGCAGCATCTCTTCTACAAGAAAATGCCAAGAGAACTGGGACTGTTCATCCTGGAGAGAAGGCTCAGAGGGATCCCATCCATGTATATAAACACATGAGAATGTAACAAAGAATGTAGGGAGAATGTAACAAAGACATAGCCAGGCTCATTTCAGTGGAACCCAATGATGGGACTAGAGGCAATGGAAAGATGAAACAGAAAGTTCACTCTGAACATCAGGCAACATTTTCTCATTGTGAGAGCAGTGGCACAGGCTGCCTAGAGAGGTGGTGGGGTCTCCTTTGTTGGAAATATTCAAAAGGAATTTGGAGATGGTCATGGGTAATTGGCTCTATGTGGCCCTGCTTGAGCCAAGAGTTGGATCAGATGACCTCCAAAGTTGCTTCCCACACTCAGCCATTCTGTGGTTCTCTGAAAAGAACAGCTATCACCTCTTTCCATAGCTTGTTTTGTTAAGGTTCCTACTCATTAGCTTCAGGCACTTTTATTGGGACATAAAACTGCTGTACTCAATAAATACTGGTTTTGATGAGAACGAGGCTTAGCTCTTAAGGAGAGAACAGACCGAAACTCTCGTGAATATTTCTGAAGGCCTCAGTTTCCGTACGCATCGATAGCTGCACAGAATACAGAGCCTAAGTGGCTGTAAAGCAAGCATGTCCCTGAAATGGCAGAGATTGCAGTTCTCCTCAGCTGAACACCATCCCCCCGGGCTGCACAGCCAAGCACTCACACGCAATGCGGACGTAGGCCTTGCGGCTCTTGGTGGTGCCTGCGGAGCTCCAGGCAACGCACTGGCACCAGTAATCCTCCGGCCCGAAGAGCTCCTCCACCTGCTGCCGGGAAATCTCGATGCTGACCTCCCGGACAATCAGACCTGTCAGGGGGCAAGGAACACACACTGGTCAGTGTTGGGCTTACTGATGGACAGAAAATGAGTGCAGTCACAGAAATCTGCTTGCAGAGTTGCTGGGAGACCTTGCAGCTCTCTACAAATATCTACTCAGCAGCGCAGACTGTCATAAGGATGGGAAGGGAAAGAAACTCCCACTTTATCTGTGTAATGAGAGATGTGGGTGACCGAAAAACTAATTGCTGATATGTTGACTTTTATTGCATACAGCATGTGTTTTAGACAAACTGAAGGAGCAGCAACCCATCTAATGTAGATTGTACCACATCTCTAGGACAATTTACATCAAGGGATATTGCAGACCAGTTTATTCTGACATATCATAAAACCACATAATCATTCAATTTATACAACTTCCTTAGCCCTTTTGTACTTAATCTCTTTTTGCTAGACAGGCACAGCACAGGGAGAAGTCCTGTTCACTGTGACACTGAGCTGCCCAGGAAAATGGATTTTAGGATGGCAGAAAATGTCCTGATACTTTGTAATGGTGAGCACATGTGCTGCAGTATGGTTATTGCAAGCTGCAAGATGGGCACCACTACTGTCATATATGCTGCAGATATTAGGATATTTTTTAAGGGATTTCATAACACAGTGAAACACAATTCAGTGCCTGACAGTCCCTCTGGCCCTGCTCTCTATAACCCATCTCAGCACAACCCTCCCCCAAACCCACAGTTGCACCCATGAGGACAGTGACCCATTTGCCATCCTTCCAAGCAGACCAAGATTAGCCCACACTTCCCACACAGTGCTCTCTCTGGGGAAACTGCTTTGCTTCTTCTAAGTGCAAGGAAATGTTGCGGTGTCTCAGACACCACTGTGAGGATCACTGGCAAAATGTGTAGATCCTCCAATGACAATCACTGTGTTTCACACTGACACAACCCCCTTCTCTGCTTCAAACTGCACTCCCTAGTCAAAAGGCTCTTAATTACTGCATGGGGGTGGGAGAAAGTGTTTACACCTTTTCTCAGCATATTTGGTCTTTGCTGATGATGCCCAAATATTGACAAATTTCTAATGCATGTCTGCCTGTAGAGAACACCACTGTCATTTCAAAAACACACTCTTGCCAACAGCCTTGAATATATAAATTCACATACAAATCTTTTGTGCAGTGAGATTGATTTTTTTTTTCTTTCCAGAGCTGCCTGAAAACTGAACTGAATTATCCTTGGATCAGAGCATGCACAGTTTGTCCCCATCCCCAAACACCAAAGGGCAGGTCCTTCTGCTAAGCACAGACTTGAGCCTGTGGAGGCCAGCTAGCCCTCAGCCTCCTGCCACACGGCTTACAAGGGGATATTCATAACATGAATGTTCCCAATTGTACAGCCTGGTGTGTTCCTCAAGCGCTGGAAACCAGGCCAGCCCTTTGATTTGCCTCCAGCCTCACAGAGGCTCCATTCAGGGAGCCAACGATTAATTACTGTTTGCACACAGTTGTGCACTGTCACTGTGGCTGCATGCTGCCTGCATCCCAAACTTGGGCAACAACCTAGCAGCAGAAAGGAATTAAGGCATGTAACACCACAGACTTCTCTGGTGGGAATGACTTCTAATGAGATGCATTTTCCTGCTAGAGACTATCACAGCCCAGCTCCCTTTTTATTTCATTATCCTTGACATCTTTAGCCATTGAATAATCAGCTTCTTTGGGGGGAAACACTTATTAGCTCTTGTCCTTGACATGAAATACTCAAAATATGGCAACAGCACTCTAAAGAATGGAAATCAAAGCACTGCATGGGCATTTGATATGCAGTGAATACTGTGTTATAAACTTATTCTGCTTTGATGAGCTAATTTGGCTCCAAAAGGGGTCTGAGGGATAGCTTTGGTCCTGGTGAGAAGAGCATGAAGAGGGTGGGGAGGAAGCATGTACATTATATCCATAAAAATTGTTATATTTTCCCAGTGCAACTGCTGCTAGCCTAAAGATTACTTCAGTTCATTCCCACAGTTTTCATTGCACTAGCCCAGGGAGCTTTTGAAGGTTACAATATTATGTTTTTATAATAAGCCTGATTATGACAGAGCTTGATGGAGCAATGAACTTTGTTACCCAAGGGCCAAAACAAGCATGCTCATAATGACCATACTGGTTAATAATGATTATGAAATACCCTTAACATTCAGGACACAAATGCCGTTTTCTGATTGTCTGTGGATGATACAAAACTATATGACAAATAGCTGCTCTCTTTAAATGCACCAGCAGAGCTTTCCATCTCTGACTTCCTGAGATGATTTCTAATTCAAAATAACAAGCTACTCCTGATTAAGCCTTTTGGGACAGCTGTGAAGTACTGACAGGTTTCAGGTTATTCAAAGTAGTTTGGTCTTTAAGTAATATCAGCAGTTGTGCCACAACCAAAGAGATACACATCTTCTTTCCATAGCAAATAAATACTACCTCTTTCTGCTTACAAGCAAAAAACATCATTGTGTCTTGATCTCTAAGGTAAACTATTTTTCATAGAGTTCAAAATGCATCAAACCAGTTGGTAGTGCCACAAGATCATCTGGGATATAAGGACCCATGACCAGAACTTGGAGATTTGATTCCACCACTGCTTCCCAGCACAACCCACTTGGCACCTTATTTCACAAACAGCCACAGTGATTTAGGAGAAAACCCTCAGCAGCTGAAATGCACCCACCCTCAGGCCCTGAGGCAAGCACAAGGAGACACGTTTCCCTAGTTGTAACTTGCAATCTTGTTTGTCCTGCTAGCACACTCCAACATCACCCCAGACAGAAAATCCCCTACTAGGCCATACTGCAAAACCTGCAATTTGCTGAGATATTTCAGATAGCAACTGCCTTGTTACCAGCTGACACACTGCTGTACATCAGATTTCACAGAGGACCTGGCACCCTCTGTCTGCTTTCATTCAGGAGTATATTGCTTATCTGTCTCACGTGGGCACCAAGTGCAGGAAAACCCTTGCATGGGGAGTTCAAACAAAGAACTTCATCTTATCTCTGCTGGACCTGCTTCTGCTTCTACACCAAAGAATATTAGCTAGAACGGAAAAAGAAAAAAAAAGGATAAAGGAGAAAAAAGCTGAAAAACCCATGTCTCAATACTTCCAGACAATGCAATGTGCTGCACCTCTTATTCAGGGAACTGTTTATCAAATTGCTTGATTATGGGTGAGTGCACAGTCTCTGAGAGCAAAATTAGAAGTTGCTTTATAAAACGAGTCTCTGTATTTTGCCCAAATACTTAAGAGAAGACAAACTAAGAGATTAGCAATAATTTATGCATTTTATAACCTACCTAGTACTGGCCGATTCTACTTTGTCACTGTGCTAAGTAACAAAATGTCATCTTGTCACTGAGAGTAAATCCTCTACCTTATCTTTTTCTTTAGAAATGTATTGAATTTTTCAGTCTAGTTCTTCGTACAGCTAAGCTATATAGCAGGTGAAGATACACAGAATAAATGTGGGGGGTTTTTGAACACTTGAGTAAGCTGCACATTTCAAGAATTACATAATAATCACTTAGAATGGTGGAACAACCCACAAGAAGTCAGGATTTTCCTATTTCAAGCAATGCAATAACAAACAGAGCTGAAGGGAAATAACAGCAATGTGGGCAGCTAGAATAGAAGGGACAGCTTCCTTCTATAAATCCACAAAGAGCTGACCAAAGGAATACCCCTGGCCATATGATGACATGCTCAGCATCTAAAGCTGAGAGAAGAATAAGGAAGATGTTCAGATTGGTGGTATTTTTCCTGCCAAGTCACCTGTGATGGAGCCATGCTTTCCTGGGAAACCTGCCTGCCTACCAAGCACTGAATAAATTCTTCTTTTTTTTTTTTTTTTTTTTTTTTTTTTTCTTTTTTCTTTTTTCTTCGCTTGTGTGGTTTCTGGTTTACCTATTAAACTGCCTTTATCTCAACCCATGAGTTCCCTCACTTTTACCTGCTGGATTCTCAGCCCCATCCCACCAGGGGCGGGAGTGAGTGGCTGTTTGGGGCTCAGTCAGCAGCTGGACCTAAAGCAACACAACCAGTCTAAGATATTCTTTTGCCCTAGTAGTTTTCTGTCCAGGTGAGGATGGAGGATAGCAACAAAGAAGGCTCATGACATTTGTCATAACTGGTCTGCAATTATGTCCCACTCCAGTGAATTAATTTGTCTATAAGTCACAATTTTTGCCTACTTACTAGCACAGATTATTCAATCATTCATTTCAATAAAATAAATGCATTTCTGGAACTAATACAACTTGGGCTCTGAAAAGGGGTAGGGAGGAACCAGAACTTTACTTATTTTTGTATTTGCATGTTATGAGGGATTAATGGGTAACGAAAGGCAGAGGGTGGAAAGAACCTTTCTCAGTCTGCCTACTGCTAATAAGCACAGGGAAAGGCATTAGCTCATGGTGTACATCAAAATCCAAGTTACTACCCCTCATGGAGCAAAAGGAAGTGTGAAGAGAGAATCATGCCTTATATGCACAGTCTTTTATTATAACTGTATCCTAGGAACACAATCAAGCAAAGACACACTTCATACACATGGTCCCCAAGTGCTTAACTTAGCTGGCTATACAAACTCTGAGGTAGATTATCTGGTCTTTAGAGGCACAAATGTTATGTTTTTTAATGTATGCAAATGTAATGCAATTGTGGATATTATGGCAGATTATTGATAACTGCAATTATAACTCATGGGTTCCATATTGCATCCATTGAAGTAATTGGCAAATTTCCCAATGATTTAAAAAGAAACAGATTTGCTGATGAGACTCATTTCTTTCTAGGGGAAACAAAAATCTCTCAAGGTTCCATGACCATGTAAGACTGCACAAGACAATAAATGATCACCATAAACATCAGAAAATTATTGTCAATTAATCAAATGTAATTGTTCAGCCTGGAGTCAGTCTAGGTCACAGAGTTAATATCTACACCTCACTGGGCATCATTCTGCCAAGAAACTGTTTTGATATATTTTGGCTGTCATTACTGTTTGGCATTTGATATTAATACCCAAGACCTGTGAAAATACTCCTCAGGACTTTGACAGAGCAATTTTGGTGAAAGTGCTACATTGGTATGTGTTTGAACCCTCAGGTAGAACAGTAAACAGGAACTATTTAGTCGCAAGACTAAACTGCACTTACAAACTCTAAGAAACTGCATGGATACTTTGTTTATTTTCTCTGTAAATAGTTCAAACAGTTTCTGTGCTTTTGTGCTTTCATTTGCCCAAAAGGTATTTCATTAATTAGTAATCACATACGCCAAAGAACACATTTCTCAAGGAGATGGAACTTTATGACCTACTGGTCTGGAAAAAGACATTGCAGTAATACCTGCATATAGATGGCAGGTATATTACAGCCACTGCCAGTAACTATGGAAATACAGCCCATTTTCACACAGGTAACTCGCAACTCTTTACACACAATTTTGGAAAGTCAGTTCCCAGACCATCCTCACAAACCTGATATTTCGTGCTGTTGGTTCTCTCCCTGCTTAGACAGGTTCCCCTGAGTGAATGAGACCCCAAATTTCCCTTCCCACTGCTTGGTGGGGACACAGAGGGCAGGGACTGTTTTTGACTGATGCAGAAGAGGCTTTGGGGAGTCAGCAGCAAAACAGCTCTGGGGTAGGGGAATTCTTCTTGACACCCATGAAACACATGCTGCTATAGAATCAAGTTATATTCCTCATATTCCTCATTTGTCTTAAGATTTCAAACAAAGCCTCACCAAAAAAAACCCACTTAAAACAGTAGCATAAGTTTTTGCCTCATGAAAGTGGCCAAGACCATAATTCAAAGTGGTATGACTGTAAACACATTTAGTAAAAGGGAAACAGATTGATTTCTTTTTATGCAGTCCTTTGTCCTTTTACCTTTAATGGCAAAATACAAGTGACCAAAGCCAAGAATTATGATCTTTTTACTTATGGATAGTCTGGAATGACCCATCCAATTTATTTAATTGCTCATCACAGGTGCTGTAAACAACCTGTGTCTATTTGCTTTCTTGGTGAAGTAAATTTTTTACAAAGGTAAAAGAAAAAAATCAGTGCTATGCAGGAATTTAAATTTATTTACCCTCTTGCAGAGATGGATTCCTCACAGTCAGAGAGTTATTCCACTCGAATATATCAGAGTACTTAAGCTATAGAATTCGATGTTTAAAATGAATAAATAGGCCATGCACATGAAGAACAGCTTCAAATATTAAAGTTCTTGCTGAGAAAAATGTATTCTGTGCACCATAATGGGACTGAGATGATTGCAGAATGGCACACTTTGCCTATAGCTTATTTTCTATATAGAGTACCTGTAATCTTAACAAAAGACAGATAGACAGATAGATATCCAAAGATAGTTTAAAAGAGTAAACAGCTTTTACACCCAGTAATCCTTCACACTGTGACTGCCTACACCTGGTTTTGTCTCAATATACTGCTTTTATGTAAATTGAGACTGGCTGGCAATATGAAATAACTGTGTGAAGATCACAAACAATTTTCCACAAATATTAGCTTAAATATTTAAATTAAAGGCTTCCAGCTATTTTTGGTCTCTTCATAACTTTCTCTTTAGGAAACAGATACATTCTGAACTCAAATTAACACAGGTGAAGGCAAAAGCTTAATAAAGTCAAGATTGCTTTAAAACCCATGTCAAGTTTGCACTGGTTTGCATCATCTATGTTATCTAACTACTACCTAATAGTATTGAGTTAAGCTAAAATCTCAGCTCCCCTAATATTTTTTAACTGACTGACTTACACAAAAATTATAAAGGACTGTCTTCAGAGGGATTTTACTTTGAACTGGAATTAAAGAACATTCATCCTGTTTGGGTTTTGTTTTCTTTCAGTGAGAACAAGGCAGTTTTGTTCTTTTCCCATTAACAACTGAAGGACCAAGTTGCATAAGATGCAGGGGAGGTTTCAAAACAGAGTTCTTGAATGCTGGTGGAAAACAAACCACGTGCCCTGGTCCCTGGTGTGGGTGGGCAGTACAACCCGGTGGGTTTGTCCCCTTGAAGAAGGTAAAATAGCCTCTCTGCTATCTCCCTCCCCCGGCCAATCTCAGCAGCTGATTGTTTTACATCACCCTTGAACTACTGCTGTTTAACACCTTAGAACAGCATTGGATTGCTTGTTCTCAGCCTATAAACCGTTCAGAGATAAAAGAAAAACACCTCCCCCTTTGTTTCTTAATGAAGGCTATTTTCTGGTTGACAGCAGTTTTTGCAAATACGTACAAATTGCTCCAAAATACATTGCTCTCTTCCACATACCACAATATGTGCCTACAGTTGACACATTCTTTTTTCCTTTTTCCTGGAACAAAAGCAATAAGCAGCAATATAGCAGGACTCCAAGGAAAACCTCCCTATAAATATATATTTACATGTAAAAATGGGCAACAAAATTTCTGAACTCAGAGGCTGAAGTCTAGGAGCAGAAACAAATGTGACTCAAACCACCTTAACCCAAAAAC
This sequence comes from Trochalopteron elliotii, assembly GCA_024734555.1. Lineage (NCBI taxonomy): Eukaryota > Metazoa > Chordata > Aves > Passeriformes > Leiothrichidae > Trochalopteron > Trochalopteron elliotii. The sequence goes on from JANPWX010000008.1 coordinate 6,952,690, forward strand.
CATCCTGACACTAAGAAACCCCAGGTGGCAATCTCCAAACAATTCCTTGCCCAACTGGTGCTTACAGGGAGTGGAAAGAAGACAGGTTGTTCACAGAGAAAAGCAGGAGTATGAGCTCTTAGCTGCTCCAGCTCTTGGGTCACAGCCCAATCTTCCCTTCTTTTGATTGAGTAACATGTAGCTGAGAAAAGATGTTGGTTTAATTTTTTTCAAGGGCCAGGAAAAAGACATGCCAACGGTTCATGTCTTACTTAAAGCAGCAGTTGAGACTTCACAAAGAAGATCTGTGCACTTTTTATTTCTGGTTCAGAGGATTTACATGCTCTTTTTAATGATCTGGGCCTTCAGCAGTGGGTAATGCTTCCCAGTCCCCAGCTTAGTGCTCATGCAAAATTGAAGCACTTTTGAGGCAGTTTAGAGCCTACAGATGAATCTCAATGTGCAGGCAAAAAGAAATAATGGTTGTTTAGCACTTCACAAGAAGAAGCAGAGGAAATTATGAAAAAACAAACAAACAAAAAAGAAATCTATTGAACTTCAAACATCTGGGAAGCCAACCAAGAGCATCTGAATTTCGAACAGCATGTCTACATTCCCTTTGCCTAGTGGAGTGGGGGGCAGGGAAATGAACAATAAATGGGTTTGTGTGTAAATTTGTATATAAAAAATATATATCAAGTCATTTATTTTACTGACTTACCCACTTACACATGTTACAGATATAAAATATGTATCTGCACATGTACGTATGTACCACATCCACTCTGCACGGTTTTGAGAAGCAGAGACAACACAAAAATGCCTTATTTCTGTGAACTTTATGCGATGACACAGTTCAGTGGCTGGTGCAGCTATTGTGTGAACAAGGACAGTCTCAATGTGACACAAGGGGTCACTCGGGAGCCTCCTCAGCAGTTGTTTTCCTATTTTTCAATCTTCAATGTGCAGGAGCAGCAGGCTGGGGGAGAAGTTTAAGACCCCCATCATTTTTTGCCATTGTTCTGCATGCTGGGGATGGCATTTCACAGCTGACCTGGGTATCTTGAAAAAAAAAAAAAAAGAAGAAAACTAAAAAGAAAAGAAGAAAAAGGCTAGCAGCTGCTTTCAAAGCAGCTTTGTCCACTGCGCTGTCAAGTGAAGTGACTTTCTACAGACAGAGATGAAGTTCTGGGAATTTACTCTCTGCTCCCCCACCCAGCACGTTTTCAGGGTTGTGCCAGGGCAGCAGTCAAAACACCAGCTCCTGAACACCAGGAGGTTTTTCTTAGTTTGTAGTGAACAAAGGAATCATGGCAGGAAGGCGTGCAAAAAGGCAGCCTGGTGGTCACAGAAGTCCTTTGGTGTGTACATGTTTCTGGGGACAGCACAGTTCACGACACTCGTCAGCTAGAGGGGGGCACCAGGGATGCAAGCAAGTTCCTCTGCAGATCCGTGTGACTTTGACATGAAAAAGAGATCTTTTAAATTACATGAGTAAATGCCATCAAAGTACCCCTGTAAATGCAGATGCCTCCTTTTACTCTTTTTCTTCTAGGTACCCACCACTCTGAATTCCAGTACTGGTTTCCACCTTAGTTGCAAACCAAAATCACTAAACCTAACCCCCAAAGCAAACCTGATCTACTTCTAGGCATTGCTGTTCCTCCTCTTCAGAGAAAGGTGCAGCAACCAACCCAGGTGCAGCATCACAAGTCACTGGGACCCCAAAAACTTCAATCAACCAACCAAGATCCTCTCTGAATCAAAACATGGGAGCAAAAAATAGAAGAGGCTGCAAGGGCCTAAAGATTTGTATTCAGGGAACAGAAGACACAGAAGATTCTGACAAAAGACTCACTTTCTACTCTTACAATCAAAGTATGAAGGGGATGAGAAGTTATGGGGAATTGTGAAAGGCCTTCCAACAAAACCTGAGGAGAAAGAGCTGTACGTAACCTTGCAGGTGAATGGCAGCTCTGCTGGTACTTACCACATCATGCTGCTCATTTCTGTACAAATTGGGAATGCATGGGAATGACAAAATGAATACAGGCAGTGAACCTGTAAAGGCAGCACAAAATTAGATCCTGTACGGGTCAGAGCTGTGTGTGACAGGCACCTCTCTCCCTTCAATGTTAGCGATGATTTGGCACCCTACCTGCACAGCAAAAAAAGCCTTGCTAAAACTGATCTGTGTGCAAAGCTTTGCTCCATACAAATGCTTTTCTCTTCTTAAAAAAAAAATGTAAAAAAAAAATTTCAAAAGGAAAGGATTTCTCCAATGTAGTTTCAAGGAATAGAAATCTTCAGCCGATGATTTTCTCTGCCTTAACGAGCTAATAGAGGAAAACAGAAAATACCACTCAGAAAATTGAGACACAAGCTTAGATAGACATCAAGGGAGTCTAGGAAACACTAAATGTTTAGTACAGTCATTAAGACCCCAATGTCTCTAAAGAGTGTTAGACTACAGCCAGATCATCTGGCTGCATCAGATCATTTGTTTGCATAGAAGAAAAAGTAAGGTATACTTTTGACCTTACATTTCCCTGAGTATTTCCAGGTACTTTTGCAAAGAAACTACAGTAGTCCTACTCATTCTCATATCTAAGTAACTGAAAAAACTACACTTACAGGATTCAAGTGTTCCTGTCAGGGTGCTACTGACTGCAGCACTTCTGTTTGACAGCATGTAAGACCTTGGCTCTGCTCTTTTTTTCCACCGTGTTCTTCTTTTTTGCCATTACTGTATCCAAGAAACAGCTGTTTTCCATTCAGGCCTGTGGGTGCAGGATGGAGACTGAGCTTTGGGACTCACTTCCAAAGCAAGACCACATTTATGAGACTTTCAGGCATCAGACTACCCTCCCCACAGGGGCTCCAGATCCCACACAAAGGTCTCAGAAGGAGCTGGGGGACACGGATGGGAATAGGAAGCATTGCTGTGCAAAGCTGTGGCTAGTCTGAAGCTGTAGTGGGTGGACTGATGTCAGAAGACATCTTTTGGGGAATTAATGGGATTACGAGTGTGTAACAAAGGATTTAATGAAGGAAAAACTTGGAGGACAGAAGGTGGAGGCCAGAAATATTCCAAGGGGGGTGTCCTCAAATGCTTCAGATGAATGCACTAGGTATCCATATTCCTCTTCTAATTATTTCAAATAACTTTATTTCCTGTCTCAGATTTGTTTTTCTAGAAGCCCACAGGAAACCTCCAGGACAATAAAGCAAACAGCTGCAGATAGGAAGTTAATGCTCTAATAAGAAATGAATAAATATCCTGAAGCTTTTATCTTTTGGTCCCAAAGCACTTTGCAGAGGTAGATCAGAGACACTGAGTGATTTGCACAGATAAATGGTGAATATACAGAAAATCTGGAATGGGCAAATGACCCTTCCCATGGGCCCATCATTACTCAGAGGAGGAGCATGAGAGGGATTAACTTGCAGGAAGAGCAGCTCCCTCTGGGCCCCTGTTAGCATGCTTGAGTACCCTGAAGGATAGAGCAAGTCTGGGAGAACCTGCCCTAGTCAGCTTAGCAACAGGAGGGCAGAGGGTTCATGATGTCCACTGCTGCTGTCTGCAAAGGTGGCAGACCCCCACAGGGAAAAAGTTGCTGGAAAGAACAGCAGTTGCAGAAGGACAGGCAGATCTCAATGGCTATGAACACAAGAAAAGATGTCTTGCTCTAAGAGCTGGAGCAGCCTTCCACAAAGGCTTAAAGGACAAAAACTCCATATATAACAGTTTGATTAAATAAGAAATTATTGCTATGTTAATGCACATATTGTAAGTGAATCCTACACTCAGTTGAGTTTAACTCAAAACCCCTCAAGTCTTTTGCAGGCCTCTAAACAAAAAGAGAATCTCCCTGGGCTTAGGGGGAGTCTTGGTATTGCCTATAAGATTTGCTTCCAGAAGCAAATATCTGGTCCAGTGATCTTAATCTGTTTAAAAAGTTTATTTCTCTTCTTCAGGTATGTCCTAACTGTAGCAATTTCTCCACTCACTTCAACAAAACCCCCCACTATTTTAAATGCATATCCTATGGTGATTCTCTGCCTGTGTGTTTTTCATGAAGCTTCCAAAATGGCTGTTTTTTCTATCCAAACACACTAATCGCTCAAGATAAATGTGCAAACTTTGTCTGCTTGAAAACATTGTCTGCAGCAGCTTTGTTGTTGGGTATTCCCTTGATCTGGCTGAGGGGAAACCATGTTCCCAGAAGCTGATTTTGAAGATGCATGCAAGAAGAGATGCAGCAGTGATGGGCACTGGACTCATGCTCCCCAGGAGAGCCGTCTGCCAGGCCACAGGGTGTGACAGGCAGAAAGAAGATGGCCCAAGTTACAGTAAAAAATGTCTGCAACTTAAATTTCAAGTAGGAAAAAGTCCACAGATTCCTTCATATGTTTTATGGAAGTAAAGAACCTGTATTTCTCCACAGAGTTCCAGTTCTTTGGAGAAACAGAGTTATGTGCCTCTTTCTGCACCACCTGCAGCTTTTCAGACCATACATGTTTCGCTTGCAACAACCTTCCAGAGACAGAACAGACTTCAAATTACAGAAGAAAACAGAATACTGTAGTATCAATTCTAACCCATATCTCAAAACTATTAATAGGAGCATTTGGGAAGAGATACTCAAGACACATTTTTAAATTTCCTTGAAACGAGCTGGATTAGGGCAGAATACTGAAGGAGCTGAGCTGAAAAATTGGCAATATGTTGCTGAGAAATAATTATTTTGTATATGGGTGCTTGATGTCTGTAATAGATTTGATCAAATGATAAACGGAAAATAAAATGATTTCTGACAATGGTGGAATGAAAGCAATCCTTATTTATGATGTGTGGCTACCCTTACTAACATAACCCCAAGGTATTCTACCCCAGAGAATCAAAATATTGCAGGCTAAGTCTTAACTGCAGCATTCAGCATCACTTGCTGTATGTTCAGTGAGGTTAATAGGGACACTGGCCACATTTGCACAGCAGAAAAACAGCTTTTTCCTTATCCTTTGGATTCTTCAAAAATAACACAGAGAGAATCAGGATGCTACAGCATGTCAAGATGCAAAAAGAGATTAAGTCAAAAAGATGTGCAGAGAAAGAAAATAGCTGTAAGGAAAGGAGGATCTAGGGGTAAAAGAAATGTGTAAAACATTATCCTTCCACATCTCTCCCTGAGCTCTGCTTACTTGGGGATTGGGGGCACTGCAATTTTGTATTTGGGCTGCCAAATTAAGTTCTTCACCTTTTATTCAAAGACATGCAATACTAAGAAATAATGTCTTTTGTTTTTATAAAAAATACAAAGACAAATGAATGCAGCTTCTCAAAATGAGATGTATATTTGCTGTATAACCAGAAGTCCCAGCCTAAACAATGACTTTTGCCATTAGAGCAATGCAGCCTTCCAATACGTGGTGTGACAAGCACCAAAAAGAATGGCTTTCATGAGATGTACACACAGAAAGGAAGATGAAGCAACAGAGCATTTTGTACGGGAAGTGATTTTCCTGCCTCTCCACATGGTGCCAGAAGGGCACAGTGACTGAAGGTTTTCCTACTGCTGTCTTGCAGGATCTTGTAAGAGCTGTTTTAAAGGCAAAAGGGCAGATGTCAATCCTTGATCTTTCTGTTGAGAGGGTGATCTATTAAAGACTTCACTAGCTGGGTATCTACTCCCTCAACAGGTTGCCAAACCCATTGCTTAAGGTAACAAACTCCCATTTACCAGATCAATGCTGACCCTACGTCAAAATGCTCAGTTTTCCTTTCATTGAATCTGCAAGTCATCCAAAAATACTTTACTAATTGGGAAAGGTAATGGTGGGAGGTAAGCATTGGAATTTCAGTGGTCGCTATGTAAAGAAACATAAGAAAAAAAAAGTCAGGCTTCTCTCTGAAAAGAAGTGCATATTTGTCCACTCCAAGTGCAAATTGATAAACTCTCTTAATCAGACAAAAGGAGGAGGTCATCAGCAAACTCCCCAAGACCTCCTCTCCCCATGCATCCCAGCAAAAGAAGACAGACAGTATAGGCAAACAATAATGCTGGGTGAATTGCCCAATATGTCTATTTAATTAGCACTTAAAGAATCACAAATGTGTTCTCCTTGCTTGAAGGAGAGAGAAGAACATGTCTCTGGCATTGCAGAGGGCAAGGCGGGGGGGGGGTTATAGACCATTTCACCTCAGTAGTCAAGAAGAAAATATTACAATGCATATCCAAACTGGAAAGACAAAAAAAGCTCCAGATTTTTTTCTGCTTTTCTCTTGTACATCACTGAGATGTGGGGTTTCATATAGCAGCATTTAATCCCTCTGCAAAAGGGGTGCAAATGATAGACAATGATTTTCTATGCATTCACAATTTTCCCACCACTGCAGAACTGGTATGTGTGTCTTGGAAAATAGTCCCGCATAAAAGCACATACATAAAATCAAATCATAAGATTCACAGAATAGGGTGAGTTTGAAGGGAGCTTTAAGGTCATCTAGTACAAATGCCCTGCAATAAGCAAGGACATCTTCAACCACATCAGGTTGCTCAGAGCCCCATCCAGCCTGGCCACGAAAGTTTGTGGGGCATCCATCACCTCTCTGAGCAACCTGGTTCAGTGTTTTTCCATCCTCACTTTAAAAAAAATCTTTTGTCACAGTCAGTTTCAGAGGTACAGTAATTTGGAAAATGTGCACGAATTGCTCTAACAATTATTGATGCTATTGAACTTCCTGCCCTGTAACAATGGAATTTTCTTGCCCCCAAAAGCATCAGTTCTGCAGGGCTCCTTTTATTTTTGTTGCTGTTATCTTTTATGACAGTCAGCCATAAAATCAAATGTGTTCCCTCAAAAGAACTCTCATCTTTGTTTTTTAAAACCAGTGTTCTTATTCTTTTCTACATTAATAGGAAAATATTCCAGAGACATAAAGGCATAAAAAAGACAATGACCTGCCTTGTATTTCACATACATAGGAAATGAAAGAGTCAAAGATGTGCACTAGACATTTCCAAAGCACCCATTTGACTTCTTTATGAAAACGCTTAGCTTTTTGCATAAAGAAGAAAAATTCTAGTGAGTCTGAGGATTTAATAACAGGATGTAATGATCTTCTGTGTAAAGCCTCAGGTTTCTCAGACTTGATCAGTGTAAAATATTTCACAAGGCTCTCTCTTCAGGTTAATTTAATTAAATAAAGTGGTACTAGAACACCCTGTCACTATCATGGTTCTCATCTTCTCCAACCAGAAGGCAACAACTCCCACAGAGTCCCCGTGCATGTTCTTTACAGCAATGCTTTACCCACTGTTTAAAAATACCCCACAGTGCAAAGTATATATAACTATTATTTTGTACCTTCTCTCTTTCACAAAGAAAAAAAATACAGAGAAAAATTATGTGAATATGGATTTTTCTCTCTTAAAAGTTAACCTTCTTAATGCACCCAACATTTCAATATAACAGCTCTCTTCAATGACAGACTGGCTGCACTCTAATTCCATCTTGTGTGCCATTGCTATTGTTGTGCTGTTTCCTCTGGTCTTCTCAATGACAGAAACAAATTTGCCTTATAAGAAGAGTTAATCATCTCCACATAGATTTCATTCCTGGGCACAGGCTCAAAGTCCATGAACACATAATCTTTTGCAAATCAAAACCTATTTCTCTCTTTCATGCATCATTTGCAATCCCAAGATGATGTACTGCTAGCATCACACCTGTATTTTAGTTCACTTTCTACCTGATTACTCGTCCTTTAGAAAGGAAAGCACAAGTGACCTTTACTCTTTTCCTCTCATATTTTATTGTCTGTTTGCCTTGTTTTTCTTTGCTTTGCTTGTCTATGTAAAGAATGGAAAGCCTGGTTCAAACCCAGCAGCAGAATATCTCCTCAGCACGGTCCTCTTTTTATAAGCAGGCAGAAGAGACCCAGGAAGAGTGAAATACCAGGAAAGAAGAAAGCACACAGTTTTCACTTGCTGGGATTACACAACTGACCCTGCAGAAACACTGTGTAAGTGAGATCCCTTTGAGCCCCAGGTTACCCATGGGAAGTCTAGACCTAATCCGGTTTGTGGGCAGTTTCTCTTGCCTCTCTAACCACAAATCAGGAGCAGCAGCAGCAGTGTAGGTTTGGACCTAGAGGGATCCTTACGTCACCCCCTGAACAGCTCAGTTATTACTCTGTGCCCTAGGTTACAACTGCACTAGCTAGGCAAAAATAACAAAAGAAACCAAAATAATCTCAAAAGTGATAGAGTCCAAGGGCTTTGCCAGTCTGACTGGTGCAAGCTGCCAAGCTGATATCTCCTTCCTCAGGTGCCAGAATGAACCCTCACAGTCATTGTCTCCTGCATTTTTTTTCTGCAGCTTAATCTGCAGTGAATATATTTTCTGGAGCTTCCATTGCTTTAAAGAAGATACTATTTTACCACAACCTTAATTTAATTCTTTACCCATTTCTATACCACTTATGTGCTATGAGCTCTAGATTCCCAATCTGCCTACAGGAAGGTTCACAAACACTGCAGGCAACAACCAAATTTGGATTTTGATGACAGTTTCATTTTAACAAGCTATTAGTACAACTAAATTTGTGGTTCTTGTGCTAATAACCTGATGATGTGCGCCCTCTTCCCCCCACTGAACTCCAGTAGATGATATTAATTTTTAATTGATAATCATTCTCATTTGCATGTAATTGCTGTTGTTTATTATGCAAAATATTTGTCCTCTGAAATATTTTGATGCTTCTCTTTTAAAGATTTGCCTTTCGTACTTGTAGAATGGAATTTCCTTCGTAGCATCACCAAGTTTTCTCACAATGAGATTTTTCAGAAAAAAGAAGGAATATTTCACCTGTAGAGAAAAACTTTCATGTTTCTAAGTGGTGATGTTCATGAAAACTTAAAAAATTAACCCAGCCATAACTGTCCTTCTGTTTCCCCACCTTCATTCCCTTGGGCTCCCATGGAATGAAAAACCCTGAAGATGAATTAAGCAACATGGATTTTTTTTTTTTCAAGCATTTCTCCTGAAGTCAACATGTGGAAAAGCCAATTTTTACAAATGAATACACAGGCCCCAAGTCTAATACAGACTTCTTTTCTACAGCCTTTCTTCCTACACCAACCTTCTCTTTCTCAAGTGAGAGTACCAAGAAAAGCTTATGCTTTTAATCTCTGTGCAAATAAATGAGCTGAAACAAATAAAACCTGGTTCACAAGAGACTTCCAAGACATCTGGTGGAGTTTTTTTTTAAGTAATTAGATCAAGTGGTGGTGTAATTCCCAAATGGAAAGTACCCTCTTGCTTGGTATCCAGTTATTTCTCAAAGCCATCAAAACAGCAGTAAGTCCTGCTTCTCTCCTTGCATGTGCCTCGGACTCTATAGATTACCAGTCTTCCCAAACACTGCTTTATTACTCAAGTTTTTAAAACTGCCCCCTCCCCCCTGCCTTTTGTTTTGTGCTATGAGGATCCTGTTTTACTTCCATGAACGTCAGTGGGATTTCTGGTATTGACTGAGGAAGGATACTAAGATATTGTAGTTCTCCTTCTTACAGGCTCTACTCTCTGTAGGCAGAGAGGTGCAATGAATAACAGCCAGGTGCTTGCTCTGGATCAATAGTGCTCTAAAGTGTGCCCAGGTGTGCTTTCTCCTTCTTTCTCACTAAAAACTGATTAAATTTCTCTCTTTTTTTCTAAATCTGCCCAAGAAAACATCATTCTAGTAACAACCCAATTGCTCCTTGACACTTCGGGGAGAATGTGGTTCTCAGTCTGTGACAGCAACACAGTGCAACCACCGTGAATTTGTGACACTGGGGAAGTGAACTGGGAGTAGACCCGTCTGAAGAAAGGAATTTCATTTTGTTTGTGCATGGTTTTCCTGGTTTTTTGGTTTCAGATTTGGTCAGGGTGCTCTACACTCCTGTTTCACTAGCTGACCTGGATGCAGGCACCACCCCTGTGCTACCACAGGAACACTTTTTAACACCGGATGTAGAATTCACAGCTGAAGTAAAGAGTAAAGAGGAGTAAAGAAAAAGAGCTGCCATACAAAACACCTGCTAGATTACAACAGTGGGTTTGATATTAATGGTGTTCATTCTCATCCCTTCACAACATAACACAAACTCACCAGAGGTTTCATCTACTCTCTCGTCCACCACATGGTCCTTCTGATGAACCCACTCGCTGTTGCACTTAAAATAGATCTGTGTGGCTGGGCTTGCTTTGCAGTACAGATTCACAGGCTTGTTCTTCACAATGTAAGCCTCTTCAGGTTCAATGAGGAAGTGGGGCAATGGCTCTGGAGGATCAGATGGAAAAGTTTCTGGAAGCTCATGAAAAAAGTCATCATCTGTAAAGAAAAAATGAAAGAACCAAAATTCAGCTGGCAGACACTTGCAAAAACTTCACAAAAATTAAAAAAAACATGCATACTTTTTGAATAAAATGTTATCTGAGGAACATTCCTAAACTGAGGTTTAGATGCACTGCTGTTTCCAGACTGGAAGAAACTGTTCTTTACATCCTGAGCATTCTTTCCTCTCTGTGATGTGACCAGGATGTGCACATGCACAGTCTGGGATCAGTCCTTTGTTACCATCATTGGCAATACCAGCAATAAAGCTTTGTGTTAGTGCTTGGTAGAGTTGCCTGCAAAGCCATAAAGAGAAATAATAGAAACTTTCAGAAGCTTCAAGGTCACATTTTCAATAGTGACTTATCACACTGTGTAATCAGGTGCATGCAATAGCTACTGCCAGCTGAGGCTGGTCCAAATAGGAAACAGTACCTTTTGTTTCAGATGAGCAATTTGAAATCTGCTGAGGGCAAAAGACTAAATGCAAGTCCAGTCTGCACCTTTTTGTTCGTGCTCTGACTCTCCTGCTAAGACTGTTAATGAAGGTGCCAAGCTATGCTTTATTTACTCTGTCAGTAGTACATTCGTCTGTGAAGTCTTTGCTAGGGAGAAGAGCTGGGAGCTGGGACTTGGGGCAGAGCAGCTGTGAAATGGTGACATTTTGGGCAAACGAGGACACATGCTATTGACATAAGGAGCCCCAGCATCTCTCTGGTGCTGCTGGTAAAGAATTAAGTCAATGAAAGAAGTCTGGAGAAGGAGGAAAATAATCCATAATGCAGGAGGCAAGACTGAAAACACCAAACGTGCATACTTCCCTTTCTCCCTCTTCACAAATCCTCTTTCACAACCCCTCTGCCCCTTTGTGCAGAGGAAGTCTTCCACATCAGAAAGCACCAAATTCAGTTGTTCAGAATAACCTTCTCCCCATCTCCCTCCCCACCTGCCATGAGAGCACAGGAACATCCAAAAGGCTCCGAGCAGGAAAGTGGTGGGGGGGGGGCACCAACTCCTGACAGACCCACCAGGGGCATGCTGGCAGTTCTGAAGGCCTCATTCCATCTCCCCTTTCTGCCTCTGACACAGTTATCATCACACCTAGTGTCAGACGTTGATGCTGATCAATAAAACGCCACAGAACATTCAACTAAAAATACTGGCTGGCTATCTCCTCCCTGCCAGTCTTCATGAAGATGAAATGTCAGGTGGCTCCCTCCTCAAACCTGAGACTTCCCTGTGCAGGCCGTGTCCAGAATTACAAGGGGCACGACCCTCCTTACAGATACTGCTATTCAGAAAGACAAGAAGGAACAGGGACAGATGAAGGACAGAGGGGAAGAAGGTAATATGGTACCCATTCATGCAGCTGTATGAAGGGAAACTGCATGTCTTTATCAGTGATGGGAATACCATTTTGTGAACCTCCTAAACTGTTTATGAAGAGAACATATGTTCACCATTTTTCTTCTTTTTTATTTCCCACCCCCCCTTCGTATTAATTTAAAAATACTCCTGTCCTTCTTGATGTCTCATTTTATAAGGAGTATTAGGCCTGACTCACTACTGCATCACTTCCTGAGAGTTAATAGAAGTGAACTGGTTCAATGATAGAAAAGAGGGCAACTAAATAAGGCCTGACATTCTTCTAGAAAAGGGAAAATCTGTGACACACTATAACACTTCCATTTCCAATTAATCATTTCCAGATACTCAAATTAAATTTAATTTTTTATCACTTTCCCATGCTTCCTTTTATTTCTGCAGTTTCTTTTTCACTCTGACCACACCAGCCTCCTTCTTCTGCAATCCTATTTCCTCTCCTCATTAGGTATTTCTTCTATTTCGTCCTTGCTCCATTTTACTCCCCATTTTTTTTTTGAGACAAGTTACAGCAAGGTAATGGGAGTCCTCATTTGGTTTCATGACAATGAAACACATCTGAACTGAATCAAGAGGCTTTTTGGCATTCCTCATCCCCTTCCATGCACACCTCTCCTCTCCCCCTCTCCCACATGCTGCTCCATAGACATCCACGACACAGAAACATTAGAGATGAATCATTTCCCCTGAATTGCCACAGGACGTATCTTTTTCTTCTGGTCATTTAATTGCAAATCAGCAAGCAGACAGATGGAAACTAACAAAGCACACATATGTTTTATAATTAAACAAGTATTGCTTCACTAATTTCTGGTGACTGAAAGAACAAATGTATTTATTTTCACCACTAAATTTCTGCACATTATCAAAGGCAATAATTACAATGCCTGACCAATTAAATGCACCTTATAAAAGATAACTAGAAAGTCTAAAAGGAGGGATCAGCAAGCTCCAAAAAAGAAAAAAGCAGGTTTTCAAAATAATTTCTTTAATCAGCCTGGAAAATGGTTGTGGGTTTTGGCTTTTCCCCCTGAGGGTAACTGCTTATAAAGTTTAGACATTATTTGTATGTATTCAAAGTACTGCCCAGTACATTATGATCTAGTCTCACATTTTGATTGTGGTGATAACTGCTTCTGTCCACCAATCTGGCATCCCACAGTCAGGTACAAGCCTGTTTTCTTACTGCCTTCTAGCTGTGATTCCTCCTTATGCTTCTTGAGCAATAATAAAGCTCAGCTTTATTTTTCCACACTCTTTCTCATTTCTATCAAGAGGCATCTGAACCACTCTTAAATGTTAGGGATATAGATGGAAACCATTCACAAACTGTCACACAAATAGTGCTCAAAGGCTGCCATATCCCTGGAAACTGGCATTTAAAACCGTCACTTTCAGAAAAAAATTAAGATAGTAGCTGAGAAAGATTTTTTTTTCCTTTTAAACCTGAGAATGCTCATTCAATCCCTGCCCTCATACTGCTGATGTTAATAGCAACAATGGTGTTTTTTTATAGAGCAATTTCTCAAGAGGAACATATAGAATATCACCATGCCTGGGTTTGGCAGAAAAAATAGCAATCCCACTGCAAAGCTAGTCTGCCTCCATTAGCACTGAGGGACCCTTGCTCCTGCTTTTCACTGCTGAAAGGTAACAGGTGGCTTAATCAACCTGTGTGAACCACAGTGGGAAGTCACTTGGTGCTTGCTGCATCCCCCAAAGAGATGGGGTTGGGTGCTGCAGGGAGGCAAAGCACCCCTTCCCTCTCAGCCAGGCACACCAGCTGAAACGACAGGATGGTGGTTTAGAGGTAGAGAGGGTGTGCAGCCCCAGTCCCCCTGTGACAGGCTGTGACACTTGCTTCTCAAGGAACACCGAAGAGGAGGAAGGAAGAAAGGAAGAACCTTTTCAGGAGGAAGAACCTTAAATCCCCCCGTGATGGCTTGGACATCACACGAGGCACAGCTGTGTCACAGCCTAAGACCGTCAGCCAATCCAGCTGCTGATCTGGGACAGGGTTTTGAACCATCAACCTTAACACACATCTTGGAGCCAAGTCTTGCATTTCATTTTCTGAATTACAGCAATATGCTGTTGTGCTTTCATTGTAAATGCTCACAGCAACATGCAAGCGTAATTATAATGTTAGTGTAATTATATAGCAAAATATTCCTAAAAATCCAACACAGAAAATGTCAATATAGGACATTTGACTGTCTTGGGATTTTTTGCAGGTGTCTAGGGAACAAGACCCGGTAACACCAAAGCAATCTAATGAAACTGTGTTTTCCTGAGGACAGTTTCCAACAACCAAATAAACACTTCCATCAGTTTCTCCTGACCAGTTCTGCCTAAACATAGGTCATTCCTGTCTCCATACAAAAATCAAACTCTAATTTATATTTTTCAGGGATGATTTTGTTATCATCATACGCCTGTTGAGCAGTTTCTATAATTTGGATGGGGGTTGCCTCTCATGGTGTGCTCCATTGCTGTATGAGTGGATAAATCTTGCCTGAGACTTTGATCTGCATCTCCCTGATGGTTATCACCAGTTATTTAAAATGCTCATCCTTCCAATGCTGCAACAAAGCAACAAACTTTATAACTCTCTCATTTAACTCTCTTAAGTAGTTAGACATTTTTTTTTCTTTTGTCTGGAGGAAAAAAGCTAATTAAACCGTTTGGGAGTGATCTGGAAGTGTAGATACAAACAAACACTAAAAATTCACATACTTGATTTCCAATCATTATGCCAATGTCATGTGCAGCAAGTTCCCCTCACAACCTTGATCAAACGCAAACACAAGACACACATTGTTCTCCCCTGTTGTAACAAATCCCCTTCTGTGCTCAGTAACTTTGAGCTGCGAGTTTACTTCTGCAGTATGTCACATTCATCTTTATTTTCACATAATAAAGTGTACAGCCCATCTGTTGTTATTGACTGATTTATATTAGCAAGACAAAAGACCTGATTAATGGTACTGCTAAACTGGTTCCAGTCATGCAATTCATTCATATTAAGAAAATAAATTTTTAAAAGCCACTTTAATCCATAAACTTCATTGGAATTTTTATTTTTTAGTTGCTGGCCCAAATACAGGCACACTTTTTTATCTGCCTTCTGTAGAATCTGACAACTGTTTTTTGAAAGCAAAGTCAAATGCAAATCTATAAGAACAGGGGAAATGCCACTGAAATCAACATCAATACAATCTGGCATGGGCTGTCACATATAGGAATTTTACCTTAATTTTAGTTCAGTTTCCTTTAAAGGTAAAACAAATTTTTGCCTAAGTCAAGAATCTTTTGATGCTAGAAAAGGTCTTTATTCTTTTCATGCATTTGCCTGTAAAACTGTACATATTATAGCTCTCCATGCATAACACGTGAAAAGAGAGATTTAATGGTATATTTCCCCTTTTATGGATTAGTATCCCTGCTCTAATCTGTGGCAGGAAAATATTGTGCTCCGTACACCAATCTATTCATCTCTAGATCACTAGTTTTATTACTATATACGAAGCTTTAATTCTCATCAGCCCAGCATATAACTCAGTATATATCTGAACTGCGAGACTTGAACTATTATTGCTTAGATGATAATATATTGGACCATTATCTCTTCATGCGAGACCTGAAGCAAATTCTTCTCAAATGGAATTTACTTCAGAATGATTCAAGAGCAATTTAAAATGAACGGCTGCGAAGTTAATTCTATTTGCATTTGGATGCCCATCACTCGCCAAGATCATTCCCCGAGTGTTGCAATAAAGGCAGCTGGAGTTCACTGTATGGATGGGATTTCTGTTCAGGTTTTAATGTTATGATTAAAAAGCTTTCTAGAGCAACAAGTACTGTTTACTGTGAAATTAACAGCAGGTGCTAGCTCAGCCAGACGGCTTATCAGGATGGAGGAAAGGGTTTGGATTACAGTGCACACTCTTCCAGGAAAGGAAAATTGCTCTGCTGGAAGTCCTTTAGTTGCAGGGTTATCTACTCTCCTAGGAAGGGCATGCAGTGCCACCAAATGGGACACAAAAAATACTGTATGGCATAGAGCCTGCTTCCACCTTAGAAGCCCAAAACACCATGGAGCTATGAGTCCAACAGCAGTCCAAGATGAACAAAAATTGGGAGAAAATAGGACTTTTTCTAAAAATCACTTTTGAACAGTTTCCATACCAAAAGGCCCTCTCAACCCTGCCTCAGCTTTGGAGACCACACAGGGACAGAGAATGAGCGCAGCAAAGCGTAACCTGTGCCCTGAAAGAGAAAGCACATTTTCCTGCCTTGGCCTGGGGAGAAGGAGAGTGGCTTTCTTAGCACCTACCCTCTGTCAGCCCTGCCTCTGGCTGATTGCAAGGTGAGCATGCAACAAGGCAGTCATTCCTTATTCTTCAGCACCTCAAAGGGGAAGGTATCCCTAAATAGCCAAGGAAGACTGCAATTTTGCAACAGCAAAATATATGCCAACCTTGGAGGCTGGCATCTGCTTGCTTGCAGCTGAATTCACTGGCAGGCCTTTATGTGCCTAAAGATGAGGCTTGGTTTTGTGGCAGCCCACAAACCAGGTCCTTCTTGAACTTTGCTGGACCCTCCTGGAAGCAAGGTCAAGGGAATTTCTGACTCAGATTTACTGAGCACCCACAAAATTAAATGCTCTTTTCATCAGGGAAGGCAGAGTGCAGGCACAGTCTGGGAAAAGTGACAGAGAAATCGATAGGGCATGCAATGTTCATCTTTTTTGGGTGACTTCAGTCCAGAAACAGAATAAATAAAGACCACAAAGAGCAATGAACTTTCCCTGCACCTGCAGCAACTCAGTGAAGACTCTCCAAGCACATCTCAGCTTACCAACACATCCACAGGAGGTCACACCCAAGCTTTGCTTGCACTTAACAAAGAACATATGCTCTGAGTGGCTACACATGCGTCAGAAGGCTGCTGGGCAAAAGTCTCCCTCTCAGACACAGGAACATCAAAGAAAAGCCACCCCCTCAAATGCAGGAACATCAAAGAAAAGCCAAACACATCCTTTCCTGTCCTTCTGTACCGCTAGACAAAAAAAGGAACTTTCACTGCAGCCCAGGAATCAATACTTGATCCATGGTCAACTACAGGCACCAACCTGAAGCCCTTTCAAAAACCCAGACAATGGGCATCTCAGACACCTGAAATACTGGATTATTGGCTCAACTAAAGAGTCCAGGAAGGAGGTTTCTATTATTTGTATTTAACAAGCACAATTACTGTATTAGATATGGCTTACTTATTTAGGATGGTCTGTGTAATATAGACTGTATATATAGACCATGCTCAATAAATAAGTCACACCTAATACAGTAATCATGCTTGTTATACCCACCATACTCCGACTAGCCTTTCTCAGAAAGCTGTGATTAGCTAAGGGGAGAAGAAAACACCATGCTTTCCCTTTTCACAGCAGTGCACAGTCTGCCATTACACTGGGGAACTGTTGAGGGTGGGAGCTGCAGCTCAAAAGCAAGGAGGCTTCACAGTCAAAGAAAGCAGCCAACTGAGTGGCTGCTGGTGCTCCCCTGTGGCAGCCCTATGTGGAGGGGAGCCCTTTCCTCTTGCACATTTCTCTCTGCGCTCCTATTCTACGTGAACACTGCATGTCCAAATATAAAGCCAAGGGCAGAGGAAGATGAAAGAATAAACGGTTATCACTCAGCCACAGACAATGTAAACACTGTGCAACCGTGTTGCCTACAGCAATCAGTGTGTTCTCCATCTCCCTTGTTCTGATTGTGCCATCTCCTTCTCTCAGGCCAGTGCTTGAAGTACATCTTGCCTGGGTTACCCTGGTAAACTGCACTGCCAATTCCAGTGGAGTCAAATATGATTTGCACCAGAGTAAGGAAAAGGAGAATCATATCTAGATGAGGAAACCACTGTACCACCTTTATAAAGAGTTTTGCAAGTTATATCTTACTGTTGGGGAAAAAAGCACTTTCCCCCAGTTTGTTAAATCCATAATTATAATTAAAGTTTATTTTTCTCTTGAAACTTTGACATCAACCAGATGAGAGGAAAATTGAAAACAAAGCCCTCAGTGCTCTGTAACAGAGGGATTTTTTTTATACAATCACTGCTAATTCAAAACCTGCAGGAACATATGTAGACATGACATTTTAGGTTCTGTATCCAGAACATTTCCATTGCCCTGAGACAAACTGTCCGACTACCAGCTGCTGCCTAAAAATGCAAGAGATGGTGGAGGTACTCATTAGCATTGGACTCAGCGTAGGAAAATGCCAGAAGATGGTATGATTTCATGCAAAGCAACTGAAAATACTTTCTGTCGCATATGAAGAGCACCAAGCTGTTCTTTGAGCAACAAGGTTTATGAGACTTGTCAATACAAGAAACTTAATGCAGTAATCTGCAAGCACTACTTTCTGTGAGTCTGCCTAACCGTGTAAATAGATTAAAAAGGCTGGAGGCAAATCATCAGGGGGTGAGGCTGACTTATGAGCATTGAGAGCATGACATGCAAAGTGAAGAGGTAAAGGCCCTGTTCCCTTGCTGCCCTGCCCCGAGTACCAGCAGTCACATCCCTCTTTGCAAAATATTAATCACTTCTGATGGGAACTTGTGCTTGTACAGAGCTACTGGATAAGGCTGGCTCAGTTACTGTGCCATGGTTCTCAAAAGCACAGCACTTGAAAATAAAATGCATGACAAACAGCAGATGACATCAGTGACATTTCATGGTGATTACCCTGTGGAAGTTTCCGCCCTCTTTCCACTTCCAGGGTTGTCAAGCATTGGAACAGGCTGCTCTGGGAAGTGGCTGAGTCACCACCCCTGGAGATACTTAAAAGATGTACAGATGTAGCACTAAGTGATACGGCTTAGTGGTGGATTTGGCAGTGCTGGCTTAACAGCTGGGCTGTCTGATCTTAGAGGTCTTTCTGACCTAAACTATTCCATGAACGTATGATTTGTTTAATAAAATATTCATGCTTAGGGGGAAAAAAAAAAGTGGGTTACAAACTATCTCCAAAACTTTATCTCCTTACTCTGTCACATAACAAACTCACAGAGTAACATGCAAGTGCTGCTTTGCCAAGCACTCACATGGTATTGTAACTGTGAGCTACAGGCATTTAATTGGAAAATTAACACAGCTCCTGTTAGATATGGTTGTGCTGGTAGAGTTCAAGCCTATTAGTGCTAGTTGTGTCTTCTCTGATACAGATGCAACATATAAACAGCAGAGAAACTTCAATGTCAGCCCACAAGATTTTGTGTCCTCCCTCTTAAGAATTTTTAATTTTGGATTCTAGATCGTGATGGGTCTGTGTGATGGCATGGGATCTCCTTCTAACCACCTGAAAAGCAAAGTCTAATTTGAAACACTTCTGCCCCAGCTGCCATTAGTGGTCATAATGGTTGACACAAGGTCAAAAATTATGAAACCTCTGAGGAGCATCATTTCCTCTTAAGTGTTAGGCTTCACTTCCCTTTGACACATTAGTCCTGAAGCAGCTCCAGGCTCTTGACCCCTTCTTTAACCCTGATAACTAATTAAAGATGGACAAGGCTTAGGCTAAAATACTTTTTGTTAAACCTATTCATTCTCAAGTCCCCTTCAGGCACTCTTTGTCACACAGGACAGAGCCTGCCATATTTACATGAACATGAAAGAAGGTGCCTGTTACAATAACACAAAAAAATCTCCTCTTACAAGACCTGACAACCTTTGTGGTTAGATGGTAGAATTCATTTTACAGCACATAAAATATATTCTCAACACATACTGGAAACAAGTTTCCTGGGTATAGTCCAAAGCATACAATTCAGGAAAAAATCCAAGGATAATTAACTCTGCACACATTTTTAGAAATAGAAGTTCAGACTCAGGACCTTTATCTGACAGCTATGTCAACAGTCTAAACATGGTGTCCCAAACATGATAACCAAATGAAAAATTGATCCCACCTTTTCTCACGCTCTTAAGGCTCTATCATGTACTGGAAACAAAGGCAGAGCTCAGGCCAGAGTCATCAGTTGCAGGCAAATGGATTTTAGGGCCAGGGGTAAATCATATAACACAGCACAAGTTTGTTTAACAGAGAGAAATCTGTGTGCAATGAATTTTTGGTGGCTATGGCACAATGAAAGGAGCTCCATACTGCTACCTTGAGTGAGGATCCGAAACTCAGTATTTACAAATACATTCTGTGTTTTTCATGTTATTTATATTAATGATTAAGCTTGCTTCTTGTATCAGTATGTTAGAATTCAAATGTCAACCTTTTGTTTCTAGCAAGAATAGTTATTTTTACCCTTACTTTTCTAATTATTAGAACTGCAGCAGAGCTTCGCTCCCAGTTTTGTAACATTTTCAATGAAAGCATTTTTGTCTCATCAAAAAGTGATGATTGAACATCTCCTGAGTAATAAAACTGAGATCTAGTGGGATTTCATGGATCCTAATTCCATGAGCTATCTGAAGTGTATAGTTAATCTAGATAGCAGTGTCACTCCACCTCAGAAAAAACACAGGACACTTAACTATACCTAAAATAATAGCCCAGTTGCATGGCCACCTGGTTAAGGCATTGAGCTGAGACCCAGGGGATAGATATTCTTCCATAACCTTGGGGAAATCTAATCTGCCAGCTTCAGGGTCCCATCTGCAAAATGGATGTAGGAGTTTAATAGGTAGCACTCTTTGTTCGCTACATTCAAACTGAGCAAACAGCTCTGTACTGAGATGCTTCCTTCAAAACTTCTCCCAAATGCATGCCAGTATCATTTGCTAAACAGCCAACAGCTGCAGAACGGACCACAAACAAATTTATGTTAACAAAATGACCAGGGAACAAAGTCTGTCTATGCTGGAACTGATGTGAAGTCTGCCACTGCTCTCCCTTTGCATCAATGGAGCAGCCTGGCCTTGGGTGCTCTGAAGGGCTCTCTCCATGGGCTAGGGGAATCCTGCTGTCCTGAGACTAACATTAATCCTCATGAATATCTACATACTTACTACTTCTTTTCATGGGTCTTAATGAAATCATTATTTGTCTGGTGCTGGTTACCTAATTTCACCCACAGCAAATTTTTCAAGAACCATAAATTATTTTGTATGAGGCTGATTTATCCCAGCAGAAGTCCAAATTGAATTAGAAATCCATTAGCTGAATTCTAAGCAGGAGCTTCTGGGGAGAAGGGGAAAGGAAGTGGGGGGAACTTGGGAATCTGAATATCAGATGTGGAAAAAGGGAAAAATCCTTAAAAGAAGTAGAAAAAGAATAGAAAATGTAAATATCTTCTTAATGAATTAAACACCCAGGTATTTATAGAGCCAGATGGAAAAACACAGATTACTGCCTAGGATCAGAAATATGACTTGGACATTTATTTATTTATTTTGACTAGCAATTGGTTTTGTAAATACATGAGATTTTGTAAGCAGATGAAAAACTCTGTTCCACTTGAATATTACAGTTTCCATCATGAAAATACCAACAGATTGTGTGTACTATATATATTAATAAAGCTAATAACGAGCTGTTCAGCCAAATCTTAATACAAAATAATCAAAGGCATTCCTCCCTCTGAGAGAAAATGAAAGCAAAAAAAGCTTATTTGCTTTGGAAACATACAGGATGATTTAACCAGCTATTGTCCTCCATTCAGAGCCTCCTTATTTGGGGACACACATGGACAGTGTATCTCATTGAGCACATGTTTATTTGCAGGTGAATATACCCTCTCCTCTTGCCGTCTACCCTCACCATCAGTAGACACAGCAAAGCAAGGCTGATGGAAGGTGAATGCTGCAAGTTCATTGGTATTAACACCCACCCTATCCTTTTCTAAAGCTGGAAACTGTGATGGACAAGGCTCACAGAGGGAAACTGCACTAAAGTCCCTGTCATATGAGTTACAGAAGCAGTCTGCAGCCACACAGTTCCTTCAGAAATTGGTTACAGACAGAAAATCTTGCCCTGCAGTGACTAATTTCATTCACACTCATTCTTAAGTCCTACTGATGTCTTACTCACAAGCTCTCTAACAATTAAAAAACAATAAAAATCTTAACATTCAAAGGCAAACCTGAGACAGCACTCTCCTGGCTTTGGTTTGCCTTCAACTCAACCTTTAGCTCAAGTGTCTGTGAACTATCACCTTTTCCAACATCAGGAGCACCCAGGACAGTTTAAACAGAAGTTGTGACCAGAGAGCAAATGTGCAGTGCCTGTGGGAAGCTCTGACACGTGCCATCAGACTTCTGAATCCCAGCAGGTAGAACTCCAGTACAAGCAAAGTGCACGGTCAACCTTCCCAGCCACCACCATACCCTCTGCCTCCAAATCTTTCCAAGCTCACTCCATGGACACTAACAAGAAAAATGAGGTTGGGGGGCGGGGGAAGGGAGGTCTTCTGAGTATTCAGTAATCAAAGTTATTACTGGAAATAATAGCTGAAGCAGAGAAAACCCCAGAAAGTTCTGAGAACAGATCCAGCACTGAAGTTTTATGGAAAGACAAGAGTGAGTGTTCAGAGACCACCAGCTGAAGTTTAACCCCTGAACCTATGGATCACACATTGACTTGCTTCCCTCCCTTATCTGTTCAGTTCCTTGTCTGCTACATCCATTTTTAATGTAAGACTCCAACAGGAACTGTTATCTTCTGATAACGTGATGTCAACAGAAAATGCCACTGAAAGTGGGGCTTCAGGTCCTGCAACACAAAAGCCTTGCTACCAAGTTACACTGCATTTCTCAAAAGTGCTGTGAATTGGTTTGGATGAAATCAGAAGCACTCTGCAACTCACATCACAGGTCAGATAGTAACAGGATTGTGTTTCAGCAGCTGAAAGTACACAGCAGAAACAGGGAAAGGGCAGCTTGGAGTGTCTCTGGCTCGATGGCCTCTAGCAGCAGGGATAAGAAACAGAGACATCCACCTCTGTCCTGCAGATGCCACAGGAGATAACACTGCACAGCATGCAGGACAAGAGCATTTAGCCAAACTGGCCCTTAGATCTGCATTGACTGGACTGGGACACAGGGGCATTTATACCTGTTGTTGATTCCCTTGTGTCTAAGGAAAGCGGTAATGGTACAGATTATTCCAAGAAATTGGATTTGTCTGTATCTCAGTCTAATCCAAAGACTGTAAATCTCAGGTCTCAACTCCCTCAGCACAAGTAAGTGTGCTGTTGGTGCTAGAGCCTTGGCCCTAACAAGAAGCAAGTAGATTCCTTCGGTTTTGATTTTTAAAATACAGATCTGCACTCAAAAAGATAGAGCAGCAGTGTTAATGAATGAATCTAAAACATAAAGAAACACTGGAGAGGAATAACAGAAATGCAATTAAATTGGAGGCTTTGCTGGGCATGCTTTGTGCTGTGGTATCATATTTATTTATTCGGCACTCCTCAGCAAGTCAGCTCAAAGCTAAGGAGCAATGAATCAGTGCTCTAATCTCCCTCCCCATCATCCCCAGCCTTTGTGAGGAAACTGATATCCAGCCCCAGCTGAATCTGTCGAGTTCTAATCATAAACACCATCACTAGAGAAACACAGACCTAAGCTATCTGACTGATCGGAGCACAAGACTTACGTATTTCAATTCCACTTTAGTTTTCTCATTTCTTTCTTCATCCCTTTTCTTGGGTTTTCTGTCATGTCTTTTCTCCCCACATTTTTATCTTTCTTGCCTCTAGGTTCTCTATTTTTTTTTTAATCCACATCCCTCCCATCCCTTTTTTTTTTTCAAGTACAGCAAGTATAACTGGTCAGGAATCTCCTTATGGATACTACAAATGGATAAGGATTAGTAGCCAATAAATGTAGACAGAATGACTGGGGACAGAGACCTCACAAAAGCCAACAACAAAACTAAAAAGCTGTACCTACTTTTAAACTCTCAGAATAATTAAGAACAGATCTAATTTATCCACATTCAAGCAAAATCCTCTTATCTGTGCCATAGTAATAACATTCTACCATAAAAAAAGAGGTGATCCTGCTGTATTTTGGTGTCTAACCAGAGAGAACAGTTTAAAGTAGTTCTCCAGTTAGTTTAAACAGCTTTTTCAGGTCTTCATTTAGCAAAATTGGCTTGAATAGCACAAGTTCATTTTTTAGTTAGGTACCTTACCCAGCAGGTTACTAATTTGTGACCAGGAAACCACAGTAGTATTAAATCAAACGTATCTAAATATATAGTAGAAGGTCACAATCTGTGATTGCACTAGGCTTGGGGCAGAAGGACTAGAAAACACACAAAATTAATTGTTAGCCATAGTAAGTGGAACTTTTCACCAAAAAAGTCATTTGCAGTGGTTCCATTTTATTCTCTAAGCCACATTTCCTTTTAACTGGCAAAATCACAGCACATAAGCAAATTAATATCTAAAATAAAACAGCAGCTGTGCATTTGGGTAGCAATTGTATGGAAGAAACCTCAGAAGCTCGTTAGTGATACTTAATGCAAGGGGTGTGTTTTGGTTGGCTTCCCACTGTACTCAGTGCTGATGCCAAAACACATTATAGTACAGCTGAAAACATGTATTGTATGAGCAAGACTGTCAGCACTTTGCTCACACTCACAAGCTCACACACACAGTTACACACACAGCTGAAAACAGGTATTGTCTGAGCAAGACTGTCAGCATTTTGCCTCAGGAAGCTGGGCTGTAGCTTTCTATTAATGATAGAAATCTCTATAAGCTGAGTTGCTTCTTTCCCAAGCTTACTTCTGCCGTAAGCACTCCTGGGAAACAGGTAGTAAGCTGTCACTCTACCGACACTAAACAGAGCACAGCACTTCCCACCACTGTAAATTAACCTGAATTTGCCTCCCCCCTTCAAAAAATGCCCAACTCTTACATTCATCTCTGCCAATATGCTGAACTCATAGTGCTCTGTACCATTTACTCACAGCAGAGCCTGGTTTTTAAGTGACTTGTTCTCTTCCAGGATTCTCCTTCTGATACAGGACCACTTATGTCCTGTCCAGGTGACCAGAAACTCAAGCAGATTGGAAGTCAATTAGGAAAAGACTCTTACACAAAAGCTAGGGAGCAAATAGGCCAAGGTACTGGGGACACAATCTAAAGCTTCAGAGAAGCAAATATTCCCAGTCTGTTTTTCCATCACCCCACACACATCAGCTTTTTCAAGTTCTGAGGATCTCCAGCACAGCACCCCTCAAACCTGTGACCTGCAGGCTTGGAAAGCAGGTACCCTGTGCCATCCCCAATTGTACCTCTGTACCTCTGTACTTGGTACAACCATCACCACTGCCTGGCCCTGCAGTCAGCAGAAACCTCCTGGCTTCATATTGCCCCAGCCTGCTACTCACAGGAGGAAAACTGCCAGTACCCCAAGAACTGGCTTAATGTATGCAAAGGGTGCAGAAGGAGAGGGGACTGGGTAGCAGCAAGAGCAGAGAACAAGTTGCTGTACATGACAGTTCATTTCTGGATAGCTGAGGAGATTAATGCCTTCACCTGCTGCTTGTGCATTACTGTCCTCAGCCATACAGAGATGAAATGCTGTCATGTACAGCAACTCTCTCTTCACTGCTCAAGCGGAGAGAGCTCATGCAGTGACTGCTCTCCTGAACCCCACGGCAAAGAATCTTTAATTAAGGGAAGCATAAATATGAAGCATGCATTGTATTTAAACAATGTACTGTACATGCTTCATCCCTGAACAACTGGAGGAAAAGTGTGAAAACTGATGATGCCATGAACAATCGTAGCATGGATCACAACAGTCAGCTATGAAATAAGTCTTCTCTTTGTTAAATGAGTAATGTCAAAGAATATTGTTCAAATCTTTCTTGATATTTGTCTCACTTTCCCTGGTTGTATTACTGCTCTTATCACTTGCCGTTTTTAATATCTCCTACAAACCTGAAAATAACTTTCCCAGGCACGTTTTTTTAAATTTTTATTTGTAGCATGAAGTAAATACTAGAGAAATTGCTAGGCTGGTTGCTTCAACACCCCAAAATGAGGAGTTCTGCAAGTGCACAGTAAACCTGTTCACCTGGCAGAAAACCTGTCTACTTCCTTGTCAGCAGTGGTCTCATGCATCTTGAAGATGATTTTTTTTTCTTTTTTTCTTTTTTTTTTACAGCATGGAGACCCTGTCAGACTGAGAACTGACTGAATCAGGAGTCAAGCCCACCTTTCAGAAATTTCAGTCTAGTCTTCACTCTTCTAAATTAGGCCTAGTCATCACTTAGACAAACTTTGCTGGGGATAGAGTTGTCACGTTGAGTTGAGATTTTTCCCATAGCCTAGGGAATTTAGAGTCAATTATTCCTTGAAAGCAGTTCATCTAGCATTACTAGACTGCTTTGAAAGACCAAACCTTATGTCTGAAGCAATCTTACCCCTGGGCTCTCTGCTGAGGCCACAAATGGAGACCAATCTAGATTCTGAGACTCATACTGAAACTCATAATGAAGAGTTCATTAGAAAGCCAGCACGAGCACAAGTTAAGGTCAAAACTCTCAGGTATCATTCAGTTTCACAATAAGCAATGTCAGACAAGAAATAAACCAAAAAATAAACCATACTACTGTCTGTACCTCTTCCAAACAGGTCTTTTCCAGATGCTTATTTTCACCTACATTACTCAGGTCAGAATACACCTCAGACTGTAACTCTGAATTTAATAAATGTCTGGAAACTAAGTTCATAAACCTACCCAAACATCTAGATCCCAGTGCACATACACTGATTTCCTCTACCAACAAACTACTGCAGGATACACAAAATTTTGATTTGCATAGCAGCATGATTGCAGTACCAGTCAGCCCAGTTCAGTTGGGCTTCCAGTTGGTTCTGTAGTCAGAACAACTCACATTAGAGCTGACAGCTCAGAGATTTTGGAGATGTCTAAATATATATGGGCAGTATAGATATATTCACCCATATATAGATGAAGAGATGCTTTTCTTTAGAAAAATAACTAAATGTTTCCTTCAAAAAACTAAAAACTTGCACTAAAATGGGCATTCTTGAGCTTGTATTTGTAAGTCTTGCAGCTGCTTCCACTAATGTCACGTGAAAACTATTGCCTTCATCAAGCTCAGCATTGATCCCATTATTTGGTCCAATTTTCTCAAATTACTTACTTTTAGTCTTATTGTCTCATCAGATATATTCACTAGTTTCT
Organism: Trochalopteron elliotii; assembly: GCA_024734555.1. Lineage (NCBI taxonomy): Eukaryota > Metazoa > Chordata > Aves > Passeriformes > Leiothrichidae > Trochalopteron > Trochalopteron elliotii. The sequence continues at coordinate 6,979,620 of JANPWX010000008.1, forward strand.
CTGCTACAGGCCTCCCTTATCTTATTTCTGGGACGATTCAGGTTTCAGCTGCTCAGATATATATAACAGTAAGTCTTCTACACTCTGTAAATACCCCTGTTTAGGTACAGTAACAATCTTACTGAGGCAGTGCAGAAGGCAAAGCATTTTAATTCAGGAACACCCATATGGATCTTGTTATGTTGTGGACAGAGTAAATAAAAACCTTGTCATCTGTTGTGGGTTTTGCCATTTCTATGAACAGAATTTGCAGCATCTTATGTTCCCTCTAGAGGGATAATGCAGGTGCAGCTATATCTTGGGACCTTTGAAGGCATAGACCAAGAGATTTTATGCTTTTTAGGCCACTTCATTCACATACTCCTTTGCATAAAAACTATAAGTACCACAATGGGGTAAATGTAAACTGAAGAAGCCATCAGATAGCTAACAGCTCTTCTGCCAAATCCATCTGCCTGAACTTGATCCTTGTTGGGAATAACACATCATTGTTATTATTATTGTATAGAACTCCTCCCCATATTCAATTTTCTGACCATGATTCTCCACAGAAGAAGTGACCCAATTGAATTAAAAAAAAAAAAAAAATAAAAAGGAGAGAGAGGGAATATGAAAGCTGGAGAAAATTAGCATGCAATAAGCCATTTCTTCCTGTCAATTTTCTCGTCTCCTTTTATTAACAGATTTGTTTTTGAAGCAATTATACACGTGCAATTCATTTGTGGCATCTCTTTACTTGCCTCCTGACATAACCATTATTAGGGCTGTCACAGCTGATCAGCTGACAGCTAGAGAAAGGCAGCTCTGCAGTGTCCTGGTACTGCCAGTCAATACCAGCTGAATAATAACAACACAGCCCGCGAGCTGCCTATTATTTTTCTTTCCAGTGGCTGTGTTGAGAATAGTTCCTGCAGAATTTTGACAGAAGCAGGGAACAGTGAGGATGGTCTTCAGGAGCTCCCTGAATCACGTGCCAGCCATAGATGCTGCTGTTTCACCACCCTCACAGGCAGGTGCCCACCATGAGTGGTGCTGAGCTCTCAGCATGCCCCATCAAAGCCTGACCAGTACATGGTGTGCTTCTGAAATGATTCAGGCAAATTCTCACAAATGTATGGTGCTGCCGGTCCTGTCACTCCAGAGCAAGCTGTGTATGCCCTGAGGTTTGCAAAACTAATGCAGCCCAGCTGCCTGGATGGATTTCCCCCCTGGTGAACAGGAAAAATTGGTGAAGCTGTCTATTATTATGAAGAACCTGTGAGAGTGGGGCCAGGAGTGCCAGCACTATTTTTTCAATCATACATCACTATGGTACATTTGATTATCATTGCTGTGAAGCACACTGTGTGCTGACTGTACCAATTTTGTCAGGAAATTTGCAGGCATGCTGTATTACAGCTACCAACAGCTGTGTCCCAAGCTACAATGACAACTCAATTCTCTGTGCAAGACAAGACAGTCATGTGGGAGCAAGACTTTGCACTCTATTGGCTTTCCCTGTGCTCTCAACTTCCTAGTCTAGGACAACACGAGGCATGCTCCTGCCAGGTGTGGAAAGGAAGATTTACATCTCACATGGGAAATAAGTCCAGCCCAGTACAACATAATCCTAGTGGAAAAGTCCTGAGAGGAAGGGTGTGTGACAGATGTGTACACAGGGCTTAAAAGGTCAATCCCAGCTGTTCTACAGACAACTTGAATAAGCACGGGCAAGCCATTCAGTCCATATGATCATAGCAATAATCTTTATTCTTTCCACCCTTATTTTACCCTTTAATATTTTCAAGTCCTGAGGGGACAATTTCACTGGATTGGTGCTGCATCTGGAACAGATCCACCTTATCCTTAAACTCAAAGCCATTGCTACACATCTACAAGAGTCTTCCCAAAATCACATTTAGACACAGATGCAACATATTTACACCTGGTGGGAAGACACTTGACTTTCCACTGATTATGCATTTGATCAAAGAACCATTTTTCTCTGAGACAATGCAAATAAACTGATTAATATGTGGGTTTATTTTAAAGTGAGCCCTTCAAGAAATTTGGCCTGTGGGTGTCAGACCATTTTGTTCTCCCTATTGAATAAAATGGATGTATTATGCTTCCCTTTGAGTTTAATCTGGGTCTACAACATAATTTGAATTGTATTTGCAGGCACTGAGCCACTTTAATCTTCACAGCTTGGATAATAAAAATGATGAAAAAGTGACAGGTTTCCCTTCAGTACATTTTGTGCCAGTCCACCTGGGATCCTGGATATTTAGCTTCCATTGCAATCTGCAGTACTGGATCTTCAAAAGTATTTGTACCAGTGGTACCCAAGATAAATACAAGCTGTAGTGTGTCTAGATACTACCCAGAAATAGCCAGAGACTCACTGAAATAGCACACAGAAGCTGGGCACATGGGAAGGGAGAAAACCTTTCAGCATTTTTCCAGTGATTCTTTTTGACTTTGAGCTTTTTTTTTTCTTTTCAGCATGAACATGTGATTGTACCATAGAGAATTTAATGCAGAATTGCCATATTACCAAATGCCCATGATTGGCCTGAAAGGGACAAAACTAATAATTTACTCACTGTTAGGTAGTGATTTTGGAAGAATTTGTCTCCTGTTATTTACAACGGAACAGAGACTACAGCTAATTTATGAAAAAGACAAATTCACTTTGAAAAAAATGAAGGAAATGGTCATGTAGAGGAAGAGCACCATAGCACAGCTCTGTCACTGCTCTCTTGACACCAAGGGAGGATGTCAGAAGTCTGGAAAAAAGAAGAGCAGGCATTGACAGCTGTGAGGTGAGAGGCCCTGGCAGAAGAAGGGGATACCACAGAGAGAGGAAATGTAGGTGCCCATCGGAACCTGTGTGTTTCCAGGGTAAGTCTAGAGGCATGGGAGTGCAACATAATCACACAGAAGAGAAAAACCTAGAACTCCCCCTCAAGATGAGCTTAATTTAATCCAGGACCAGGAAAGTGAAATGTTTCACTTGTAATGATAGGGTTGTTAACCAAAGGTGGTTGAGTACAAAGCTTATTTGGATAGTGAGCACTTTCCTATCTTGACAAGCAAGGATGTCTGAACTGAAATCTACATACTCTGTATTTATAAACCTTGATTAGGGATAATTGTACTGGTTTTCAATCCAAATGAGAGACATCTACATGTGCCATTGCCATTGTGCAATTTTAAAACAGCTTTTTCCTCCTGCAAGTGATATTTCATGAAAAATAATACAATTCCTATTCCAAAATATTGCTGCACAATATGGAGCACCCTTTCTGACTTCCTCTGGTGCTCTCAAAGAGCTTATCTCCTACTCCTCCAGCAGAAAAAGCCCAACAACCCAACTCTTGGCTCCTGAAACCACTGCCTTGTACAAACTGATGAGCTATTCCAGTGTGTCAGAATAATCTGTCCTTCAGTCTGCTGGGACAGAGGGATTTGGGCCAACATGCTGCGTTTTCAGGCACATGAGACTGTTCTGTACTTATGTACCCAGGCACACAATTAATCTTCCCAGTAGAAGGCAAATCTTCATGTCCTTTGCCTGTGCAACATTATGCAGACCTGGTACAATCAGTTGGGATTTCCAGTAAAACAGTCATTTCAATAATAATAAAAAACCAGTAGGTTTGCAAATCCTGTTGTTGAAGGAGTCTGGGCTCAAGCTTTCTCCTCACTCCAGGTGTCTCTGTGCTCCAAACTGAGGAGCAACTGGAGACTGCTAGCAATACATGTTGACCATGGGGTTGCATGAAAGCACAAAAGCCTGGAAAGTTAAAACATCACTTTTTGTCCTACACCTGCAGCACGAGCACCGTTTAAATTCTGCCATTGCAATGCAGTCTGGATAAACAAGAAGAGTCATTCTCTGTCTGGTTATCCATGAAGTCATGGCTGACCAAGACCAAAGGTCTTTCCGATGGGCAATTTATATCTCTACAGCATAGTCTCTGTGTAACAGCAGAGAATGAGATTGAATATATAATAAAGTTATGCTTTTTGGAAAGGGAACTGCAGAATGAAGCAGGCAGAAGAAAAAATTATCCTAGCCATTTTCTTTGCTGGACAAATTGGTAGTCTATAAAGAATAAAGTCAAAACTTCAATAAATTATCCATGCCTGAAATTTCTCAATCAAACAATACCTCAGAAAGTATATAATACAAGCACTAAGCTACTTTTCTCATCAAAGAAAAAAGTACATGAAAGCATGAGTCTTTGAAACTAAGAAAAAGTGACTACCCGCTGTGCCTCCATACAAAAATACTTGAGTTTTTCTCCTGCCACTCAAAAAGTATTTTTGCTTATTATATTAATTTTATTCTAAGAGTTAGATTTTATCAAAATGTTAAGAGATGAAATGCTAGTTTTTTCATGCAGCACATTAAATAGGCATTACCCTCACAGTCCATCATAGCCTACAGCATTAGACAACATTTAGGAGAAGCTTCTTTCTAAGATCTTGCTATTCTTCCCTGTTATACTCAGTCTCTCTGTTTCTCTTGCTGTTATTTAGATGCAATGAGGTATTGCTTTGGAATCAGGATGAATAAAGGGCCCTTGGCAGAACCTCGTCTGAGCCATATTAACAATGCTCCTTCATTCCTCAGTCTGTCAATAGTTGAGTTCCTCACCTGTCCCAAATCAATACTATGATATAGATTGTACAAACTTAGCTATCGACCATGTGAGACTTCTATTTTACTGTGAAAAATTGAGCAGAGCTTAAGAACGACCACATTAAAAAAAGAGGAGTTAAAAACAAGCAGATGACAAACCAAGCCTCTCGGGCTACAAACATTCACCACATATTTTAATAAAATCTGTTGAATTCCTATCTCTTACATCTCAGAGCCTACATGTGACTGAGTCATAAGTCAAAAGACAATTCAATATCAAAAATAAGCAGGAGTAAGCACAGGCTAGAGGTGTTCACTGATTCTCAGGTCTAGTTATTTTTACACATGTTTATGAAACATGTTAAATACAAGTCAGCCTTTTTCTGCTGAGAAAATTGCTAGACACTGTTTGGCTGAGATTTTTTTAGATGAAAAATAGGATGTGTTTGAGATAGTCAACAATTTCCCATCAGAGCCTCTGTCATCACCTGTACCCACAAACATCCCTCCCTGCATCCTCTCATGGTTGGATCCCAGGGACTCCAGTCAAGTGAGAGATACATCTGCAGGATTTTGATCTGAAACTTGCAGAACACTATTGATTTCACACAGGAAAACAGCCTCAGTAAATGTTCTAAGTTCCATCATTTCCATGTTATGCTATTCCAAGACTAAGGAAAGGGACAAGTCTTCAGCTGTTTCAAGGGACACTTCAGTCACAAGCAGAGCAGCAAAACTTCTCAATACCAGCTGAAGATCTTGTCCCAAGAGGAGTATGGGTAAAACACAGGCAATCTTGCCACAGTAATGAGGAAAGAAATCACATGTTTTCAGGGTGAGAACAACATTTGTGAAGGAACTATGACAAGAAATCATTTCCAGCTGTGTTCTGGGGCAAAACATCTGCTTAATTCCACATGTTAAGACACAAAACGCATAAAGTAAGTGTTGTAGAAAACATGCCTACCTCTGCACACACAGACACAAACATTTGTACTTTTGTTGACAGCTTGCTTAGACACTTTTTAAATTGATCTATTTTCTGCCAACCTCTGCTTGCTATCTATTGAACAGAAGTACGCTACCTGTTACAGCTATATCCTAAATCCTGGAGCAGTCCAACCAAATAATCACATAAAACTTTTGCCACTTCACGCCTGTTGTTTAGTGCTAATTTCTTTGTGCTTACTAAGAGAAATTGCTATTGACTGCTTTCATTAGGAAACTATTGACCCTTATCCACTGGCACATCCTGGAGAAGAAATTCACTAAATGTGCCCATATTTCATTCTCTGAACACCAAGTAGGAGAGCCATGCTGAAGGATACGGTTTATTTAATCCAAAATTAAAATTTTATAGGCTACATTACCTAAAGTAAATTGCTTAATACATTCAGTTGAACAGCTGCTTTCTAAGTATTTGGCTTCCATGTTTTCAAAGCCTAAATTAAACTAAACAATAGAACACTGTAGACTTCCAGGAGATGAACTGTGCTAGACCTACACTTAAGAGACAGAATTTAGATTCAGCAAAGCAGTAATTTTCAATGCATTCCTTTAAAGCAGCACAAGATCACAGTCTTTTGAGTTTAATTTTGATTTAGAAATAGCATTAACAATATATATTTTACATACTTATGAACTCTACAGCAAAGAAAAGTGTAATGACTTAGCTACACTAACATTTGCCATTTGCCAGCAATAACACAGAAAACCACCAGAGTACGGAGATCCAGTGCACCCTAAAGATTTTGGGAGCTGGAGCCAACATCAGTTCATTTACTCTTGCTTCCAAGACAAACAGATCTTGCCATTTCAGAACCATTTGGCCACAGTGAGGCAATCCAGCCAGATTTCTCTGCGCACAACATTGTCCTACTTGTGCAGAGACCAGCTTGGAACATGTGCTGTGTGGAAGGCAAATAAGGAAAAGCCCTGCCCAGGCCTTTTATTTTATGGGACAAAAATGTGACTGAGAGACAACTCCCACCCCTGAAGAGCACCGATGGAAACTAACAATTCTGGACTTCATATAATATTTCAGGCTCAATTTTGGCAAATACAGAATACCACTTCAGGACACAGCAACATTGCCATAGAAACCACTAGGTTCATTTGCATCCCTACCATCAATAACCTCTACAAAATCCCTAATCCCTTCAAGCCAATAATGAAGGGATACAACATCAAATTCACTAATAAATGCCAATGGGACATGACATCTGCTAAACTTTCAAAACCAAACCCAAATGTAACTTCCAGAACTGTGTCAAAGATTTATTTGTCATAATTTTGACCATTTACCTGCTTTCTGCTCACTGATCTATCTCCCTGAACACAAGCCAGGGCAGAAGCCAAGAATGCGCACTCTAAGATGCTGAGCCACTTCCATCAGCTCTGATAAGTTAATTTATCCCTCTTTTAAACAAATGTCAAACTGATGAGTAGGAGAACACTATGTGTGGATTAGAAAGCCATGCCATAAAACCTGAGAGGCATAGGAGGCACAGGAATTTATCACACCTTTAATGAACTTCTTTGGAATCTATCTCCTACTACATTCATCCCCTTAAGAATTCTAATATTACCAAACATGCCAAGAGCTACAAATAATCAAGTCAGGTTTTTATTAATTCACCTGGAATCGTGACTTTCTTTTGTCGAAGTTACAGCAAGCTGTAGCACAAACCAGTCCATTTCCACACCACACTGATATAGGCATTGGTATAGAAAAATATGTATAGCAAAGCTATTTTATGTACCAGGAAATAAGTGCAACAGAAATTTTGATGTGATCACCAGAGGCTCATATCAGAAAATCAGTGAAATTTTACCAGAAGCCTGATTATATAACTTATCCACAAATTAATCTCATTGAGATTTATTTCAGTATTCCAAACTTTTATACACGTGTCTGTGTGGTTTTATTATTGATACAATTATTGTTTATTAGTACTGTTCTGATAGTGTTCAAATACTATAATTAAAACAAAGCCCAAACATGCTGTACAAACACATATTAAATCTCCCTGCACCGGCAAGCACAGGGTCTAGAAAAACACAAAGGAAGATGGGAGAATAACAGAACAAAACAACCAAAGAACAGTGATTGCTGTCTCTTCTCCTTTCCAAACTGTTGAGCCATTTCCTTTGGCATGAAATCTTTGAAAGTTTAAGTAAAACACTTCTCACAATAAAACAAACCACTGTCTTTCACTATGGCATAATTATTCTTGACTCTTCCTCATCACTACCATTATTAAATGGTACAAAGCCTTTTGGGACAGTGAAAATGTGTGTCAGTGATCTCTGCACCAGTTCACTCACATTACAATCTTTATTAATCACACCTCTCTTCCCAACATTCATTTCATAGAGGCCTGTAGCTCTGCCTCCTCACTCCTGGAGTCAATAACGACACAGTGCTGCAGGTTTGGACCTGCCCCCAAATGCCCCCAGCTAGAGCCTGCCCTGTCAACACCCTGCTCACAACAAATGGTGTGATTTGAGGGGGTTTAACCCCAAATTTGGGAGTTTTGGGGTGATTTGGGTGGGATTTCATCCCACTTTTGAGGGTTCTGGGGTGGTTTTGGGGGGTTTGGCTCAAATTTGGGAGTCCCAGGGGTTTGAGGGGTCCCAAATTTGGGGATCTTGGGGTTATTTGGGGATGTTTTACCCTGGAATTTTGGGGTCAAGTGGAGATGTGAATCCCTAAGCTCCACATGGCTTGGGCATTGCAGAAGCAAGCAATAAGCTGACCAAGTTACTAATTGCTTTCCCAAAAAGACAAAACCATGTGAAGTTCAAATTCCCAAACGGCCAGGCAGCAGCCTGAAAAATGCTGACTGAGCTGGGGCTGTGGGACTGGATCAGGCTTTCCAAAAGGAGAGAGATGAATACAGGGCATGGCCATTTATTAAGCTGGTTCCATCCATTTATTAATCTGCCTCCTTCTTGCAATCTTTCCTTGAAAAATGGCCATAATACGTTTTTACACTTACCAGACTGTGCTGGCAGGAGAGCAGTGAGGATTAAGCAATTAATGGTTATGTGTTTCTTTGAGACCCTTCTAGGAAAGCTGCTAGTGGCAATCAGAAGAATGATTACTGGTGTGTTACTTGCAATACTGATTTGTAAAAACCCACATAAGATTTAAACAGCCTAAGCAGAAGAGGTCCAGCTCTTGTGTAACTTCTGATAAGGGATTTGCAAGCTCCTGGAAACTGATTGAGAAAACCTTCACAGTGTACTTCACATTCACTGCTTTGTAAGATAAGACACCAAGAAAAAGGATTTATTTTCATTTTTTCAGGCATATTTTAAAAAAGCCTCATACACTACATTTACGCATTTTCAAGGCTTGTCAAAAAGTTACATTTGCTTACATCAAAGTTTCTGCATTTTCTGCAAAACACACCATCACTCTGGACATAACAACGCTACAAGGGCAAACAAGACAAAACAGCAGCAGATGTTGTTTCTGTGCCCCTCTGCAAGAATTCCTGCCAGCTTGCTTTTCCTCCTCAAAATCTGCAGAAAAAGTTGGGGCTCTGATGTCACCTTGCCTGAACAGCTCTGGGCTTTTTATGCTGTCTGGTGTTATTATCAGCAATACAATAAGCACAGCTACATCTTCATCTAATGCTATTCACTGCATGTACTTAGTGTCTGCCCGTATTATGCCATTAGAAGTGGTGGTGGAAGAAAAGAGTAAGCAAGAGGAATAACAAACAGGATTTTCTTGGAATAATGTTTCTCAGCCTTAGACTGATAATGGGCTGCAGTCAAATATATTCCTGTCATCACTAGCACACAAAGCTGCCTAGTTTTGTCACATTTGTTTTACTAATTGAACAATCAATTATTAACGTAGATTAGTTTCACAGTCATAAACAGCACCACATACAGACACCTGCTTGATATGAGAGAGTCTCTGGTCCAATTTATACTTCCTCAAGCAATAGCCCCTGGTTGCCATTAATGCTCCTCTCCTGTACTATTTCAGCTCCTTGGACTTTGTCACCAAAAAACCGTGCACCTCAACTCCAAACCCAGGCTCTCTCAGTGGGTGCAGACTGCAAACCACAGAGAACCTGCCTGACAGATGAGACTGGCACACCCCTGGGCTTCACCAGTGATCGCCATCAGTTTGATTTTACACTCATTAATTATGCTGCAGCCACCAGCAAATCTTCCTGAATTTCCCTCCTGCAGTGGCAGCCCCTCTGCCTGTCCTGAGGGAGGACAAACCCTTGCTCACTGGCCCTGAGCTCCAGCAACCCAAGCAGGGCTGAAGGTCAAGCCTAGGGCAGTATTTGTGCCAAAGTGTAAGACCTCACTTCAAAGCTGAGCCCACAGGCTGTGTACATGTAAGCAGGCACCAGCTCACACAGATAATGATTTTCAAAGCAAGATCCTTCTGTTATCAGGACATGCTTTCTGAAAGACAAACCCCACTTTTTAGTAAACCTCACTGCAGTTTTGGTCCCACCTGGGATGTGTGTGAGCAGGCAGGCAGAAAGGCAGGCATCCCTCCCAATGTGCCCCAGGCACTTTCAGAGGTGCTACAAGAGAGAGAAATTCATTGGTGGGATATGAAGGAAGGAGAGCTGGGTTGGGAATAAGGTAAATCCAGAGCCAAGTTCTCCTGCAGCACTGCTGAAGGCCATAAACATGAAGAACACAAACCCTATGCTGGGTTTGATGTGTTTGAGGCAGCTTGGCTTGGCAGTCTACACTGAATGCAGCCCTGGTGCACTATGTGAACCCCATTTCCAAACTTCTGAGCAGCTCTCATAAAAATAGGGCTCAGATGCACAAAGTGTACAAAGACATTGAATGAGAAGGAAAAGCCTTAGGAAGTGGGGCCCAGTCCAGCAGTTTAATCGATTAAAGTGCAGAACATCAGCCCAATGAAACAGCATTTTGTCTCACTTAGACTGGGCTTTAAGAGACTGAAAGTAGTTAATCGCTGCTTTAAGCATTCAAGCATTCATGCCAAGAGAGCTCTCAAAAAACTGAAGCAGTCTACTTCCTTACCTAGGTGAACATGCCTGGGTTCTCATCAGTGCAATCCAAATAAGTAACAGATGGTTAAACGGAGGATCAGCAAAATTTGCAACAAGTTACAAATTTATTTTGCCTCACACTTCTACAAATTCGTACAGGAATTTTCCTCCCTCCCAAAGTAAGCTCTATAACTTGTTGTTGTTGTTTTTCCCCTGACTCTGGTATGTATGATCCACTGAAGCTCAGAATGAGAAAAATAAAATCAACCATTTTTTCTACATCTTCATAAAAATATTGATTACCAAAACAGGTAAGATAGAGTATTATAGAAAAGTACAGCACTTTTATTTGAAAGCTAAGATCAGTTGTCTATCGTGCAGGGAAAATGAATTTTAACTGATTTAATGGCAAAAGCAGCTAAAGCAAATTGCTCACTTTCTGCTTCACTTTTCCAAACCCTGACTCCTATAGAGGAATTCAAGCATTCACCATGCTTAAGCAGCTTTTGGTAACATGATTAGCAACATTCCTGCTTTTTTCTAGCCATATATACTTTGGACATGATTAAGTGTTCCAGAGTCTTAAATGATTAAGGAGACAAAAAGACAGACAGTGACAAGCAGGAAAAAAAGATAAGAAATGGATTACTCTCTGAGAAACTGAAAACTCCTCTAGAGACCCTGGGCCTTCAAGTTCATTTAAACATTAACGAACTTTACATTTCAAATCATATCTAGGAGGACAAGTGATAGGATTACACAGCTAAATCTATAAGCATTGATTTTGTCTCTGTCACAGTGCACACTGTGCAGCATTGGAAAATCTTCTAAGATAAGGTTATGACACACAGCATGTAGCCTTGGTTTAGATAAAACTTTGTGTCTTTAAAAAATAAAATCACACCCTCTCTTGCAAAAATATCCCCCCAAGTGCCACTTTGTCTGAAAAATTAAATGATTCTAGAAGCAGGTGCAGACCCTGCCAAACACTGGAATTTCATTTAGAGGTTGCTAAACAACCTGTGTGAGTCACTGTTGTCAGAAAACATGTATTTCAATTGTTTGTAAAAATCACCATGTATCTCCATGCTTCAAAATCACCATATTGTTTTGTGCAAAACAAAAGATTTGTGCTGCCTATTTCAAGACACTCCTGTTATGTTCCCAGCTCAAGCAATCCTATGAGTCATCAGTGCACCATTAGTTTTAAAGCAGCATGTTTACATCATTTAAGCTTTTGGCTATTATGGAAAACAATATGTAGTTTCTCAAACAATGGAGTAATGAACCCAAAGCAGCTCAAAAGATATCACAACTTCATTTCATTCTCCATAACTACCTCCAAAAAAAAGTCCTGAAGAGCCCTTGGTGAGAATGGTAAACATGGGAAGTGGACATGTTGCATCATTCCAACTCAACTCCTTCCTTCAGGTCTCTGAGCTCCTTCAGCATAACCAAGAATTGCCATAGGCACTGTAAAAAGGGAGCAGAGCAGGGAAGATGCTTCCCCAGAGATTTACGGCTGCAAACTTGGAACTCATTCTGAAAACCTCCAAAGGTGTCTGGCAGACAGCTCTAATTTAAACAAGTCCTGTTTTGATTTGAGTTGCAAAGTCAAAGCCAGTGAGACATAACTCCTACCACCACATCCACTTAGGACTGCTGGTCCGTAAACTTTTGCCCTGTAAATGTACTAGAAATGTGCACAATTGTGTATTTTCATGCAGTTTAGGTTGATTTTTTTTTTTTTTTTTCATTCTATAAGGAACCATGTGCAATATGGTAACATATCATTATGCTACATAACCTCTCTCCAGCAGAGGAGTGTTACCAGAACAGATTTCTCCCTGGCCTGTTTTATTTGGCTTTCTAGTGCTTGTCACTAACACAGGCAGCACCTGTAAGGCCCAGGTAGCATGAACTTCTGCCATGTTACACAACCACCATTTACCCAGCCCTGCAAAGAAAAGGTTGATGATATTCAATCACCAAACAATCCTCTATCTGCTGGTACAAAGCAAATTTAAGAAAACTGGAATGCAAATTTAAGAAATGCTGGGGTGCATTAGGAAGATCTTAGGATCAAATGTTTTGGTTTTGAGTCTCCAACAGTATGTGTTTTGTGCCACCAGTGCAGGGGGGTGCTAAGTGAAGGACACTTGGACAGCAGACAGAACATGGCCTGGTCTTTTTCTGGCAAACCTGCTGCTAAAATCACAACCAGTTTGCATATTGCTATTGTGACATTTCTCCTGACCCTTCTTCCCTCTTCTCCTCCACCCATGGTGGTTGGGACCTGGACATCTGTCTCTCACGGCTCTTTACTCCTGTCCCACCTGTGTGCTCCTTGGCTTCTGACCTTGAAACAAAGTGATATTGAGGGGACAGACACTTAACAGTGCAAAGCCATGGTGGAGCAACCTTCACATCCAGATCCTATGAGCTATCCATTGCTCAGATTTACTGACATGCAAACAGGCATTCGAACCCAAGAGATCAAACCCAAGCTGGACTAGGAAAAGCTAGGCTTTTATTTAGCCCTTTAGAGCCCACACCTGATGCATGGTGTCAGGTCTGTAACATAAACCAAACAAAATCTTTAGGTCTCACTTGAAGAAAACACAGAACCAAATTGAGTGAAACATACGCCTATTTATAACCTCAGAAATGGGTCATCTCTGCAAAGGAAGCAGGTGCCTGTTAACATGTAGGCATATTTTTGGGGTTGTGTGGGAAGTCAGGACTTAGGGTTTACATTTTTCAACCTAAGTTTAGAGGGAAGGGTTATTTTCAGTGTCTTTGCATACTCTGAACTGAAATTTTAAGCACCAAATTCAAGATCTTACAGAGTGCCTTGAGGTCTGACAGACACATGCTGCACATAATGTGATTACATATGATCTTTGATAATCTACAGTTATTTTAGTAAAATCTGAGCTGCCTGTAATATTGGACTAAGCATGATGATGTCAAAATATCCAGTGTCTGAGATGCATGAATTGATTCAAGGAATTACTCAATGAAAATGACATAGATTTCCAAATTTTACTTGGAAAGATCTCTTGTAACTTTTTCTGAACTTCTGATATACCGATACACACATCCAAGTGGAAATGGGCAGAAAGCAAGATGGAATTTTAAGATATGCACTGATTCTACACATGGACAATAACCCACATTTGGGTTAAAAATTAAATTAAAAGCACTTTGCATATTCAAACCTGGACACCTTCCTAGAAGTTACAGCCCTGGCTGCAGTGATCCAAGATGGACATGAGTGAACAAAAGCTGCATTAAACCATAAGAAGTCAACAGCCAGAAGAAAAGTTAGATGACCAAAGGAGTTAAAGTATTCTCAAAAGTCACTGGATCAGCAAACTAGAGTGGCCAGGATGTCTGAGCTCACTGTCTCAGAAATATAATATATAGCAACACATAACTTTGTAATGAGAGACTTCCAAAAAAAGCGTGTGCATATGTGCAGGCATAACAAGGCAAATTCCGGTTCCAATTTGTCCAAGCATAAATCTAAACCAGACCTATCGACTTCTGTAGAAAAGATATTGAAGTTTTATCAATGCAAAGTAAAGATTTTTTTTTAAACACAATTAATCACAAAAGATTTGTGCTTGGTAAAGAAAATACAGGAATAGGCAAGAAAATATGTCTCTAGAACTTTAGGAAAAATTTCAAGTGTCTGTAAAAAGCTGCTGATGAAGAGTAGGAAAAGATGAATTCATTTCCAACCTCTGTAAGCTCCTAAACTGCCACTTTTCAAATTGCTTATTATCTCTGTTCTTGAAGAAATATCTTTTTAAAAACCTCAGCAGCTAAAACCCACACAATTGCAGTGGTAGAGCACTAAATTTAAGGTACAGAGAAAGACTATGTAACCCATACAAAGACATGTGAAATAATTCAGGGAATGTTATTTTATGAAAACTGCATTTTCCCCCTCACCTGCCCCCATTTCAGATAATAATGTTTGAGTTTCTCTTTGCTTGTAGGATTTTCCCAGTAGTTTTAGGAGATCAGTGCTTGTGTACTGAGTAGAGATCATGTGCTTTATAAAAAAGAAATAGCTATATTAAGACCTGGATAATCCCAATCCCTTGTAAAATCATAGTTCTACTTTGTATTTTAAATCCCTCAGGAAGTTCAGATTAATGCCTCAACAGCACATGCATAACACTGTTTACTCTGCTTACAGGTCACTCTTTAAGCTACTCGAATATTCCAACATCTGGACAAGCCAAGCACTGATTAACCAGGTCAGGCCATGTACACACACTCTGTCTCATCACTCTTTCTTTTACTAAATCTTGGCAAGATCCACTTTGTATGGCTGCACGGACCCAGCAGAGTTTTCCCAAAATCTGCCATCCTGCCACCTTGTATTAATGAATATATTGAGACCACAAATCAGCAAAGTATTTTACCTGTTTCCTTATCTCCTCAGCCTCTCCTCATTAGTTTAAAAAAAAGGCCTACAACACTAGATGCATAAAGAAAAACCAGCCAAGCACAGGTTTACTTGAATAAACATGCCAAGTGACTGTCCTGCTGGCAGCAGTGTTTGACAGATCCTTTTGGCAATGGGATGAGTAGCCAGGCTGCTGTTTGATTGGGAGATGATTCTCCTCTTTAGCCCCTGCTTCAGCAGCGCTTGGCTGGTGTCAAACCAAGGGTGAGCAGCTCCTGCAGGGTGTGCTGCATGTGACAGGTGAGCTGTCAAATGCTCCCTTGTCCAAATGGTGCTGCCACCACACACTTTGCACAAAGATGAAACAATTTAATGTCGTGTCACACGGTGTCTTCCAGCCCCAAGTACAGTTAGTCTGCAGATATCAAAAACTGATTAACTTACTAAGGCTGTCCAAATGCTGCCTTGAATTGCTTGTCAAATATTCTCCAAAATTTCTCTTCACTCTCTTGCCAGCAGGGTATGATAATGGGATATAAACACTGAGTGTAATATGCATGAAAGGAGTGCAGCATCCAACCTGGACTGCAAGTAGTTTGATAATTAGACAATAAAAAGAAACCTAATGTAAAAACCTCCTACTATGTCTGGTTCTTCCTTTGGAGATAAAATGTACAGATGCAACATCATGACTTAGAAAAGAAGCACCTTTCAATTGCCAGACATACTTATCACAAGCAGCAATAAAAGCAGGGTATAGATTGGCCAAAAAGGTGTGTTGGGTCACAGGCCACGGAGCCCATGTGTAGGGGCAATACAAGGGGGGATGAGCTCAGCAGCAGCCACCTGCAGTCTTGGCCAATGTTCAGTGACTGCCTGAGAATCAGAATGCTTTAGGTTGGGAAAGAACCCTAAGATCATCAAGTCCAACTGTTAACATGACACTATCAAAGCCACCACTAAACTATGTCCCCAGGCACAACATCTACACATCTTCCAAGGATGATGACTCCACTTTTCCCTGAGCAGCACGTTACAATGCTTGACCACCCTTCCAGAGGAGAAATTTTTCCTCATATGCAGTTTAAACCTTGCCTGGTGTAACTCAAGGCTGAGTCCTCTTGCCCTACTGTTTGTTACCTGGGAGAAAAGACTGACCCCACCTGTCTGGCCCTCAATTTGGGTACTTGTAGAAGACCCTGAGAGCCAATAGGCAGTTGACAGAAGACATATTTTCTTATACAGAAAAAATGTGGTAAGTTATTATCTATACAGCTAGGTTTATTACATCCATTTGGAATTATTCCATTAACTCCCATTAACTATTCTGTTCATTTATTAGCTTAATGTATTTACATAAAATGCTATGATAAGCTCTTTGTTACCAACTTGAATTTTGATTACTTTTAATCACAATGAATATTAAATTAAAACAGGAAAAAAAAAGTCTCTTTCCAATTGCAAACTGTTTTGCCTCTTTTTGCACAGCTATCTTTGCACAGCTTGGGCAGACAGTTACAAAAGTTCTCAGCGTGTCATGTAGGTGTAAAAAGCTCCATCAAAGAACACTTAAAAATAAGAACTCTGTGTGTGCCAGTGACATAATGGCTTCATCTCTAGCTGACCTAGCTCCAATCCTTACCCTGTTCACAAAGCCCATGGGTTTCCAGTCACAGCCCCTGTCTGGCAGTGCTCTGTGGCTCAGAATGAGTGACAGCGGCACCAAGGTGATAAAAAGGGTTGGCTTTTCTAGTATGCCCTCAAACCGCCTTTTTTTCTACTGTATTTTGTTCATTTGTGTTTTCATTATTTTAACAGATTAGCTAGAAACCTCAGACTTTCTAAGATCAATGGTTGACTTCTACCAAATAAATATGAAACCTGCCAATGATTGTGAGGTAGTTCAACAGCTGAACAAAACTCACAAGAGCGCTGCTCACTGTGCCAATACTCAATATCCAGTAAGCAAATGTGAATACTTTTCAAGGAAGCCTGCAAACTGTTGGGTGACCTATTTTTAAATAAACATGGCAGCCTTACCCGTGATGTTACCTAAAAGCATGCTCTGAGAAGTAAGCAGGCTTGATAAACAGCAGATTTAAAAGGAGTAAAATAATAAGATAGCAAAAGCCCTCAGTTCTGAACTCTTGGGTTTGTTTTTTTTATGTGCAATTGTGTTACATAATACTATTGTGCACTGATTTTGTAGCTATAAAGACCACTTCTTGATTAAAAGCTCAATGCACTATTCATTATAGTATTTTAGTGGATTAGTTATATAAACCTAGGTTTCAAACAGATTTCTGCTGTATAATATTCTGGCAATCTCAGCAAACTACAGACTGTATCGATGCAGCCTGGATGTGTGTAAAGTGGTAGTTCTGTTTATCTGCAGCTGCCTTTGTGTCCTCACCAGAAGCACCAGCCACTCAAGATGGGCTTTGGCAATTCCTGGCTTCCAGGTCCATCCTTTCCAGCAAGTAGGTAAACATTTCCCAGCCCAAGAGTAGTGCACACTCCACCTGCCCAGATGCACTGTTTTCCTCTCCTCCCAGTCTCAGGCTGATCCTTTTGACTGGGGCATGGTGTTGGACAGACAGACAGCAGAATGGACAAAAAACCTCAGTCTGGCCTGAGATTGGAGTGAATCCCAAGAAAGAGCTCAGTGATTGGTAAAGAAGGGAGATCAGGAACATTAACAGGTTATGTAAGGAGCTTTGTGCTGCTGGTACTCTGGTTTAGGACCCTGGTGACAAAGAAAGGTCTTCCCTCTCCTCTGCTTGTCCATCTGGCAGCTTCTGCAAGCACTTAAAATTCATGCCCAATTTTTTTAATGTATTAATTCCCTTTAGTTATTAAATGACATCTTATAATGCAACATATGGGGAGCAATCTGCAGATGGGAGGGTGAGGAGAGCACAGTATTTCACTCAGTACGTGAACTTACTGGAGTTCAAAAAAGAGAGTGATATTTTGCATCTGGGGAAGGAGGACACGAGAGCAGGCACTTTACGGTACATCAACGCACCAGTTGATAAATTTCAAAATAACAGCAATGGAGAAATTTAATGCTGTGCTGCTCAAGCTGCTGAGGTAGAAGACACTTTATCACACTGAAATATATACAAATAGAAATACAAAGCAGTATGTTACTACCCCAGCAGATTTTTTTTTTTTTTTTTGCCAGAGCTGGTAGTTCCAACTCACTTTGTGGGCAACATAGTGGCTTTAATTCCTTTTAGTTGTCCATGACCAATTCTCCCAAGTCACAAAAAAACACTCCAAGAAAGCATTTCCCCCACAGGTGTTGGATCAGTTACTAGAACAACCCTATAAGCAAATGCTTGCCCTGCTTGAACAGTGACATTGGAAAAGCAGGATTTCAAGATGAAGGAAACTGTGATATGTGTTTGAGTTGGTGTCAGGAGTCAGCAAAAGAAGAAAAGCAATATGTCACCACTCTTACAATGTGAAAATCAGAGTTTAGATATGAAATAATTGTGAATGACATTTCGGCATGAGCTCCATTCCCATTCCACACCTTCTGCGCACTCTCCATACCAGAGAGGTTTAATTACAAAGCTGAGCAAGCCCTGTGCAAAGGCACAGGATGCTCCACAAAAGCACATTTCACTGGCAGCTGTTGATAACAGAAACTTCATTTCCAGCAGACCAAAGTCTTCCAATATTGCAGGAAAGCAGCTAATAAACTGAAACAGATGTTGCATAGCCTGATAAGAGAGGAAGCTTGCTGTTTTTCCCTTGAGCAAACTGACAGCTGAGTTTTGGGGTGTGTGAGAGCAAAAACTATGTGATACTTTGACACTGTCAGCTCTCACTGGGCCGGGGGAGTGTAAACCCCACCCCAATAAGCTGGGCCATCTCCTGTGTTGCACAACGTTGGAACCAGAGCAGTGTGGGTGAGAATCAACATTCCCATCTCTCATCTCCACCACTTTGGCCATGGGTGTTCATGGCTGGCCTTCTGAGGCCATTACAGGTTCTCCATCTTGTGTCACTCCAGCATGCCACCAAGACAACAGGCTCTGGCCAACTTTAAACTGCACAGACTTTGCTCAAGTACTCAGACATTTTCCCTCAAAGACTCTTTGCTCTGAAGGCCTCTGTATTGAGGCTTACAGTAACTTCTGCCTCCAATATTATTAATTAAGTGGAGCGTCTGTGAGACTGTGAGACTTACTTGGTACAGCTGCTAAAAGGACAAAAAAGTACAGATCTAAATATCTAATTTGAAAGACACAAAAATGGCAGATGGATATACTGATTGTTTGAATTCAACAAAATAAAACCAAGATACTGTGAATATTACTGGTCTAGAAAAAGCAGCCACTTAGCACCACCTCTTACATGCCACAGGGAGAGTTGTAACCATGAGCACAGCATATGCTCAGTATCAGGATAATTCTGGAGAACTGGCACAGGGGTAGCATTCTCTGAAATCTGTCCCATTTGAAAGAGCAAAAATTCAGCAATATGATGCTGTTTATAAAACAACAATGAAACCCTTAAAACCTCAAACTGATAGTCGTGAATCCCTTTATCAGTATGAGGGACTAGTTGCAATTGGAAACTATATCCTTTTCAACCTTCTCTTTCTGCCTGTGTTTAACAAGAATCGACAGCTGAAAATGTCCTGAAAGTCAAGGAGAATTGCTGCACTTATTTAATGGCCAAACCACTGTTGAGTCCCTCTTCCCAAGCGTGACTTAATCTTCCCTGTCAGAACCATCTTTAGGGATATCCTTTCACACATAAGGACACAAAATGTGTCTGTAGCTCTGGACAGACTCTATGTACCCTTTCCCAACCTCTGCTTTTTCCCCCCATCAAATTATTTTTTCCTGTTAGTTTCCTTCCCCCAGACAATAATTCATTACTCTTTTAAGGAAGTAAGAACTTAAGTCACCATTATTACAAAGGTGAGAATTTAAGATCAGATAATACTGGGAAAACAATAATGAGAAATAATACTGAAAGAAAGGGAAAGCAATTGGAAATATTACTTGTTGAAGTTATTTAGTTGGCAGAGCATAAACACACGGAGTGTTTGTTCCATGAAATATGTTTTGTTCACATTCTCTCTCTTTGTTTTATGTTAACTTCTGCGGGTTGTGACATTCATTCCTTTTGCACTCCCATTTTTTACTCTTTTCTTTCCATTCCTGCCTTTCGTACTCCCATTCCACTCACTGGTATGGGACATATACCAGACCCTTGGACTAAGAAAGTGATTGAAGGAAGCTGGTGTAAATTATGTGCTGAGCTTCTTTTTCTTTTTCTTTTTCTTTTTCTTTTTCTTTTTCTTTCCTTAACTTAGAATGAAAAGCTTTCTGCTCTACAGTCCATTTGCTGAATTCAGTCTTTGGTCTTACTGTAGTTGTGGTCAGAACACAAATACATTTTCAGTACCACTGTTTTGACAACAGTGCTACAGGGTCTTGAATAGAAAATCTGTAAAACATTGGTTTGAAAACTGTCCTCAATAAAACATCTTCTCATTGCTTTACAAATTAAGCACTTGCTCTAGTTCGCAATATGATTAAACAGATTTTTTCAACTAGTTAAGCACACAGACTTCCTGCCTTGCAGAAAGTTATGACTTTTCATGGCAACAATCCTCAACAAGCGCTGAGGAAAAACTAAGGGATCCCTAAAAATTCTACTATGTTTTCCTGTCTCATCTATTTATTATACCTGAAGGAAGAAACAATCCTATGTCTCTGTCCCTTATATAAGGACAAAGCTATTTCCTCTCATCACTCTCATTTGATGAGACAGAAGCAGAACAAGACAGTTTAAGTAACCCAGTGTTTTACATAAAGGCCATCACATGTTGGAAATTATATAGGTCACATCATCAGGTGTCCAAACCTATTGCAATGCACGTTTTACTCACTGTGAAGTCAGCAGTCAGTCACTAATTTCAGAAAAGAAGTACAAGCCTTCAGAAGACATAAAAATGAAGAGGACTGGAACTGATTTGCCATCAAAATCTAGTTGACTAATTTTTCCTTTCCTTGTACCACGGGGCAGGGTTTCTGCTGAGTCCACACTGCTGTGTTTAAATGCTAACTGCCCACTTGCTTTTCAAAAAGGGATTTTTTTACAACAACTGCTATTCCAGTTGAAATGATTTCTAGGTTGTTTTTTTTTTTTTTTGAGCCACAATAAAGATGAGCTGGTTTCATTAGAGAACTTAGGAAACTATTGAAAACAGAAGTCCACTCTGGAGAGCCACAGAAAGAGCATTAGAAGAAATAACTTTGTTCCCAGTGGAGGTAAATGCATTTCTCAAAAAAACCAAAAAATCTGTCTTCAGATCCATTATTATTTTATTTCCCATCCTGCCATGTCCTAGACTCTGTCAGTAAATTATGGATGGGTCTGTGATATCAAAGTAAGTTTAAGGTCTTGAAGGAACAAAGGTGCTAGAGTAACAGACATCAATATTGTTGTAACTGGCACATGACTTTATGGGAAATTTCATTTCAAAAAAGCATATCTGTAAGTTATGAAGACATTTACGTGGGATCAGTATCATAAATGCTATTTTTCCAAACAGCCATGGAATAAAAAGGCTCCATTTGTCCTCTTCATGGCCAGCATATGCTAAGTGAACACCTATTACATTGAAATGTTACAATAACTCCTCTCCTAACCTTGAAAAGATGCTAGAACTGGTTTATAAGAACAGCAAAAAGAATAACTTAAAAATCTGAAGGTCAATGTTTGAACAAAACCTGCATCTAGAAACATTTTTCCCCTCTCAAATTCATTAGAGGTCACTTATTTTTTTCCTAGAAGTTCCAGTGGATGATCTTTTAATATTTTGAGGCTCCTCCATATATGTTTATTGGCTATTATTTCATCTGGCAACCTTTTCTAACCCGTTACCTTAAGACATTTTAGCAATAAATAGGTGAAAAGCTTATAGCAGGCACATGCACCTTTCTAAATGTGTTCCACAAAATTGTATTTTTCTCTGTCATATTTATTTCAGTTTCAGGACTCAAAATAGAGCTTTTCTGATGTTTTATTATGGACAGCTGTTCTGTAAATTACAAAGGATTTTATGGACTATAAGAAGTGATTCAGAGGCAATCTGCTTTCTGAAGATAATTTAGTAAAGGTCTTTCCTCTAGGCCTTGAGGCTTGCAGGAAGACTTTTGAATTTAAGCAAGACCAAGCTTAAGACAATAGCATCCCATTATGAAACCTGTTCCTGGCAAGTTATACTCAGAAGAAGGACTAAAGCTGCATCCCTTTGTTCAAGATAAAGGTATCTTTGGGGTTTTTTGCCTTTCAACTTATGTCACATAGCTAATGACAGTGATATGATAAAATAAATAACAATACAATACATTATTCCTCTCTAGAAGCATTATTTATTTCTTTGTTGAAAAATAGTTACTGGCATTTGGTCAATTTTTCTTTTAAGTCAGAAATCGATATTTGAAACTGTGCTCAATGTGAGTTGCCCAAGCAGCATTCACTTAAGAAACCGAAGGCCTTTTCATTTAACATTCAGTTATTTAGAATGAGCATTGTTCATGCTTCTTTCATAGCCAGGAAATTACTTTCTTAAAGACAGGGAAAAAAATCAAAATCTCAAAAAGAACCACTTCAAAAAAATATTTCTTTTAACCTCCATGCATTCTGCCCTTTACCCCTGCCCCACAAAACAAAAGCTAATACTGTCTGCAACAGGGAATGGCACAACACAACAGTCTGTCAGATTGCCACGAGGACACCTCCTTTGTATCGCTTTGTATAGCAAAACCAAACCCCGTGTCTTTTAATTTGAGAAAAATGTGGTGGCTTTTAATTGCTGAAAAAAATCCCCGAAGTTGCTGTTTACTTGCCACTTCAGAGCCAAAGCAACACCTCCAAAAGGAAATCCACCCTGGATCTGTGGGCAGTAAGTCATTAGCCATCCCTGGAGCCTCTTTCATTGTACAACAAAAGCTTCAGAGCGGTGCAGAATAAGTGCAATCTTTGTGAAATTAAGCTCCCAAATATGCAGAGACCTCAGGATCTCACCATTTGGAACTACATCTGCAGTGAAACAGCCTTGGTGGGAGAATGTCAAGTGGTGTGATGGGAGAGATGCTGCACTTTCCTCAGAGAACAAGATGGAACAGTGATCTCATCCAGGATGGCAAGTCCTTTGTGCCTGACCTAAGCACAGAGTGCAAATTAACAGCTATTTTTCACAGTTACTTCAGTGTCTCCCATCCTACCTACATTCTGTGTCTGAAGGCTCAAACCTCAAAGCTCCAGAGACGTTTAAAGATAGAGCAAGACCCTCCTCAAGTCTACTTGCACGTGACGTGCAAGGGAAGACAAAAATACTCGGTTTATGGCTCCTGTAAGAGAGATCTTTTTTTCAATCAATGATTGTATCTTTACGCTATTTTTATCTGCTGTGAAAATAAACCTGCTGAGCTGAGAGTGAGGAACCGGGAGAGCACTGTGCGCACGCAGTTAAAAGCAACCACACGGCGCTGGGAACCCTGAAGAAACAAAAAATAGAATACCAACCAAAGAATAACCTCACTCTCCTCCATTCACAACACCTAAAACAACAGGCTGTGAAAATGGTTTCATTAAAAAATAACAAGCACATGCTCACCAGGGGATAGATCAGGGCAAACTGAATAAAAAATTCTTCAATCATTGCTGAAGTAGGTCAACCAGAATTAATTCAAAGGGCAAACATTCAAACTGAGCCTGCCACCCCCCCAACCTCACCCCACCTCCCTGCAGCATGTCTTTCTGCCTGCCCTTTGACAAGGCCAAGTGGAGACCCAGACTGACTTATTACTTCATTTTGTACAATGCACTCACCGCAGTGGGTCTCGTTCTCTCCTCAGTGTAAACTGATAGGCCACAGATTTCATCCACATTTACACCAGTGTGAAACAGAACACAGCAAAGCCTGGTGTTATATAGGAACATAGAACACTGAGAAGCGTGGCTCCCCAGCTCAGAAGACCTGTCCTAAGGATACCTTCCGTGTGGAAATTTTTGCCAAAGAGACATTCATGCTGGCCAAGAAGCCAGAAAAATGTGCAGAAAGTAAACACCCTGGAGTTAGGAGTCAGATGAAGAAGTCTAAGCATTAGCCAGATGCAAAACACAAAAACTTGGGCTGTTCAGCCAGGACACACATCCTGCCCTGTGCTGCCAGGACAGTGTCCTGTGCTGTGATGTCTTAGGAGAGCACATCAGCTGGATCAGGGCATAGTTTTCTTGAGTTGACCTTCTGTCAGCACGAACGAGCTCTGATATATTGTGCAGTATTAATTCACTTAATGGCTTTCAGCTATAAGGGTTTTGCATACAGAAAAGCTGGTCTAGCACTACATGCTCCTCAAAACTTACTTATCTTGCAGCAATGGATTTTTATGAATCATTATTTGGCTTTAAATCCCCTCTCTCTTCTCCCAGGTGAGCTGTCATTTCATTTACAGTAGGAGAGAATGATTCAGGTCATGATGAAAGAAAAGCTTTTTTTTTCCTTAGTTGATGTTAATAAAATATATTAACTTCCCCTTCTCCACCCCCTCAGCCTTTTCAAACCCAACCTCATGATTGAGCTTTGAAATGCAGGCAAGAAAGGTTAACTCTGGGAGGGTGCAGCCTCTTAACTGTTTTATTCAACATCCCATCTAATGAAACAGCTGTCACACTTTCCCTCTTCTCCCTCCCACCGTCCTAGAAAGCCAATTAACCCTATCCCTAGAAGATAGCATCCTGATGGTATAACAAAGCTACATCACTTTTCTTTCACTGCCAGTGATGACACAGCCAGATCAGGGGTTGTGCCTGGATTCCCAGCCTGAGGAGGACACTGCCCCAGGCGGAAAGGAATTGAGGCAGTTTGGGCAACTGCCAGGCTTCCCCCAGGTATGAAAGGGAGCTGCTGCTCTGCTATCTCTGCAAATATCGGTCAGCCCTTTTAGTCAAGAGGCAAGAGAAGTAACACAAAGCTTGGTGCACTTGGAGCTTCCCCCAGAAGGCACTTAAGGGAACTGGGATGCTTATAATACCTGTTTCAGATCGCCTGTAAGATAAATGCAACCAAGCCTAAAAAAGTTAGAGGCTTTCTTCTTTGGGACAGAGATCCCTCCTTATACACTCCACTTAAATCACAAAAGCTGGATTCTACTTCCACTGGTATCAATAAGGATTTCGTCCTTGGTTTTAGTGAGAACGTTATCTGCTCCTGAGAGAAAATCAATGCCCTATAAAGCAGTGCAGCCATGAGATTGGGTTGCTAGTGGCCCTCCACCAGGAGACACACTGGGGCCGTTGTTTCTGCCGTACTCTTTTGTGAAGCCAACATCAACAGATAAGGGAGCAATTCCGCGCCGTCTCCTGCGCTGTGGCTCCGTGCACAGCTTCCAAGAGAGGCATTTGAAAACCTTACTGTACTACTCAAAACACAAAGCTGAAAGAAGTCTGCCAGTGTTCTCCCTACGAACAGACCCCTCACAACCAGCTTTTCTCTCCTGTTCCTGCCAAGAGCATGAGCCAAGGCCCAGTGTGCATCCCACCAGTGCAAAGCACCGCACTCCTCTGCCCTGCCCTGCCCTGCCAGGGGAGGCTGGACCACAGTGGCCACACAGTTTCCATCTCGCACATCCTTGTGCCTTATAGCCGCAGTCATTCCGGTGCTACACAGACCCTGCAGAGCCCCCAGCAAAATTCAGCACTTAGGAAAAATGGAGTCAAACTTCGCCCGTGTGCTTGGGAAATAATGACTGACATTACGGTGTACGTTGAATATCCAAGCCTGATCTTGAGGGAATAGAGGACATATTTAAATGAGTTCATCTGTGAAAGGCAGGGAATGCGGATCCCTTTATTGTGCCATTACAAAAAGATTATTATCAAAAACATTATCCCAAACTCTCATTTATATTTAAGAGCAATTTTACTATTAATTGTCTGTGCTCTCCTTAGTCCATAATTCAGCATGTCCAAGCCTGTTTCAGTTTCACAAAATTGGCATCTTTATTACAGCCTTGGGCTACAATTTTCCAAGGAGAATTGTCTAAATGCAGGGGTTTTCCCTTTTTCTGTGTAAAATGCTTCTCTCTATTACCTGTGATCAAGCTCCCAGAAGGCAGGAGAGGAATTTGTATTGCAGACTATATGGAAATTGAGGCAAAGTTGCCCAGGCCCATCATCAACCTCTCCCACACAGGCTTTCAGACAACCTAGATAATATGGCAAGGGTCTTGGCAAGGGTCTTTCCCACCTCTTCCCATGGGCAGAAATGCTCCCCTTCCAAAGACCCAAAAGAATATTTATCTCCCCTCCAACCCTGAAAAAAATGATGAAGATGAAAATTTGATATTATTTCCCTCCTTTCTGGTATTTTGACTTCTTTCCTACATTATTCTCTTGAAGAGTTTTTGTAGCATCTCCTATCAAAGAATCCTTTCCTTTTGTTCTTGCAGCTTCAGCCCACAAATTCATTTTGGCATGCCATATAATCCATGTCCTCTTTGTTCAGATCTCTATTGGGAAATGAGACAACACACCACAGTTGTTAATTTAAAATAAAAGAGTGAAACCATTACCCTTTTGTCCTCTGCTTTCTCTTGCCAGTTACATGTATCTCAAAGACTTCACTGCACTGGTTTTAAAACACACAAAAATGGAGCATCTTGTCGTAATGAGAAAATGTTTGGTCTACACTTTCTCAGTGGAATTATCTTTATAATTGGTAGCAATGATTTCAGAAGTCAGTCCTTGTTCTGTCAACAGCACATTTCATGAGGAAATGAGGGAGCTGGGGAAGGAGGTTATTCTTCTGAGGAAAAGTTGGCTTTTGTCTAATTAGAAGAAAAATCACAGCAGAAAAGTTCTGTTCTGCTGACCTCCCTAATTCTCCAAACACTGTGTATTAAAACACATCCTCTTTTGAAACTCCAGACTGTGAGGTATTTGTATTTAGAGATGAGCTCTGCCATGTCAGGCACAAAGCCCTCCTTCCTGCTCCTCTAGGATGTCTTGTTAGGAAATTCTTGGCAAACATTAGAAGCTTTATCCCCACTGCACTGAATTATCAATCCAACTCTTAAAACAGGCAGACTTCCTATTCAGCTGAATGCTGGGAATTTGGAAGACATACCCATAAATCTTTTGTGAAAAGTCCAGCCTTTCCTTTTGACTCCCATGGAGAAAACCAGATCTCAGCCTGTTGTTAAGAAACAGTCTCTAGATGTTTTCTTTGCAAAGCTGGGCTTGAGAATGTCAGTGATACACAATCCTTGTTGGATCTGAATGGAGTACAAGTAGGACTTTATTGCTACCCTGAGTAGAGAATATAAAGTAGACTTTTCCCTTATTGCATACTTTGAAATGAAATGGATCAATTAATTTGGGGTTTATATCAAGCACCTCCTTCAGAAACATTCTCCAAGTCATTAGCTGCAGCCTGTGCATGGGAAGGGAGACAAATCGATTTCCTAGCATTGCTTCAAGTCTTCATTGTTGAAGTTCTTTCCATCCTTCTAACTACCATTCCTCTCATCTTCGGTGAGCTTTCCCTGTCTCTTATCTTTGCTATCTTTTCACTTTTTTTTTCAGAATAAAATGAGCAGAAGTAAATCCTTTAACGAAGGTGAAAAGGTATAATAGACAACATTATCTCCTCCCTAACAAAGTGCAACGTTTTGGTAATCCACTCATCTTTCTCTGTCACACAGACATCTTTAGCCATCCCTATCTTAATTGCTGCTTGGCACTGTAGGGTTAATTGTGCTCACTACATATTTTGTCTAGGATGGGAAAAGGCAGCTGCCTGGATATCTTAAGTAAGGTAGGTGATGTGTTCCATAAAAACACCAGGAGACACAGTCACAGCTACCATTACTGTACAGGCAGTGAAAAGTCAGACAGCACTTGTCTGATGCTGCTGTGAGTGGCTCTCACCTCAGACATCCACAGGACACCTGATGTTCACCTCCCTTCAAGCCCCAGGACTGAGAGTATTCTAGAACACCTTTGGTGTGCTCTTATGTAGAAGGCACAGGTTACCTCCCATCTCTGTCTCCTTTACGAGTGGCTCGATTTAGTCCAAAATGAGTGCTTATCAAGTTGCTCTTTGCATGAATTCCATTGCACCTGCCTATTCTGAAGCACATTGCTCAGGTTTTCCTTTCTTAGGAATTTTTAATGTACTGCATGGCAGCACAAACAAGTTCCTGTTGTGCCAGCAGTCAGCTCTTTCCTTACAATCTCCATATGTTCAGTGACACTCCCTCTAGGTCTGAACCCTGTGGATACATCATAATAACAACCTCCTTCTGTGCTGAGGCATAGATATCAGTCTTTTCTTTCTATCTGTAATCTAATTTCTTCTCCTAATCTCTGAACAGATCTAACTTTACTCTCACCCTCTTGTTAACAAATTTCATTAACAGACTGTGTAGAAAGATCAATAACAAGACATTAAAAAAAAATTAATTATATCTATGTTCTAATGCCACATGGGGTTTTTTTCAGTATTGTTTTAAATTTTTTTGTTAAACCTGTCAAAGATGGTAAGATATCAAAAGAAATAGTATGTTAATTTATTAGAACAGAATACATTAATTTTCCTACCATGGAAGATTAAATTCGCTGGTCACAATATAATTCTTGCTGCTATTCTTGTCTTTTAAAAAATCTTATCAATTGGCAACTACTATCATTTGATAGATGAGGTTGTTTTCAGTGACAATCTATACATATTTTTATAGTAATTCTGCTCTGTGTTTTTTTGAAACCTTAGATGAATGCCATCTGGTCCCAAAGATTTATTGACATTTAATTTCCTGAGTTTTTCCATTTCACACACATGAATGCATACATATGGATATATATAGAGAGACTTTTTTTAAAAAAAAAAATCTGTCAAAAGGAGCACTGCACCTTTAGTCTCTGGAATTCCCCTGTTCCAAATTTATCCATTATACTCAGTAGCAAAGAATAAGGAAAAGAAAATATTGAAAAGAATATGCAACATTCTTTTCTATGATTCTATGATTTTCTATGATTCCCAGCCTAATATCTTAAGAGACCTGCAGAATTCTGTGGCTCCATGTTCCTAATGCAGTTCAGCTTGTTATTTCCCTTTGCCTATACAGATCTTCCCAATTCTCATTAAATGGGTGCTGATGAGTATACCATAAGCTTACAAATTCATCTTAAGATGAATCTCCATCTTTAACACAGCTTTCAAGGCTGAGGTCAATTATATACGTAATGCAACTTTTGCTTCTTTTGCTTTAAATGACATGCCCAATGCAAGAAGTTTAAAATATTTTTAGATATCCTGCATATGTGTGAACACATAGTAGGAAATCTTGCAGTCTTTTTCAGTACCATGTCTTTCTACTAACACTACATAAGAAAGTCACTTTCATTACAGTATTAATTACTTATGCATATTTTATTACATAATATGAATTAATTAAACTGCCATCACCATACAAAGGGCTTAAATCACTTGTATAAATGTAGATATCTCATGAAATTTGAGATGCTCTCTCTTACAACTCATGCCTGCACTGGGCTGGCAACAGTTAAAAACTTAGAGAGAAAATACTTTGAGTTTGTTCTACATAGTATTTTGAATACCTTTTTTTAAGCAGTAAGATTTACCCATTAGGGGTTAGATGATTAGTACAGAAACTTTCTGGATACATTCAACAGACCAAAGCAGCATGTTAGATTTTTGCTGGTTTTGTTTCCTCTGTTATCAATCCATGTGATAAATGGTCGCCATTGAAAGAAACCTTTAACCTCAAAAAAAGCTGATTTTTTTTCTGTCGCTAGAATTTATTCCAAAAAATGTGATTGTCACCACCATCACTGCCATATGTTATAGTAAATCTATACCAGACAATGAAACGAGACCTTCACTGAGGTACCGGCTCTAGGCAGACTCATGAGACCCTTCAAAAAAGCAGGAGGTAAGAAAAATATTTTTAAAAGCAACTCTGAAATTAGTACACTTTCATCTCCCACAGATTCATGTGTCTTTCTGATATAAATATTACACCCCTACCTTTAGGAAAATGATACTGGAGCATGACCTAATTCCAGTAATACTTTAACACTAATGGGGATTTTTCATGCGTCTATCAAACCCTCACAACTCACCTTGATGTAGGTAGGTATTTTATCTTACTCTAGGCTAGAATTCTCTAGATCTTTAGGTCTTTGTAATTTGATTCATTTCCCATTTGGTGACTCTGGTGGTGCAACAAGACACAGACATGTGAACAGGCATTTTGAGGACAGGACTCCTGATAAAAGTCATAATTAGTGCCCCAAGCCAAGAAGGGGATTTATGGAAGGAAAAGCTGCAGCAAAGGACCAAAATTAAACCTTCAGAATGACTCTGCTCTGAAAATCATATTGTAGACAGTTTTTTAATGAGATTGCTGGGTTGAATTAATTTTCAACTCTTATCTAACTTTGATCTCAAATAACAAGAGGTCATCAAGATAAATGCTGCTCATGCTTAAAATGACATAATGATGCTATTAGGAAAACCTGAGGGATTAAAAACTAGCCTATTTATTCCCACAAACAGTCCCATTGAGGTTCATGAGACCAACTGGATGCACAAATTAACCAACACTATATGAGAAAAAGAAAATTAAAAGTTCACTCTCCATCACAGCTGCCATTTCTGTAATTTTGTTTTATTCCCCTGAACCAGTAACCAGTAAGTAACATTACATTCTACTTATACTTTCTATTAGGATCAAGATCTTAACTCACAGCTGCTGTATGAACATCTAAGTAAGGTTAAAGCACTGTTAAACCAGCTCTCAGAAGTGTAAGTCTTAGTGTTTGCTCAAAAAGCCCCTTTTATCCTCTCCTGTCATGGGGTTCCAGTGAACTGGCAGCACAGAGTTGCATCATCTCTGCCTGCACAGGAGTTTCCATGAGGACCTAGTGTTTGCTGCCGGCTTACAGCTCTTGCTGTGCCCCCATGAACTCTGGTTTTATGCTAAGGAAGCTTGAGGATGCCGTCAAGGTGTCCTCCCAAATCTCAGAACTGATCAGTACTTCTAAAGCTTAGCTGCATCTGATTAAACCTACCCAGAAACCAGTAAAGCAAATTCAAAGCTCACATCATTTAGAGTGTAATGTGGCTTCTTTATAAGAGCAGTAACTTTAAAATCAACAATTTAGCTTTAAAGCCCAGCATTAAGAAGACAGCATTTATTTTTAAGCATGCTAAAACAAAGATCCCTGCTCTTTTCAGTAAAACAGTGCAGGAGATCTGAGCACTGCCACCAAGGCCAGCACTCCTCCTGCGAGCAGAAGATCTCCACAGGTAAATACAGCCAGAAGGCAGCAGAGCTAGCCATGGCTATTGTCCCTGAAAGGAGTATTTTGGGAATTCATTGCCTGCACTGTTAGCAGCAGTGGGGACTCTGCAGATGGCTGGCAACCACCGCCCTACTAAGCAGGGCAGCATCCCTGATGCCACAGTTCAGGATGGTGCTTAGCACGGCAGTGTCGGCCGTGCAGCTCTGCTAACGCGCCTCATCCGGGCTCCCAGCAGAAACAAACCACGGTATCCAGCTGCAGTAATTCTTCTGCTCTAGACAGAGGCTGATTATCTGCAGTGATCGTTACTGCAAGGCACTGACATTCCCAGCGAAGCATCTCTATAAAGCAGCATATTGTCTGCAGCAAAGGTAGAAGGAGAACTGAAAGAATCTTGCTGCACATAAACCCTTCAACCACTTTGATTCATTTGCTTCCACCTAGACTCTACATAAATTCTAGCAGCAGAAATTTGCACAAGGCTGGTGCGCTAACATATCCTTTTTGTCCACAGCAAATGAAAATACTACAAACAAATACCAACAAAATCTAAAAATTCCTAGAGAGCAAGAGCTTCAAGCAAATTGCATGCCTCACTGGGAGAGCAAATCATCCATTTTCAAATGGTAACAATTACCAACAGAGCTGTGCTTAGAAGTCTAGATGCTAAACTGAAGTGGGGAGCAAGTTAAATCAGCCTGTCACCAAAGTGCAATGCCATTTGAAGGTGACGTACAGGAAGGGAGTACCATGTATGTGCTCTTTCTGGGGTGAAGATTTTTGGGGAAAGAAAGCAAACAGGAAGGACTTTACAAGTGATAAAATAGCAGCTATCTCCAGTATTTGTAATTTGAACGAAGACCAGACACTCCTTTGTGTTTACCTCTCAAAGCACCACCATCTCCTTCCATCTCTCCCAAGCAGGCTATTAAGGTTAACAGAACTATCTATATAGTAGAAAGTAAATAGAGAGAAATGAAGATGCATTGTATGTCAAAAAGTGAATTGGGAACATCCATATTAGAAAAGAAACACATGAATTAATAAGGCTCTAGCAGGACACCTGGAGACCCACATCACCCCTGGGATGCAGAAAACACAGCTGGTTGCATAAAGACTGGTGAGAATTACAAACCGGCCTCTTTGGGGATTTTGCTGGCCAATGTTTGGGATCAGGAACAGAACAGGGGAAGAATTTCAAGCCAAGATAAGGCTTTAGTTATTGATGTCTTAATACTTTCCTGTCCCCCTCCTGTTAGTTTCTGAAAGAGAGAACCACCACTGAGCATAGAGCCCTTTAATGTAATGAGCAAGCAGCAAGGATGGATTTGCTCTCTCAGCCTCAGGGATATGTCCCATGCTGACAGTGCCCAACTGCTGCTTTTGCAGCGCCTGACACGAGGTGGAAAAGCTCTGGCAACAGCTTTTCACTGTGCAGACTTCAAAACTCCAACTACTCCTTGACATCAGCTATCCTTCCTGGCTGCGCTGCCAGGGAAGCCAAAGCCTGAAACTGAACCAAGGAGCAAGTGAAAAAAAAATAAAAATCAACAAAGAAGATGGCATTTTATCAAAATGGTGTGATTTCCAGGCATTGCTCATGTTTAGGTGACTGCACATTGGCAAATGCTTCAGCAGAGAGAGAAGGCCCCCTCCCTCATGGGAGAAAGTGCAGGAAGGGCAGTGGGTGCAGCACTGCAAAGCTAAGACAGAAGAAAGCCCCAGGCAGGGCAGGGGTATCAAGCACAAGGAGCACTGCATAGCTGGCAGCTCAGAGGTACAGGATGGGCTCCAAATGGGCTCCTTCTGACCTTCTTCTGCTCACTCTCTCTCACACTGTCTCTGCCCAGGGAAGAGCTACCAGCTGCCATCCCCTCCTGGCTCCTCTGGGTCCACTAATGCTCCTCAGCCAGGGGAATAATGTGATTTGTCAGGAAAGGGACAAATGCTGCAATAACAATGACCACTGAAACTCCGGCAGTGGTGCAGGGTAATTGTCCCTGCACGACACCCTCAGCAGAGCTAAGCTGGGGAAGCCTAGTAGTGAAAGGCATTATTTGCCTGTCCTTTATTGAAAATTTCAAGAAAACCAAATGTTGCTGTCCCTAGAGACTTCAGCAAGGAAGCTAAGTGACAGGGAAGATAAATGGTTCCTACTGCCAGTGACATACCCCACGCAGAAACATAGAGAATATTTTTATAACTTGGTGCTTTAAATGCCTTTATTAGAGAAACAAGATTTATGCTTCTGGCTCTGAGGGAGGGCAAGAGAAACTTAAACTGTACAAGTAGTTGTGTACACATGGATGCCTGTATGTCCATATCACATCAGACAAAAGGAAGGGAAGGGGATTAAAGATAATCTGCTTCTGAATAGAAAGGCCCTCCCTGCTGTTCTAAATTCTCTTGACTTTTCTTCTTATTAGAGCCTCTAAAGTAAAGTAAAGTTCAATGCAATATCCTATGATCAAAGTCATAGCCTCAAAAAGGAACCGGCCTAGGGTTTTTTTTTATAGTTATATCGTAAATAAACTCACTAGAGGACACAAAAAGTAGGTATGATGCTTCAAGTAGCTGTGTGTAAGCAAAAGCCTAAAATCACTGTCTGTATTAAAAGAAGCACACAAAGGATCATTTTCAACTGGGATAAGCCTCTGATGCCAACTTCAGACCAACATAACTACTTTAACTTCACAGTTACCCTTGGACTGGTAAAGAGAAGGGAGTAAGGGTCAATGACATTCAGTCTGCCTATTAGTTTGGGCAGTTAAGTTTATACTTAATGTTAAGTATAATCACTGCCAAGGAAATGACTTTAAATAATGAAAAGGAAAAGCACTACCCAAATCCAGTATTCCATAATAAACTCCCCTGAAATGTGCAGACCATGCAAAGATGAATGCAGGGAGAGGAATAATTTTATAGAAGGAAGCATTTTTAAATCCCTGCTTTACAATGTTTTATAGAATCAGTAAAAACACAATAAGGATGAAGCGAACTACTTATCTTTCTAAAAGCTTGCATATGCCTCACATCTACCTTTAAATCCTATGGGGTTTCAAGTCTGTTTAGACGTTTAAAGGTGTTTTTTATATCCTTGCTGGCACACAGGCAGAAATAGCTGGGTTTCTCTCCCCTCAGCAGCTTGATAAATGTGCATTTGTTAAATGAAAAAAACCTACCTGTAACACAGGGCAGGCTCTCTGTCCTATATATTCCAAGAGGCTTCCCACCCACATTGTAACAAATACACACTCACTGTGTCATTATTAGTCCAGACTGAAGAAGATGCTGCAATCTTCAAAAACAAGCCCTTGAGGCAGACTTGCCTGCACTTCAGTGATCTGCTGGGAGAAAGGGGCAAGGGGAAGTGGGGCTATGTGGGCAGCAAAGTCTGGAGAACAAACAGTGCTCCAGATCAGGTCTCAACTCCCTCTTGGCTCTTATCTGAGTATAAAGGTGCCACTGAAATCTGCAGTCAGCGAAAGTTGTGGCCCTTTCCCCTTTCCTATGGGCACTTACTTTTTCCACATTCAAATGCAGATGGTTCTCCCACTTACTGAATGTCAGTCAAATGGTCACACTACAGACTTTCTTCCAAAGGTGATCTTAGCACGGCCCCTGGATTCAGAAACTCAATTCAGTGAGTATTACAAAACTAATTTTCATACTTGTACTTTGGAGGAGATAAACAAGTTTTACACTGTGACTGATACTGAGATGAAACAATAATGCTGGGTTCTTTGGGGATTGAAAAAATAATGCAGGCCCATATACCAAAGCCAGCATTTGGAGTTCCCTGAAAATTTCCATAGCTGTAGATGGCTATGGCTCCTCTCTGCATCAGCCTATAGGTGGAAAAGAACTGTAAGCAATTTGCTGATTTCTCTGCACTATATGCATGAAATACACAAATCCAGATTCACCCAGACCCCTGTATAGAGCCAAATTTGCCACAATATTAGCCAAAACTGCACCTTAAAGCTTTCTGAAAGCCTTGTAAATCAGAGAAAACTATTCTTAGAACTAGGGC
This sequence comes from Trochalopteron elliotii, assembly GCA_024734555.1. Classification (NCBI taxonomy): domain Eukaryota; kingdom Metazoa; phylum Chordata; class Aves; order Passeriformes; family Leiothrichidae; genus Trochalopteron; species Trochalopteron elliotii. The sequence goes on from JANPWX010000008.1 coordinate 7,015,082, forward strand.
TTGCTTCTGAGCTGACAATGAAACCAGAAAAAGAGACAGTTTAACATTTAATTATGAAATCAATCTACCCTCTTCATAGTTTCATCCTCCCTCTTCATAGTTTCTGGAGAACAAATCTCAGAACACCCACTTGCTATCTTGTCAATTATACTCTGTTGCCATAAGCAAAATCCAGTCAATGGATTTTTTTCCATCTCCAGCACCCTTGAAGATCAAACCATTCAGCTCAGGCATACTGAGCAGCCTGTAACATTTACTACAGGCTTAAGTGAAGATTATGATGAAAATGCAAGGACTTACTGTCTCTAGTTATGCAAAGGAACCAAAGTCCCTATTCCTAAAACTGGAAGGCAACTTGATCTTTCCACCCTGTATTTCTGCAGAGAAGTTTCAGAAAACTTCTGCCGTTGCCCACTGCTCAACTAAACCAGCACTTTTGTTTAAGGGTCTTGGACAAATTCCCTGTTGCTGCTTTCCAGTAGCAGGAACCAAGAGTCTGGCTTAAGGAATTGCATAAACTGATTTGGTTTCCTGTAACTATGCACGGAATTAGGGTTTCATTCGATATAGTCAGCATTCCTTCCATTTGCCTCATGAAAACTGTAAGGACATGGATTTCTTGCACTTCTTCACTTCAATATATCAAGTTAGAAGACATCATACCTTCAAACACAATCAGGTATTACATTCACACAGTATGTAATCCTCTATTTAGACACAAATCTCTGATGCAAATATGCTCTCTCTTTCAGGTTTCTTCCAGAACTTACTGGGTTGATATTACTTACACTTTTTTCCGTGCTAAGATTTGGAACTGTTCACAGAGAGATCAATCCATAGATAAAGAGAAGAGAGATTAAATGTGATTTCTTTTACAAGGAGTAAAGTCTGCATGAATAATATAACGTACCTCAGAAATTTGGGTGACCAAAAGAATTACACAGATTGTATAGCAGCATGAAGATAAAATTAATTGGGTCTCTTTGCACAGTATCTGTTATGAAAGCAGTTAAAATAGTTTTGTATATTTTGGATGAGTTTAAGAAATGTCACTTTCATGATTCTTTTTTCCCTCTCCTTTCAATCAGCATCCTTTTATTTTCATTTTCATACACCTGCTAAGTGTATCCTGCTGTATTCACAGTTCAGCATGATGGGTTTCATATTTAGTGGAAAATGAACAATTCGTACCCTGAAGATTCCAATTATTTGGCTCACTCAGAGATTCATCTTTGGAGTATCAATGAGGGGAATGAAAAGAGAAGCCAGGAAAAAAAACAGAAAGTATTGGGGATTTTTCCCCAATAAAGTGTTGTTTCAGGGAAAAGGGTTACTTGAAGTCAGCAGCTTGACAACCAAAAAGAAACAAACCAAGAGCAAAAGGTTGTTGAAAGAGATCTGCAATTTCACACATTTGCATCATTATCAGGACAGATTTATTGCAGTTCTAATTCTGCCAGTTATGCTTGAAGAGAAAAAATAATATTGAAAGGAGGTCGTGCTTCTCCTCCACACTGAACAAATGACTGTTTTTTTTCCAGAAGAATATGAGAAAATCTGCAATGTCACCCTTCTTTGTCCTTGTGATCTTTTGGTGAGGAATATAGACTTAACTCTCTGTCTACAAGGGAAAGACTTCCTCCAGCAACTTGATCCAACTTTTAATCTTTGAATTTTGAAATCTTAAGTGCATCTGTTAAATCACAGTCAGATGCAAACCTGGCCACAGGGTGTGCCCAGATCCCATGGGACACTTAATTCCCACTCACAGATCTGGAGACTTTGAAATGTTAATTGTAGGACAGTAAGAGGCTCTGCATTCCTGGGCTTTCTGCCAGTGGTTCCTCAGAAGTGAAATATCAGATGTTCAGATTTACTGCATAAAGAAGTTAAGGGCAGAGTGCTCTTATTTGGAAAGCTTGGACTCAGAGTTTGATGAACTGATTGATCTCTCCAAGGTTCAAAGGATTCACAATTTCCTCTTTCAAATACATACTCCTTCTGGATTCAGATGTTTTCAGATTCAGGATGGACTTGACTCCAAGGTACAACCCAGTGCCACCTGTATGTCAGGTGTGAACAAAGCACAGCTACACCACTCTAGCACTTCCAGATGAGCAGATTGGCAGCTTTGGGTTATGGGTGAAGCAAAAGAGAGGAAACAACCCAGCTGACATGAGATAATAATGACTATGCAATATCCCAGACAAGGAAAGGTTAGGTCCTGCAGAAGTCCCACTGGTGTATTTTCCAGGCCTTGCACCAAATCCCCACCCCTACCTACTCGAGTCTGAAACAGAACCAGAAACAAAATGGTGAAAACACCACAGGACAAGCTGGTTTTATAACTACATCAGTGTATGTGAAACATGGAACAAGGTGAACTCATATATAGGATATACAGTTGAACAAAAGTTGGTTCTCCATTTTTTCCTATTTTTTCCTATTCAAATGAATGTCTGGTGAGCTTTGTGATCTTGGTGACACTCTACTGATCCTGTAAATTACCTAAAATTCCTCTACATCTACAAGAACAACATCATAGGAGTAAAATGAGGAGAGACAGACAGGAAAGAGTCAACTGTTAAAGTCCTCATCTGATAACAAAATCCCAAGTACTCTCTAACCAAGAGAGTTCCCTTTCTAACCCTCCACAGTGCAGACATGCCTTCAACTTCAGTAAACAGATTATTTATTCCAATTCACGATTTCATGATGAGGGTAGATAGGAGCATTTTGCAGTAGTGGCATACTCTAAATACATGTTGTCTTTATCATGTTATTCAAGTTACAGGGGAGCATTGACAAAAACAACAAATAAGATTGCAATGACAACTGTTGTATAGAGAAAATTCTGCTTCCTTCTGAAAGGGTTATTATGTGAATTACTTGGATTGGTCTTATTTCAGTGTAATAACCTGGTGGGAGAGAAGGACGGGGGGACATAACGAAGAAGAAAGAAATCTGAGAGCAAACAACCAAAGGTCTGAAACATACATTTGGACAAAGGTATCATGCAAGGGAACAGAGTGTACTTACAGCCCACTGAGGCCTGTCTTTTACTACAATAACAGGGACATAATTTACTAAATAAACACCAGCTGCCTATAGATCTCTGACACCTGACCATTTAGGCGGTTCAAAAAACCTTCATCAAACACAGCCATCTCTTACCATTAAAGAGTAAAACCAGAGCTTTCTACTCTAGGAATCAAGAGAAAAAAATAATACAGCTTGTTCCTCTCAAAGATATGGGAAATAATTTTTGGACATTTATTTTCTTACTGAGCATGCATCATCAATCAGTCAGAGCTCTCTGCAGCAGGGAAGGGAACACATCTCTTCTTTCACTTGGGAAAGAGGATGGCTGTTTTTAAAATAAGCACACACATGAGCATGCTGCCTCAGTTTCCTCAACTGACAGTGTAACACTGACTGTCCAGGAAGCTTTCCTTTGGATGAAAAGATGGATGGAAAAACCACAAAGCATTTGAAAGCATATTTTTCTTGTTGGTTTTCCATTCTTTTCCATGCATATTCATTACCCCAGTGAGCAATCTCACAGTCCAACTGAAAGCAATTGCTCAGAGCATTTCAATGTCCAGGCTTGCAGATGGCACTGCTGCATTTGGGCTGCTCCATACCAACCAATCAGTGATTATCAGCATTTGTCCCAAAGCACTCTTAGCAAAAGCACCAGAACCACATCTTCAATATTTCTGAGTGAAACAGATAATCTCAGCAAGTCAAAGGAACTATAGATTACCTACTTCTCTGCTCTTTCCAGAGCTGCTTTGATGACAGCATGTACTGAGAGGAGAGCTTACAGAAGTTCTGTAATCCCCTCCACCTGTCATTAAAACACGCCATCCATGACAGAAGTTGATTGCTTTCTAAAGAAACTTCATGCCAAGTGGATGGAAGAGTTGTGAACCACACGGCTTGATCTTGGAGCACATTCTATACCCACCACCCTCCACAGTGAAAATGGAGTGCCAACATCCTTGCAGTCACTCATCACCACCTTGTAAATCTGCACCTGCTTTCCAGAGCTGTTATTTATTTGGGAAGGAGATCCTAAAGTTTGTTTGCAACTGCTTAAGGTTCAACTGGAGAGCAACGTTGAAAGAGAAGAGCATCGTAGTTTAAACAATAACAGGAGGGCATTTGTCCACTGATTTATTCTCTTCTGCTTTGCTAAACTTGACTACTTTTATTTGCCAAAAATTTACCCCCTTTTAGACCATAGATCTTCCCACTTAACTCCCAATAAGGTCATTGACCTTTCTTTGCATTTATGTTGCATTTCCAAACTACTGCACTGCTACAAATATAGCAATGTTTTGGGTGTTTACAGACCTTTAATGCTACAATCCAGCCTGCACAAGGACAGAGAAATCCAGGCAGAACACTAGGAGCTTGTGCAAGACCTGTATTCTTTCTTCCCTGAATCTTGGGAATCACTGAAAACAGTCACAGTCCTTCAGTCTGCAAGCAAGTTCCACTCAACACAAATCATGCTTATAACATGAACCCAATGAGTTTTTAAAGCTCATCAGTGCAGACTTGACCACTTCTTTAGGCAACTTACCCTGTGCTTAATTATTTATCTCATTTGAAAGATTTTCAGGAGACCTACCTGAATCTCCTTGCCTTTAATCTCAGCCCACTCAGCCTTCTCTTGTGAGAACACAAAAAGATGTTTGATCCCTTCTTTGTGCTAATTTTTTTCATCTGTTCAAACACAAGTATCTTACATCATCATTGGCATGAAAATTAACGAAAGTAGTTGAATTTTTAAAATCTGCTAAATATAAGCAGTCCCTAATGATAAAATGCCATCGTTGTAAGTAAAAAATTATGTGCTATTCAAGCAGGAATTTTATGTCCAAAGATAACTGCCTAAGGTATGAGACCCATGGGACCCATACCACCCCTATCATCTTTTCATTTCAGACTCACATTGCAAGGGACAGAAATGTACAGGACATGCTGAGGTTTAAGAACAGCCAAGTGCAAGTGCCATAAGCAATATACCAATGTGAGGTAAGCAGAAAAAAGCAGGATGATTTCTTGCTTTAGACAGCTATCTGTATGTAATACAGACACAATTCACATTTTGAGAGAATGGCCATGTGAACCATCAAATAGAAGATTAAAAATCCACAAACTATTGTTTGGAGGTGATGGTGGCAATTGTTTTGGAGGTTACATAGCATAGCTACAATAACAAGCAATACATTTGTTTCACGAACAACTATCATGGGAGATAGTAGTTCCTTTCAATATTACACTCTGAGCTTACATACAGCATCCCTGTCTCAGACTGTGTATTCTCCAGTGCAAATAATATTTCCTGCAGGTTATTCTACACAGCCAGCCATAAGCACAACCATGGTCTTGACAGCAGTTCCTGAAATATTAAAATAACTCCTGTGAACCCTACTTTACTCTGTAACCTGAACTTGAGACTCAGCTTAAAGTGCAGACAGATGTAACAATTTCCCTTTGTGCGTTTTCCTTTCCCTAATTCATTTTGTCAAGTTAAAAACTTGATGAGCCTCAGATGCTGAAGCTGTGTGGCAGTGAAAGGCCATGCACCTTCAAAGAAGCAGCTCTGTTGCACAGGCTCATTTTCAGCCTGCTTGTTCTCTAGCTATTCTTTCACTCAGCTCTCAACTGGGATGTTCAAAGTAAAAGCAAAGCCAGGACTCTAAACCATTTTATAAACTCTCAGGCCAAAAGCTTGACATATCTCTATGCCATCTTGTGACTGAGCAGAATTCCCTAATTTCATGTGCCTGGAGGTCTAATAGACTTGATGTCAGTTGTCTGTCTTCTGCAAAATTCTTCTAAACCTGAACTTTCTTTTTACTGACTTCTTTCTGGCTGCAATCCCCACCAACAGTCAAATTCCTCTCTTTTCGCCTGGAAATCTTCCCACACAAAATTGTTCACCAGAGATGTGGTTGAAAATGGCAGTCATTTACCTGATGTCACTTCATCTGGGAGTTCTGTACCTCCACCTGTCAAAACTAAGCCTCTCTGCTACGGTCCCTTTGGAAACTTTCTGATGGTGCTCTGAGCCACAAGGCTTTCCTTTCACTCACATCACCTCCAGGGACAGCTGAGATGTGTGGCAGCCCACCAGCCCCTTGGTACCTGCTGTCCCCTAATGGTGCTGGACACAGCCCAGCAGCAGTCAGGGATGAGCATATTCCAGTCTGCTGCTACTTGCTTCTGCAGTGCACATACACACTGAAGAAAAGTCCATTTATCCACCTTCAAGCATTTAATTTTCTCCCCAGACTCACACCAGCCTTTACCCCTCAGCTCAATCACCAGCACTTTCTTTTTAAAATAAACTTCACAGACTCATCTCTACTCTCCCATGACCCCTGTCTTGGCCAACCTTTCCATCTGGTACCTTTCTGGCTGTCCAGTCCCATCAAGAAACCCTTGCTCATACACATTCACTGGCCAAAAAATGAAGGAGTGAATAAATAAATGATTTAAAGAAATTTGGGTAGTCAGAAAACTGTGCCCTGCCCTCTGATGTTTGCCAGCATGCACTTAACTTTTCCCTACAGTAAAATGGCCTGGGGTAAAACAGGGCAGTTTTAAGAATAGAGAAGATGCTGAAGGGCCAAGGTGTGGGTTTACCAGCAACATGGAAAGTTAGTATTTCCTTTTCATCAGGACTAATTTCTGTACCTAAGGATTGCTGAAGAATAATTCTCTAATGGCAGGGATAGAAATGATGTGAATGCAAGGGACTTTGGCAGAGATGTTTTGCCTTAATTTATTTAGAAGTATAAAAAAAATCAGAAAGCCATTCACTGGAGGTTAGTGATGTGGACACATTGAAAGTAATCATGGCTGGGGAATACTGACATGTCTGATCTCCCTAAATTACTCACTTGGAGGCATTTTAGTTTGCTTGTTTATTTTGTAAAGTGCAGGTGGATCCAAAACACATTTAGTCAGAAATAAAACTGAAAAGAAAAAAAATATTTTACAAGTTCCTATTCAAAGCCACTCATATGATCCCCATCCAGAAGGCAGGGCAGACCTCTATAAAAAGTTAACATGATGGGAGGGCTGACAAAAATTGGAAAACAGCCTAAGCAATTAGTAGACTGTCAGTAATTGGAATTAAGTACTCAACTTCAGCCGCTACAAAAATGTACTGTGGAGAACACTCTTCCACTGCCAAGGACACAAATGGGATAACTGTACAGCTTTTCCATCTCTAGCTGCAATGATTCAATGGCAGAATAATCCACAGGCAATTGAATGCCTGCAATTCAACAATTAAATACCCGGATCAATATTTAATTCACAACTCTCTTACACCTTTTCTTTAAATCCACTTTAAGCATATTAATACTTTGAAGACATTTAGAGGTTTTTATTCCTGGGTGAGTGCATCTGAAGCAGAAAGCTGCCTGCACGGTCTCAGGTTGTGGTATATTGAGTCATGCTTTTTGTTTTGCATATATATTGTGATAAGCAGTCATTAAAATCACAGTAAAAAAAAGAACAAGCGAGCACTTGCTCCTGAGACTGATCCTAAGCTTCACTACAAGTCCTCTGCTGCATTGACTGAGCCACTCCTGAACTGCCTGCCTGCTGAACAAAGGGTACAGCAGCACTTGCCCACCTTGCAGGCACGGTGCGAGGCTGAGGGAAGGTGAAACTGCAGCTGCTCCTGGCAAAGTGGCTGAGGAAGAGAGAAGAGGGGCAAGAGCCAGGCAGGAACTGGTATTCCCATGCATGTGAGGCTTTTTGGGCAGCATGCATGGCAGCAGGCCAGCCTCAGCCTAAGGGACCACAGCACACTGCACTGCAGATGCAGTTTTGCCCATTGGCAGGTGCTGGGAACCACATGCTGTTTCTCTCAAAGGCACACCCAAAGATTGCCAGTGCCCTGTGTCAGGCAGTGCTGTGCAAACACACAATGGGGTTATCACAAACAACAGCTTGCCCTACTCTCATCTTGGCTGTACATCTGTTTGTAGCATTGCCTACCTGCCTGCTAGGGAAGCACAGAGAAAACCATTTTCAACCACTTCTGTATCTGTTGCTTCTCAAGCTGACTTCCTGGTAAGGATGTACAACACAGTTTTATGGGCTTGGAAAGCCACAGCCAGTGCTGTGCACCACCCCCATGCTCAGCTGCTCTCATGGCAGTGCCAAGACAGCCCCTGGGGCAGCTTGCCCAACACAACATGGCCAAGGCCCCAGATAACAGCCAGCAAGAAACAAAAATAAGTTCATGACCCTGCTTAAGACAACAGAGCTTGCAGCCAGGCGCCAAGCTGAGGCACCAGGAGCCTGTAACCGAAACATGCCTTGTGAAGAGAGGCACACATGAAATACTGATTTTCTACATTGCCCACACTAGCAGGGTAATAAAAAGTTCATCCTCATGGCCTGCTCTGGCCCCTGTTAATGTTTGTATCACTGTTCCTGAGGTTTGGGGGAGGAACAGAGCATAACAGACAGGAAAAAGCCTCCTTTGGAAATGACAGCACTAATGGAGCTTATCACTACCAAGAGTCATTAGATCCAAAATGCTGAAGGGGAGGGGTGTAGCACCCAGTTACGAAAAAATTCTGTAAAATAAAATCACTTCTAACTTCAATTAGACCCTCACCTTTTTTTTTTTTTTTCTCCCCCTGCTTTCTCCCTTCGTTAACATTCTCTCCCACTCACCCTCACTTCCAAAGTGGAAGGCCTTGCAGCAAGGCCAGGATTTTGTCCAAAGAAAGCCACTTCATCAGCTGTGGATTTCACAATGGAGATGTATCTGAACGTGTTAACTGATGCACAGCTTATGACATTTCAATTAGCCCACACGAAGGCCCCATGTTCCTATGATAAAGCCTGAATATCTCTCTGTCCCTGAGGGTCTCAGTAGAGAATGCAGCCTGCCTTCACTTTCTGCATGTTAATACAGCAAGTTCCTTAATTACTTTTATAGCAAGGACAAGTGGCAGTTTTCCGAGTTTGCAGGTTTTCCCCAGTGCTGCAGAAAGAGGAAAAAACCCTATCATGAGAAGTGTAGGCAGAAAGATGATCCCCAGGTGACTAAACCCCATGATTAGGCTGGACAGTTTTTAAGAAATTCAGCTCTTTAAGTTACTTTTGGCAAAAGAAGCTGATCCCCTCAGCTGGGAGGCAGCAAAGTAAAGCCCTATCTGCTCACTCCACATTTCCAAGGACCTAGAAGTACTGCAGGAAACTACAAAGAATTGTGATTTTTTGTTCTTAAGATGCAAAAGCAGCTGGTGCTGAGCATCACAGATGGGGTAGATCACATGTACAGCATGATGTCCTACAGATTTTGAGTAACTAGGTAATTTCTGGTAGCACTTAGTCAAAATTTATCTTCCTGCTTCAATAACTTCTCTGGTTGGAATTTGTGTTGGCACAGCCAAGAAATCCAATAAGAAACACTATGTCTATATCTATATCTATATCTAAATATAGAAGCATTATTGATTTCTTGGAGGGCAGGTTCCTTTTGGGACAAACTCACACAAAAAAAGAAACAGGCAGTCTCAGCACATACCTTGAAGTGTTCAGCAAAGGGCACCCTCTTTGCCCGGCTGCTCTCACCAGATAAGGCATTTGCATATGTGACAGCCAGGTACTTGTTACTACAAGAGGATTCATAATGGAAATTCAGGGGATTATAAACTGTAATAACCTCGTAACCAAGAATTTCAGTGTAATCTGTATAAAACAAAGCATCACATAATGTTAGAGGAATGGCCTTGTTTTCATTAAAAGACAGGGAGCATTGGAAGAAATATGGTTTGCTTGACACCTTCCAGGGAAGGCACTTGGGAAATCTCTCATGTATTAGCAGGATTCAAGAACTAAAGGTACATCACTCTTGCTGTGTGAGAGGCTCATGAAGACAACAAGCACATGTGTGGGAGCAGGATGAGACAGGAAAATGTCAAAAAGAAGCTGAAAAAAGCTCGGCCTCCCTGAAGGATGCTTTGGAGTGCTTTTGCTTCAAAGGGTCATTCCACCTCCTTCCTGGCAAGTATCCCAAGAGAGAAGGACAGCCATGGGGGATACAGAGTGCACTCCTCCTCTCCTTCTGACTTACTGCTTAACTACCTTTTCATTCCACCTATACCAGACACAACACTGCCAAGAGAAACAAACCAACTGAACTTTCTCACTTCGGTCACTTACAAGAGTGAAGGATGGAAAAAGAAATGGGAAATCAAAAAAGGAATTCTGTTCAAGGTCCTCTGTATTTTTATGAGATGGTCCTGACACGCCTAAGTCAGAGTTTCAAGATGTTGCTTAGAGCACTGAGGGTTAGAAATCCCAAATACCAACTGCAGTCCAGCAACTATGGGTCTAAGAGGACCCCAAATTGCTGCAAAACCTGTAAACTCCCTGGGAAAGCCAGCCATGTTCCAGGCTCTCTTTTACTCCACAAACCCCATTCCTTTCCCATGGAAACCGTGGTCCCCTCCCATGGCTATCCAAGAGCAAATGAATTGCAGGCAAGGGCTGACTGCCTCAGGTAGCTCAGGGATGCTTTTGTCCCAGTAGCAGCATGAAAAGTCCCTCCATTTACAAGACTTTTAGGAAATAGGGGCATAAAAAGCACATAATTGTTATCATTCAGATATGCCCTGCATCTGTGAGGTTTTCAGTATTTTCTCCTGCAAAGGAAAATCAGAAACTTATTTTTCAGCATGAAAGTGAAGGTTTAGAGGGCAGCCACTCTAGTTATTAGTGAGACATGACAACCTGGCATCTTCCCAGCATGTATGTTTTCACCAAGAAAGAAACCCAAAATGGCCCCTTTCTAGATAAACCTAAATTTTCTTCAAAGAAAAACATCATTAAATAAGTCTACTTAATTGCTTGCCCACATAAACATACAGACATATAGACACATGTAAGGGCAGCCAATATTTGGAAATTTAATAATAACTGACTTGCAGGAAAGAAAAAACCAAAACATTAGTAGCTTGAGAAAAGGATCACTCTTGAGCTGAGAAGACAGAATGAAGTCACCATTCTGTCATGTCACTCACCCAATGGCTCTTACTGCTCTTAGGTTTTCAGCTACACGGAGTGGCAGATGCAGAACCAAAGCCTGATCTCAGAACAAAGCCTCTCACCTGCATACATGGGAATCTGCAGCTTTGCACTGGGGCTCCTGGTGTTTTGTTACTGCCACTGTATCTGTTATCTGCATTTATCTGTTCATATAGGAAATCTTGGCGTTATTAAGCACAACAGAGCCTAGGCCTGCCTGCAGCCTGTATGTTAACCCAAATACTCCAAAAAAGATCCCTGTAGCCAGCCCAAAGGAGCACATCTAAAGATTTACTAATTCCAGGTCTACATCTTTATTCCTAAAGCCACTTTACTAGTTACTTGAAACAACTTCATATTCCTCAGTGGGAAACAAGCTCAGCAAATGCAGAACACAGAACTTTCTTTCTGTTCACATTAAACTGTAGGGGTTTAAAAAAATACATTTACACAAGACTTCATTTAGCAGGATTTCAAAGACTCTCTGAAGGCAAATAAACAGAGGGGCCCAGAGGAGACAGCAGCCACTGGCCTCTGAGCCTCAGCACCAGGAGAGCAGACAGCTTCTCTGCAAAGCTCTTTGTGAGCCCCTGAAGCTCATATACTCCCACCAGAGGTCAAGTGGGAAAGCCCAGCAATTCTTCCTCCTGTGACTAATCTGCTCCAGTATTCCTCTCCCACGAAGCTATCTCTTAGGTAGCCAGGATTCAGGCTGCACACAGATCTTTAGCTCCAAACCAGCTCTCCCTTTCACCAGCCACCCTATCAGTTCCTTGTAACAACTTCTGAAAAACCAGCTAAAAGCTCTGATCTCCCTTGCTCTGTTTATTTAAAGCAGCACAACTGAAGTGGCTGTGGGGATGAGCTAGCTTCCAGCTGATGGAGACTCTGACAGTAACTGTCTGGTTTCTCTGATTCATAGAGAGCTGCACCCTGTCTGCTCCCCCAGCCTTGCTTCCAAGGTGCCCCAGGGACAGTGCTCTCCCCGTGGAGTAACCCGGCCTTATCTTGCCCTGCATTCCTGAACACTGATGCTCGACTCCCCCTGAGCTGTTCTTTGCATTTTATTTGAGTCCGCCAAGAGCCTGATGATTTCCAGCACAGGCTGCCAACCTCAGGAAGAGACTAAGTCTTTCTATGTCCTAAGCCTAGCCTATAGGCACATCTCCAGTTGTCCTTTGTTATCAGATTCCCAGCCATCTTCAAATGAAGGGGAGCAAATAAGACACACACAGAGATGCGCCTACGTGTGGAAGGGAAAAGAAACATTTTCACGTACCATTGTGGTGCACAAAGCTGGGAGAGAAAGGAGGAAGGCAGTGTCCATCCTACTGGGATTGTGAGACATACTTAAGGAATGCAAATAAATGCAGTTATTCCCCCCAAAATAAGATTCAAATGCAAACAGCTTAGAAATGGCAAAGACCCTCGAGGTTAGTTTTGCAATCTGTACTTGCACTTCCTCTACTATTTTTTATTCTTTTTTCCCCCCTCCTTGGATTTAATTAGCTACAGTGCACCCTAAAAAGAGTCTGAGAAATTCCTAACATACTCTGGACTCTTTCCAGTCATTAGAGGAGCCTGCCTTCATCTGCCTTCATTATGAATTGATCTGGGTATGACTGTGAACATAAACAGCATTGTAACTGCACCCTGAGTCCACAGCTAGTCAGAAAGATAAAAGAAAATTCTCCCTTTTACAAACGGCTGGTTTATCCCAAAGAAACATGCATATTCCTTCTGTTGCAGAACTCTCACTTCACAAGTTTTTTCCCTGCCATATTAAGCACACGTATATACAGTTATATTGTTTTAGTATGCAATATATTACATTTGGCCTTTTGCCCACAGGGGAACAGAATAGGCCATTTGTAATTAGAAAAGGCATTCTCTGTTTGACTGTATCTTATCTCTACTCTCTTCTGTCTCCTGCTAGGAAAAACAGACATCACAGTGGTTGGTCAAAGCAACATTTTTTTCCACTGGAACATGACCAAGCCCATACTGAAATTCCAGAAGCCAACTAAATGTCTCTGATTTACAGATTAATAAGAGAACCCTGTCCCCTGACTAGAGAGGGTCAGGAAAAACAAGCATCAGAAAAGGGAAAATGTTTGCATGGAAAATGTATGAGGATTGTAAATGACCAAATGCTGGGAACCCATTAAAATTACCTGTTATTCTCAACTGAATGCCACAACTGTGTTGCTTCTACTGAGAAGTAATGCTTCAAAAGACCAAACAGCCTCTGCCTCTTTGCTCACAATCAATTTGATGTTAGCAGAAGCACTTTATAAACTAAGTTATAAAATTAGCATTGAGCTTTTAACAGGCTCTCAGTAAAACTGTCTTCATTTTGTATAATCCAATCTGCCATTCAGTGTGATACCTTGAGGACTATAAAATTGATAAACCAGAATTTCTTAGCCTAAATTGTAGTGTAAAAGCTTTAATGGGGTTCATGGAGAAGGGCCAACTGTGGAACCAGACACCAAACTCCAGCATGCCCAGTTAATACCTGACCTATCTGCAAATCACCAGGAAAATGCAACTCTGCCTCTGAAGAAAAACTGGAGCCAGAATAAATAGATGGAGCAAGTCCTCAAGCTGGATCAGCCTTTGCTGGAGAGAAGGTGTATTTTGATGGAAAAAAATGGGAGCTGTGGTTAAAAACAACTGTGTGCATAGGCTCCATCAGGAAGAAAATCAGTGCTTATCCATCAGCTGGAAGGCACTGTAGTTTTAAAGCCCTGGGGACAGCAAAGGTCTTCCCACAAGGATTCCTCTCTCCAGGGAAATGTAGCAGAAGGCAAAGGGAGGAAATACAGTAAACCCCTTCCTATTTTCTTTATTTCTGTCCTGACTTTAATTTCGTAACACAGCAACAGCAGTTCTGTCATTTTGTCTATTGCAGCCAGGCAAGCATAGGTAATTTACTGCTTGGTTTAACTTGGTAAATAAGTGCTAAAGCACCAAGACAAGAGGTGCTTAATAAACGCACAGAAGAGATTAAAATAATTCAGAATGAGGATACAAAGGCAGCCCAAAAGAGTTATGGCTCCTCGTGTGAACACCACTGCTCTGCAGAGCTGGTCTCACAGGCATCCTACCATGCCAAGTGCTCCTCTCACTGTTTCCACAACACCACAGCCTTGCGCCTGCCTTGTCTGTCCCTTTCTCTATGGGAAGCACTCCTGCCCTATGCCAGCTACCACAGTTTCCAGCCCCATATGGGAGAATGCAGACATGCTGAGAGTGGCCCCCCTGCATCCTCACAGCTCTCCCTCAGGGGTGTCCCATCGTGAAAATGAAACTTTGAAAGTGTATTTACTCACCTGCATACTGCATGGATGAGAAAAGCCTGCAGCATAAAATCCTGGCACTGGGGCTTTGTTGGGGTGCCCATTCCTGGGGCCTGGGGACTGCTAGCACCAGGCTGTCCCCAGCACCTGCCCACAGACACAGGCATTTTACAAGCACCTAAATGAACTGGGAAGTTTTTACAGGAGGAAGGCTATTATGCTCTGAATTGTGTAGGGGAGCAAAGTTCTCAGCTATCAAAACTGGCATGCCTGGAGCCTGTGGCAGGTAGCAACAACCTCAGTGCAAAGCAGCAATGCTTCCTGTGAGGGAGGCATGCTCCCTGGCCTCCCCTCAAACCCCAAACTGCTCACTGAACCTCCTCCAAGGGCAGCAGGGCCCTTATCTGCCACTAGCAGATAACAGAAAATGCCATTTCGCTGACTGCAGCCCATGGAGACACCGAGGGTATTTGGATTCAAGAGGTCCCAGTCTTTGGAGTCACAGAGACCAAGCACTTGAGCAGGCCTGTGTCTCCATATGAGGTTTCTGCTCAAGAGGCCAGTCCTGGCCCCCTTCTAGATAATCCCAAATATTGGCTGACCACTAATGAAGCCTGATGTGCTCCAGCATCATGGGATGCAGTGTGCAGGCAAGCAAAGTGCAACAAATTGTAAATGCCAATAATGGTTCATCACCAGATCTTTCTCCCTGAAAAGAAAGGCCATGACAAAATGTCATTGCTGAACGCAGTGGGGGCATTTTGGATGCTCTGTGTCACACAAAAAATTTAGATTTGTAAGCAAGCATGATTGAAATAGGAGTTCCTTTTATCTGAAGCTTAGGTTCAGAACCTTTCTTAGGAAAAAAGAGAACATATCAGGGAGAAATTTTTGCTATTCATAATTTCACAGTTAAGAGGAATGGATTTACATGGATGGATGGCTAGATGGATGGATGGGTGGCTAGATAGATACAGACAGACATGTATTATTTATTATCTTATTATGTTATAATATATACAACTGCTTTTTAAACATGACGGTCATTGTTACAGCCACAGGCTTGTTTAGACGTCTCTTAAATATGAAAAAAAAAAGGCCCTTTTTTCCCTAAATATGTCTCACAGTTCACATCTGAACCAGAAGTGACATGGGAAAATGTCTTTTTGGGCAAACTTAGCTTCCTTTGAAGTGTCTGTAACTCTGAATCCAAATCCCTAGTCTTAATTGGATTTCGCTTTCTTCTAAGGATTATTTTAAAATTCAGTACAAAGACATCAGATCTGCAGTGCTGTCATTATAAACTTAAGCTAGTGAGGCACCAGAACAAGAAAGTCATCTTGGGAGTTAACACTACTTCGGCTGAATGCTTTGTATTTGCCATTTATTTTTCTGATTCACATTAATAAATGAGACAGATGCAAGCATCATATTTCTGAGAAGTATCTTGCTGATAACTGCAACAGCCTTATTGTATTTTACTAAGCAAACTGATTAAAACATAAAATTCCTAGGGCTAAAATTTTACACGTGAGCTTTTGTTTTTATTTTTCTGTACTGGAACTCATCTTCATAGGTAATTCAGCAATCCTGTAGCTCAAAAAATGTATTCTCTAAAAAAGAAAAATCTTTATTAAAGATGTATCGATCTGCACTCTATGTAAAAATAAAGAAAACCTTTCAACCATCATTAAATGATAGATCAGTGAGTCTCTCAGCCTGTAATACATTTTCTGACAATTTTCTCTTGGGCAGATTTGCAAGTAAGAAACAAAGTTTGCCAACAGAGATGAGCTACGTCCAGCTTTACAAACCAGGGAGCTTGATCTTTTAAACACAGCTGATATGGACAGTCATGACTTGAGCTGGAAGGATAAAATGGAAACAGCATATTCTCCTGTGCAGGGGGGCTTGGAAAAAACAAACCAAAGGGGAAGAAAGGGGTTGCTCAAGTGCACAGCCAAGGGACCCTAAGCTAGAGACTCCTGTGTGTGTTTCCCAGTCCATGAGCATGGGGGAACACATTGCTCTGCTCCTGGACAGGGAAGGGAGCAGGATGATCAGAGGAGCTCCTACAAGCAGGGCCAGGGGTTAAGTTCTGCAAAGTTATGCCACCAGCAAATTGCAGTGATGCAGAGTGAAGTATTCTGCATTTCTACAGCTATGACTGTTGGCAGAGCCCAGACATCTCACTTGGCCATGCCCAGCTCTCTGCACAGCCACCACCCACCCTATGTTTGTCCAGTACTCCAGTTTTTGAAAACAGACATTTGAGTACTGCAGCAGATGACAGACATCTGTCTCTCCAGAGGTACCTCCAAAGAGGAGAGGGATCTACCTTTCTCTTTGGATTTGGTGGTACTTGGACATTTACTGCTTCCCAATCTACTAGATATGAAGGAGTGTTTTTACCTTTTACTCCTGAAGGGTGGTTTTACTATTGTATAAAATTGACAGCTGATCCAGAGCAAAGGCAGAGCTGCCAAGGTACCCATGAGAGCATCTGAGCACAAAACAGGAATCATGGTCCCTCCAGCCCCACCCAGGTGACACATCGCTCACATCAGAGAATACTCTACATGCAAAGTGCAAGGGCAGCTCACCCACACACAGAAGCAGAGGACAGCATTACAAAACACAGAGCAGCATTGAAAGTGCATCAGAAACTTTGTAACAAGTATATTCCAAGCGCCACAGCAGAAGTTCCCTTTCCTAAATCTTTCCTGAGAACAGGAGGTCACAGCTCCCAGCTACTTCCACCATCAGGCTGCAGATGGCTGCAATTCAAGTGCTCCCAGGTTGCAGGCAGCACTACTGCACACCAGCCATGAGGATGTGGGTGCTAATCTAGAGAGTCCCTGACTGCACACACCCTTTGAGCATTTCAACATAAAACTGAGTAACAGAAATGATCAAGGAAGAAGTGCAGAAATTTTTGTGCAGCTTTACTAATTAAAATTGGATACTCATTCCAAACAAATTCTTCACAGTTTGCCACCTCACCAACTTTAAAGAAAAGAAGTGTTCTTTCTTCAGAGGTTTAGTGGCACGGCTTAATTTTGCTGTCTTAATGACTTTAAAGGGCCCTACCTCTGGGCAATGTTTGGTCTTATAGTCCGAAATCTGCAAAAAAATTACATACCTGCTTTAATTTATGCAGCCTAGATGAAATCCTAGCTGGCCATAAGAAGCCAAGATCTTATCTTCCAAAGATTTGCTTTAACATCAATGGACTATTCAGCCAGTAAAGCAGAGCATGTGCAGGATCAGCCCATAACTTGGATTACTCCTGTTACTGCTTGTTGAAAGAAGGCAGAGATGTATATCCTTTCCAAAGCAGCTACAGGGAAACCTGTAACTGGAGCAGCCTTAATGTTTACACTAACCAAACACTGCATGTCCCTGTTAAGGGGTCATATTTTATAATTAAGCTCTCACTGATGTTAGTGGACCTAGGATAGTAACACACTTATTGTATTAGTGCCTGAAAGCACATTGTAAAGGAACTTATTTCCCCATTAGTGTCAGAAGTAGCCATCTGAATATAGGCACTTACACTCACCTGAAGCAGTGGGGGTTTAAATTTTTTTTTTTTTACTGCATATATATGTGTATGTGTGTGCATACACACACACAGAGCCCTGTCCTTTCCTTTGACCCCTGGATTATATGATACACAGACAGCATTGAAAGAAGGTCTATGAAAATGCTGAAGGGCCTTGAGGGGAAGCCTTATGAGAAGCTGCTGAGGCCACTTGACTTGTTCAGCCTGGAGGAGACTGAGGAGACTTCATCATAGTCTGCATCTCAGTCATGAGAAGAAGTAGAGGGGCAGACACTGATTTCTTCTCTGGTGACCTGTCATAAACTCAAGAAATGAAGCTCATAGCATGAAGCTGTGCCAGGAGAGGATTTGGTTACATGTAAGGTTAGATATTATGAGAAGGTTCTTCACCTATAGGGTGTTCAGGCACTGGCACAGGCTCCCCAGGGACATCACAGTAACAGCCTTGAGTGCAAGAAGCATTTGGACAACACTCTCAGGCACATGGTGGGATTCTTGAGGTTGTCCTGTGCAGGGCCAGGACTTGGACTCCATGATCCTTGTGGTTCCTTTCCAACTCAGGATAGTCTATAATTCTATGATTCTATTTGGCAACAGCAGCACGAATTCAGAACTGACTGAAGCTTTAAATTGATTTCCTCAGCTCTTTAGGTTTCAGCCAGACCATAGCTTAACTTCAAAATAACCAGCAAAATGCTGCATACATCAGAAGCGCATTGCTTTGGGACTTTATCTTGCATAATTTTACTGTGAAATATCCTCAAAGTTTTCAGTATTTCAACTGAGAGCTAAGATGCACCTGTCTGAATACAAACCTTCCAAATTAATATCATGCAGATGGAGATATGAAGAGCATTTTCCTCAATACAAGAGTTAATGGTTCCAGTCATAAATCTTGTCTCATGGATTAAGCCCAGAGGATCAAATGCAGAGATTTATTACTTCATTTATTACTCCATCTGAGTTAATCACTTTCAGGAAATAGTTCATTCAGTAAAACTAGAATGCTTTTTTTATAATCAGGTCATGGATTTCTCAGACATACTTATTTTTTATGACTGTTTTATAATGTTTATAGTGCCAAGTGGGGCTGCACATACAGCAAACCTACCAATGCCCCATAAAGGGTACGGGTTCAATCTAGAGCCTACCCCTACTTTCTTGATTTGTTAGGCTGCATTCCTTCCTGGCTCCAAAATTTTCTTGTCCCAAGTCCAGCACAGTTTCCTTCACCTCCTTCCACTAAAAGCAGTGAGTTTCCTCTGTCCCCACCACCTCCAGTCTTTCCTGAAGTGCAGATATTGCTGGTTTAACAATCCTTGCAGGCCTGTGTAAGGCTGTCTGCAGACTAAGCCGTAGTAGAAAGCAGATCTGGAACCTAGGCTCTCACCAGTTTTTGGCATGTTATATAATAAAAGGAACCAGCATTTTTAGAAAACAGCTGCTGCTGTCTCTGTCCACAGGTCCAGATCCCAGAGATGTCTGAATGCCAAAAACCCTGCCAAAACCTGTATTTCGTGGATCTCCCAAACTCAACAGGGAAAAACAAACCTGCACAAGGCTTGTAGGTCTTGGAGTGCATTTCTTTTTCAGTGGATAAAGACTTGATAATAGGAAGCTTTCCCCCCAGCAAAGGTGTCATTAGCTTTTCTGTCCCAGTTCATTTAGCAGTGGAGTTAAAGAAGGTGGATATAATCACTGGAACACTCCTTAGACACACTAATGCAGCAGCAGTGATGAGATCTAATGGAATGCCGTAGGACGCTGAAACAGAAGCAAACTGCACATCCAGAGGAGCTCAGCTAAATTGTTTTCCAGGCTCAAAATAAATGAAAACAGACTGGCATTTTCCTTATCAGGGACCAAAAATTTAATGTGATTAATTCTTCAATTTAGCTGTAGTTTATTTGTGCATTAGAGATAACAGCAAGGCTGTGGGTAAAATCCAGCTCACTCCTGCTCCTGACTATTAATAATGTGTGCAGATCTTTTTCACTCCCTGAAACCAAAACAAACCAAATTACAAAAAAACAACAAAACAATAAAGGAGCTCTGCTTTATGGAAAATGCATTTAATGCATTTGCCCTCTTCTTCCCAGAGAACATCTCTTAAACATTTTTGTTAGCACTGCACGTAAAACAGATTTTTCTTGCTACTCAGTGCGACTTTTCCCTCTCATTTTTTTTTAAAGGAGTATCTTGGATATGTAAAGTTACTGAAATGCAGCACAGAATGTATGAGAGCATAACAAGCATAGCAAACACACACTACCTAGATACGCTCACATAGATTACATAAAAAGACCCCAGAATGGTTTTCAATTTTTCGTACTGGTATCTTGTATTACTCAGAGCCTAGATAAGACAGTCATAATGGAGCTCCCCTCACTCTGAGTATTGCACAGAGATGTAGCAAGGGACAATGCAGGAACCACAGGAATATTATCCCATCCTATACTTGTATCTGCAGCATGAGTTGTGGCCAAGGGTGAGGATAAATGCTACAACACTCAGCAGTGAAAAGAAGTCACCAGATTAGGCCTGGGAGAATATCCAGGGGATTAGGTTTTCTGTGTATTGCCAGCTCAGCTGCAAGAATTTCTACTTGTATCCCAGTTTTGGTGGATAATGTTTTTCTTGCTCTTCTCACACTTCTCTTATTTGTGAAGCATTATTATATACTCACTCACATGCATTTTCTTCCCTTGCTTTCTGAGACACCTTTTTGAACAAGCAAAAAAGGTACAAAAAAGGCCTCCAGATGTGCAAAATATCCTCCGGTCTGCTTTCCATCACCTTATTTATACATGATTCCTTGTCATGATCTGCAGGTAAATACAGGTAAATAATTATGGTTTAAGCAGATGTTCATGTGAGGCAGAAGGGAATAAACTCCTGCTACTACACCATGGAGGGCAGAGCAGCATTGCCTTTTACTAGCAGAAGTAGAGGGTACAAATTAAGTGCTCTGAGGATAATGTGCTCTTTAGGAAATACAAAAGCTTTGCTTTGTCTTGGATCCAGGAGTGCTGCATCAAATCAAGTTTAACTAAGGCTCTCTCAATCCACATAAAGCCTCAGGGGACCTCAGGAGCTCAAAACTGCAATACGTCAAAAGAAAACCACACAGAAACTAAAACAGTACCAATCCCAAAACTCCAGCAGCTTTCCAGTGCCCTGCCAGGCAGAGCAATGGGACCATGTCTGCTGCAGTTTCATCTTTAACTACTGAAGAGATACTGGTTTGGTTTTCCTTCTTTTGCCTCTCTCAAAATACTGAAGAGACCAGGACTGAAAAAAGGGTTGATCATTTTCTGTAGCAAAAGTACATAACATAGGAACTCATTTAACCCCACACAGGTTATATGATAACAAGCCATAGAATATCTGATAAAGAATCAATAGTGCTAGCTGTGATGACCCACCAGAGCTTTACTTAAGTATTTTACATTGGCTATCACCTAAAAAGAAAAGTAGCTAATCAACAAGAATGCATCCATTTTCACAGGAAAGAAGAATATTTTAAAGGTCTCTAAAATGGCAAAAAGAGTGAGCAACAGCAAAATACTGACCTATCATCAAATTCTTCAGAATATCCACAGGACCCTACTGTTCTGCTACCTGGTTTTAATTGCTTCATTCTTTTACACTACTTTTCTATGTGCTCAGAGAAACTTGATAGTGTGGAACAAAAAAATTCAGCAAGAGGGAAGGGAACTGTAAACTTAGAATACCTGCCAGCTTGCCTAACCCTCCAGAGAACTTCATAAAGGCAAAAAAACAAAGTTACATTGCATTTCACAGCTCTAGGGAAAACCACACCTTTCTGGACCACAGCACTAGATGCATAAGAAATGTACTGGTTCTCATAGCAAAGGAAATCTTATTCGTAGTCCCCTGTGTCACAGTGTCTCTTAGCCTTGCTTCCTCTGGATCAGGACAGGTTCCCAAGACTCTCTCTGGCCCCTCTGACTGCTGCGGTCTCCAGCCAATGCTGAGCAGAGCACTCTCTCCATGAAGGTGTCTGCCTACATAAAAACTCACAACTTCCTGTAAAATTTGGACTGAGAAAAATTGAGAGAAAGAAAAGTGAGGCAAAAGCAGGAGGGATTAACTCCTCCTCCAGGTCCCCGAGTACATCGATGTGTCAGAAGCTGATGGGCACTTCTGACAGGTTGCTCCCTAGCAGGAGCTCCATGGGATTTGAAAGCAGTTTGTGGAGGGAAGGTGACAGTTTGGAAAGTGAAGAACCAAGTCTGTCAGTCATGAAGACAAAGATAAAGAATATAAACGAAAAAAAAGACAAAGCTGCTGTCTCATTCCCAGTTTGCTGGGATTTTTTTGTGCTTTGGCAGGAGAAAGAGCCTGTAGAAAACAGAGCATTGCAGTGAAATTTCCAGAAGTCTTTTGTCCTTCTGATGCAGCTTTCTCCCTTGCCTTGTGAAAGGCATTTAAGGAAAAAAAAAAGTGTTTACTAAATGAATTGTGCATGATTCCCATTTATCTTTTCAATATTGTTTAATTTTCATTTCTTTCTTAATTTTTCCTTGATCACAATGAACCCATTGGGAACTAGATCTGAGAAGTAGATTATTTTAAATTCTAATCACGGCAGAAATTATTTGTACTAAGTATTTCTATAGAATGGCTCAGGTCACTATAAGTTAACCCACACAGACACCCTTTAATAAGGCATGCTCTTCATTATCATCCCTAGAGATACAGAATGCACCATCAAAGCCCTGTGACATCCAATACTGTGGAGTAAGACCTTTTTTTGCAGTAGGACTGCGATTGTACAAAGCCTACACAAAATCAATACAGCTGACTAATGAAGGATCCCTTTGCTTATGTAGCAAGACCCTGAAGTTGCTAAAAGCCATCAGCCTAGGGCTTACATCAGCTGCCCTGGGATCCCTTCTAGAGATGAGCAAAGATGCCAATGGGACAGAAGGCAGAGGATTTCTCCTTGAATCAATAGTGGCCACCTAATTTCCTTTTGAACAGAGTGCGCATACAACGTGGAGCAGTCTCCAGAGCCCCAGCAGGGACAGACCTGCACAGGAACTGACAGAAACAAGATGCCACAGTCCTGGTTTGACCCCCAGCATGAACCCAGCTGAGATTTTATATTTCCAAACAAACCAAAACAAAAAAATAATTACAAACCTGACACACTGATTGGAAAGGGTTTACTAACTGCAGCACTCTGGCTTAAATCTCAAAGTCCCTGAGTTTCTTAGCAATTTGGAAGGATTAATTCTGCCTACTACATATTCCGGACTGTCCTAAGAACTGCCGTTAGCAAGTGGGTTTGGTTAATCTTTTGATTAATCTCTTTTCAACAGGGGGAATTGGTTTTGCCACTCAATTACTATACAGCAGGCTAAATTCTGTTCTCATCATTCGACTTATAAATCTCCCTGTCCTTTTTTTTTTTCCCCCTTGCTTTTCTAAAAACACGCTATCAATAAATAATAGAGAAAAAAACTAATTCATACTCAAATTCTTAGAATACAAAACCCATGCAGATGACAGCATATAGGTCACCAGCTGTAGTGCAGCTTAATACAGAATCTGCAGACATTCTGTTAGACAATTTCAGCAATGAGGAATACATGATAGCATAAACAATTTCACACAATCATCACAAAATGAACCTGCCCTTCCATTGCCCTCCTATTCTTCTACTATTGTTTCTGATTTGCCTCATTACAAGAAAATATGCCTCCTGGTTTTATTAGACAGCGTCTGAGGGATTGCTCTGTGTGACAGATAGCAGAGAGCAAAGCAAGACGTAAATGTGACTCAAAGCACAAAACAGGCTTTATCTTGTAAAGTCCCATGCAACGAGCCCTGAGGATGCCATACTCTTGTGCTGCTATATAAGAGTGAATTTTTTATTCACTCTAAACACAGTTACCTGCTCTTACCCAAAAGCTTCCTGTCCCAATTCAGATGTAAATTACAAACTTTTTTGCTTAAATACTCAAAGCACAGAAGAGACACAAGAATGATACATTATAAATCCCAAAAATGGTCACAGCACTATGGACACAAGGGAAATTCTGAACAATGACACCAGGAGAAATCCCTCTGTGGCACAAGCATCCTCTTAAAGAATGACACATGGCCAACTGAACTTCTGCTTTTAAGGTCAAGCCTGAAAAATTCAACCCTATGAATGGCACGAAACCCTTCAAGCTAGTATCAGTGGCATTACCTGAGAAAAGCCCTCCTATAACCAACCAGAGAGTCAGCCCAATTGATCTGTCTTGAAAATAAAGGTGTAAACGCAGCTTGTCTAAATCTGAGTTGATGGCCCTAGGGAAGGCAGATATTTCAAACCAGATGCTTAGACCATTAGACCATCTGCTCTAGAAGTGTATGAAAAGCCAACTGCTACAATGGAATTACATCTCTCTCGTTTTCTTCTTAAATCAATAGGTCTCTTTACACAAAGTATTTATATTGAGTATTTTACTTTTTCAGCTCCTTCTGCACTTGTAAATCCTAAGGATCTCTTCCCTCAGTGGACTGTGAGGTGAACAGGGATGCTAGTTGGTTCCCACCAGGCAATGGTATGTCTTCCTTCAAATTATAAAAACAGACTAATATTTATTAAGGAGTATTCACTTTAAAAAAAACCCAAAAAAACAGTTTGTGCAAAATCACATCAAAATATTGTCAAAATAATTTGTTACGTAAATGGATTGCACATGTAACACTGCTTCCTTCCCTTTATCAAATGAAAACAGTCTATATCTTGACTTTGAATTTCAGGATATATCTTACTTAGAATTTTTTGCAAAGTAACTTGGAAGAATTAGTTATTTAAATCATACAGGATTGGGTTTTTCCTAATTCACTGACTGAGGTACTTTTATAAAAATGAACAATAGAAATTAAGGAATAACATGTAGCAGGTAGGAAACAACACACCATTAGTGCTAAAATTCATAAGCTGTAGGTACTTTGGGAGCCCATGGGTCCCCTGAGGTCATTCCTTAGTAACTTTGGGATTTTGCTGCTGGCTCTCGCAGAGCACAGAGCCACTCACCACCTTGATCAGTGTTTTACTTCTCTGTGTGTCTCCCCCTCTTTTAAACGTTAGGCAATTAACCTAACATCAAATAGCAAAATTAAAAAGGAAATAAATAAATTAAATGACTTCATGACCAATCAGAACATTCTAACTTGTGGTTGCCCAGGTCGGTCCTTCCAGGCTTTGTGCAGCTGTAATAAAGACCTAACCAAAATAAGGCCTTTCACTTGTTGCTCTGAAAACAACTGGAAAAAGGGAGAAATACCAATCAGATAGCAAAGCATGAATAGCCTTATTTATACTTCCTGTGAGTAATAAGTACATGGAATTGAAATAAGATGTCTCGGTGGCCCTGTGGTGTGCGAGAGGAAGCAGAGTTTTATTGAATCAAAGATCTGAAGTTTATTTCCTCCTGCTGCAGCGTCCTGGTTGCCAATAAACTGACTGCTTCTGTTCTCCCTGCCTTGGTCACTGCATGTGGGTGACAAGGAAAGCCATGGTACAGGCAGATGTTCATCAACAACAACATCAGCCAGCAGACCATTTTAAAATACTAGGAGCTCATTCTAACCCATTTCCACCCTTCTGAAGCAAGAGAGAGACATGGCCACACTGTAACAAGCCTGCCTGTTCATAGAGCATTAGGCATCAGTGTCCAGCCAGAACCCAGTATTTAATGGGATGCCAGAACTGAATGTGCTTGTATGCCAAGCTTCTCATATATGAGCAACCTAGCAGTGTCCCCAAAAAAATCAGGCTGCTGAAATGGTTGAATATTGCTACTCATTATTTCAAGCATTTGTACCTTGAGCTAATTGAATCCATGTGCACCTAGATCACATCCAAACTTAACTTTTCACAATTGTTCACTTTATAGATTTTTTTTTTTACCCGAAAATGAAAAATATTTATCATAGTAGTCAATAAATTACACTTTAAATTTAAAAAACCCTAAAACATGGGGGTTGAAAAACATATGTAAGCTTAAAAAGAAAGTCAACTCCTTTCCCATGGCCTATTTGTAGTAGGCTTGGCATGAAACAGAAACTGGGAGCAAACATGGTGATCAAATAACAAAATCTAACTACTTCCAGTTTTCTTCTCTTTCAGATAAAATGTTGTTGGAATTAGAGGAAACATTTGCTCCTTGCTCTTAGTTAGGATTTCTTCTGTGTATAAAGTCAATTAAATTGTAATGGGTGATTCCCTTGTTCTTTATTTAAAACCGAGCAAGCAGAAAGTTGGAATACAAACAGTACGATAAGGCTGGACTTTATATTTTATGTGCAACCATATGGCATGCAGGGCTGCTGATTTCAATAATACAGATTTTGAATTTAAAGAACCTCAATCACTTTGACAACAGTCAAATGGGAACTGCTGAAGGAAAGTTGTTTATTATCCTGGAAATTTCCCCAGTCCTCAAAGTGGCACAACTATCTCCTGCATCCCAGTTTCAACCAGCTACCACTAGTGGTGTTCCCTGCACTCCAGTGCATCTCTGTGGAGAAGAGGAACAGGACCAGAGGGGGGGTGGGCAGCACTTTTCCATTGTGTTAAATTAGTTCAGCACTATAGACATAATTAAGTAGGATGCCTCAGCCTTGTTTACAGATGAGTTCTTTCAAGGCTTTATTTGACCAATTTGTAAAGTGGTGAGCAATATTGAATTTTCCTAAGCATTTCCATTTTTGTAATGGCATCATAGTTGAGCAGTCTCCAAATTAGTAACAGTTATGTCACAACTACTCTAGTGAGAAAGTGTTTACTTTTCATTAAAAAATGAAGAACCAAGTCATGGATGAATCGCACATCTGCACCAACAGAAGTTGTCTGCAGATCCATGGCTAGCACCTAGGTGCCCTAAGTCCAAGGTTAATCTATTATCTACAAAACTCACAGCCCATTACAGTAACAACAATGACAAAATGGTGGTTTGCATTAATATTTCAACATTTCTGGTTGTGAGTAGGACAGCAGAAACAATGCACACAGTACAGAGTAAGGCATCCATGATATAAAGTTGACTGTGATGGCACTTAGGGGCTGCTACAATTCAGGCCAACTGGAGGCATTAAAACTGCACCAGTGCCTTGCAACACAAGGTCCTTGAGCCTGCTTGCTGTGAGACTCACCTGTGAGAGAAGAGATGCAACATCTTGCTAATTATATCACTCAAACATGCAGAGTGCACAAGGAAAGCCAGAATCTCTTTCATACACGTGGAAATATCTTTCAGCAGTGCACTTACTCCCTGCCTTAGCGTTTGCACAGAAGAGGCTAAGGAGAAAGAAAGGAGTCCTCCAAAGCACTCAAGAAATTTCTGGGTCAATGGGAATCACAGCAGCACCCAGTCCTAAGTGTTTTAACTGATGTAAGAACACGAGAAATTAATAAAGCCAAGCTGCAAGAACCAATTTCATCTAATATCGCCTGTAATCAGCAGCAAGAAGATGCAGAAAGTCAGCAGACAGAGTTTGGTGAAAGGCCAGGAGGTTAATTTGCCATTTGCATAAGTCATTTAGAAGAAGAAACTATTTAAAATTATGTATCCATGACACATTACACATGAATAGATGAAGAGTAATCTTGAATAATAGTTTAGTGTGTATGTGCAGAGGTGCGGGAAGGAAGCTGCCTTGATAAAAGAGCATAATTTGCAAGCATTAGAGCAGAGGGGTGAAACTGCCCAGGTTATAGAGTCAAAAGATGTGAAGGAAAGCAATTTGAAGATGCTGCTTCCCGGCAGTCATTCTGTTTCATCCCTACACTTGAAGAGAGGAAGGAACAAGTAGCTTTGCATGTACAAAGTTTCATTGCAGCAGTGGCCCTGATGGGGCCATACTACCAATCAGAACAGCTCATCTTTTTCCAGACTATTTTATGCCATTGTCTTTTAAAACATCGCTGCTGGAGCAGTGTTTCTATCACAAGGAGGTATAAAAAGAGAGCTGATTTGCCCAATGGTTGAATGCGATGGGAGGGCAGGGGGAGATGGGAAGGGAAGACACACACACTTCATTTTCCCTGAAGAGCAGTGTGAGATTTCCAATCCTCAGTTTTAACACATAAAATATTAAGAACCAATTTTCAGCTGCACCTCTGTCACTTCCATTATCATTCTACACGTCCAGAGGTGATAATGGACTCAGTAAATTGCAGCCTCTTTCCATCCCAGACCACAAGGGCTTTCACCTGGGGACAAGTCTGCACAAGGGGTGGCCCAGATATATGCTAATGGCATCTAGCAGCAAGGCGCTAGGGAAGACAACAGGATGTGTTCAACAAAACAAGGTACCCTATAACAAAGGCAGGAAAACAGATGCCCAGGAACAAAGGAAAATCAAAAAGGAGAGAACTTGATCCCCAAAGTTATGCATGTATTGCTATCCTCACAGAATTTGACTGCAAGTATGTTGGGTAGTCAAACTCCATTCAGACAAATCCTATCTGAGCTGCTCACTGCTGTGGTTCAGCCACAGTGCCAAACGGTACTGAGAGCAATGATTTTTTAATTACATTGTGACAGCAATATGGACTGTGGCACGGCTGATGACAGAGCTGCAACTGGTATTCAGCATATCCACTGAGCTCACAGGCATGCCTCAGAGCCAGGCAAACAAAAGCCACTTACAACAAAATACTGCTGCTGCCAGCTGCAGCCTTTGTATGCTCCCAGCTCTGCTTCAGATCCTGGGACATCACACTTCTGGTGACACACACTGAATTGCATGGGAAATCACCCAAAAAGTTGGTGATTTTTAAATAATGACAGTGTAAAAGAGCCTCCATGGATCATAAGCATAAAAGGTATCAGTTTCTTTCCCATGGATGGAACGAACCCAAATCTCAAATCCAGCAAACAGATGGAAAGTGTCCAGTTGGTATTAACAAAATTGGGTTCAGGCCCAAAACACTGCAGGGCTCTTCAGTTTTAACAAGCAGCCTTCAAGGAATAAACTGCAAGCATTTCAAGCCAGACTGCAAGGATGTTGGTCAGTGCTGGGAAACCCTGAGTGGTTACCCCCATCAGGGCTGAACAACCTGACCTGCTCAGGTCATGGGGACAGCATTCCTCCTGCTCAGGTGCCATGAGCATCGCATTTTATTTCCCTGAACTGTGACATCTGTTAAAGCTTCCATCCTGCCACACAGCTGAAGAAGGCAAAGTGCACTTTGCTACTACATGCTGTACGTCAGTAGTTACTATTTAATTATGTTTTTCCCCCAGCAAAGCATTGTTCGTGTATAACAGGAAAACAAGGACACCTGGAACACAGCTAGCACACAAACATGTTACTTGGTTCCCCACTCCCTCAGATGCAAAACCAAGCTTTACAGTTTAGATGACCAACACAAGTGGAAAAAACGTGGACTGCAAAATTCTGAGAGTTCAAGAAGTTACATAGACGTGAATGCCATGGCACCACAGCTCACTGATGTCACTTAGTGGATATGCAGCCCAACCCAGGGAGCTACACAGCCCACTAACAGCAGCAAAAAATTATAATTTACTTGCTTCCAAACTATCCCACTCAGGCATTGCATCCTTTTACACACTTATCAGCATATCAGCACTTAACAATATTTAAACATTTCTGTCTACTAAGCTATGCATTGACTTCACCTGCACTTGTACTGCACGCGCTAAGAGGTATATCATGCATAGCATAATATTATTTTAGGAAGTCAAACAGCAACATTTGATCCAAGTTGTAAGCTGGCCACAATTAGCTCTCATAAGAATTACAATTTTGAAAGTTCACGAGGTTGGATTACTCCAGCTGCATTTCAACAAGTACTAATTTTGCATGTGCCAGTCTCCTCACAAAAATTTCATTTCTATGAATTTTTAATGATGCAAAGCAATTTTTTCAAGGTCACTGAGAGACCGAGCAGTTATTCATACATTAAATTTGCGCACAGTTTCTTGGCAGCTTTGCAAGAAAGCGAGCAAGGATGGTGTGTGGTGGCAGTTGGGGGAGGAAAGAATGATGGGGTAAAAGAGCAGAAAGAAAGTCAAAGAAAAGTGAGGCAACAAACTTGATGGAGAACTAACTTTAAAAACAAACTCATGGGGTTTATTCTAATCCTAAAAGGGGAAAGTGAAATTTGTGCTTTGGGCACATATGCAAACACTTAAATCCCCTTCTTAGCATTTTATTTTGTTTGAATAAAAAGGAGAGTGGGGAGTCATCAGACATTTCATTTTATTCTGGCTTTTTTAAAAGTCCATTTATGTCACAGCAGATTTTCCACTAACCTAAATATGACAGTATCGAAATAGCTGCTTTACCTCATTAACCAGTTCTGTGAAAGAGCTGGCATGACATTGATGGAAATTAACAATTTAAATGGTTCTGGCAGCCGCGAGAGTGCCCGCTTCCAAATATTTCACCTCCTCACATCACCAAAATCTTACAGGAGCTTAGTGCCTGACAGCTATGTAGCACTGCCACCCTCTAAGCCGTTTGGGACAGACAGCTCAGGGAGTTTTTTTAATATTCGTCAACTATTTCATTTTTCCAGACTTCAAGCTGCAATTGTTTAACAGAGCAAGCAATTCCCAGGAAGAGTGGGTCGACCCCCTACCTCGCTGCTGCAGTGTGTGCTGGGATGACCCACACTACAATATATATGTACAAAATGAATGTAGGAACACTGCAGGTGAAACTTGGTACCTTGGGGAGATAATTCAGTTCAGCCCGAGATCCTGATTCACCTCAACAAAGCCACCTGTGTCCCCAAGCCTCCGTGGTCAGGCTGGGCAGTGCAGCTGGCGCTGTGCAAGAATGCATGTTGTTTCCCCAGCTGGCTGATGTGTTTTCCAGCAGTGGCTGAACAACCCGCGCAGCCTGTTAAATCTGATCAGCTGGACAGCTTTCCCTATCGAGGAAAGGCTGCTGCGGGAAGTGCGGTCCTCATCACCCCCGTCATTCCTCATTCGGCTGAGCAGAGGAGACGCCCCGCCGGCAGCAGCGACGCAGGCAGCGGGAGAGCCCCAGGAAAACCGCCTGGAGGAATCTTTGGCCTGCGCACACATTTCCGATTCACCTGCATTTAATGCCATTAATATTTCAGCAGCTGCAGTGCCAGGGTCAAACTGAATTTTTGCACTCTCTGTTTCACTCGGAAATGTCAGTCTCAGACCTTCTGATGGATTTTTTTTTTTCTTTTGAACACTGGTGAATGAAGAATAAAAACAATAAGAGCAAGTAGCAAAAACGTTTACAAAAAGGTTAGAATTCACATTTTCACAGCCTGTAATTTAAATATAGCTTTGTACAGAACTTGGCCTTGCTATCTAAGGCTTAAAGTAACATGGAATACAAAGGGTCCATCAGTAACACTGGATTCTCTCTTCCCCAGTAGCACAGGGACTGAGCACACAAACTGCTCTGTACCCAGTGCATAAACCCACTGTCTGAGAGGAGCCTCCCCATCCTCTCCAGCCTTGCTGTAGGCCTGAGTCCAGCAAGGCCATATCTCTGGTGTGTCACTGATCCTTAGAAGCACTGGAGATGGGAGGTTCTGGACATTCCCTGAGGTGCAGGGACAGTGTAATATAGGAACAACACAAAGAGCAGAAGCTAGAACAGAACAGCATCTGCAGATCATCTATGGGAATATCTGAAAACATGAAAACACTTCATGAAGAACACTACTGTAGGAACAGTTGGAATATGGGCCTGATCCTGAAACCTGCATAAAGGACAACTTTCATTCAGATAACACATCATGTGTCACCATTCAAGTCACCGTACCCCGCTCCTTACCCTGCAAGCTGTCCCTGAGCAGTGCAGGACCAGAGCCCTTTTTCATGCAAGAAACTCCAAGGTGAAAAAACAACTCAGTGTCTGTTTCTGTTCACTTGTGCTGAATGCCAGCAGACACACTGCAGAAAGCCGTCAACAAACATGTGAGTTGTATCTACACATGTTCATTCATACAACTAGAGCATATATCCTAAAGTATATAGAAACTGGTCATCACATATATATATATACACACACACTGTAGATTCACATTCCCTTTCTTTAAGAGAGATAAGCTTTAAACCCTCAGATTTCCTTAGAGATTTTCACATAGAAGTCATTGACCTGTGAAACTTGATCCCTTTTTGTTAATGTTAATGCTATTTTATCTAGGTGGAAAAAAAAACACCCCAAACAAAAAGAAGCACCTTATTTATTTCTTAAAAACTGAAAGTTAAGGAAAAAACCCCTAAAAGGAACCTCTCAGGTTCCTAACACCTTTGACACACTGCGAAGACACAATCAAGAAAGAAAACCAAGCCCAGCAACATGATTTTCAGTGTTGTGGTTTAACCCCAGCTGGCAATAAACCTTCACAGAGATGCTCAGTCAGCTCTTCCCTGGTGGGAGAAGGAACTGGAAGGGTAAAAGTAAGAAAACTCCTTAGCTGAGATAAAGACAGATTAAGAGGTAAGGTGAAAGCCACACATGCAAGCAAAGCAGAACAAGGAAATAATTCACCACTTTCCATCACTTACTAGCTACTGTGAAGAAAATTAATTCCTCCTATCCAAACTGGCACAGACATGCCAAAGATTCACAGGCCATATAGCTTCTCTCATGGACTGTGTGGGTTGAAGTGCCTCCTTGCCTTCAGCCAGTAAATACTCCACAGAAAAATGCCATCCTACCTTCAGTTATCGGCAAGACTCATGGTTTCAAAGGGATGCACAGCTTGGAAAGCTCTGCTCCAAAGGCATGGGCCTTTTTAAACATCCGTCCTTGCAGCTTGGCCATTGTGAGATGCCTCACACCACAGTGCCTCGCTGCAGGAGGATGGAGAGTCATGGCTGCATCTGGTCTCTGGTTCCCACATTACTCCCAATGGCACAAACTTCTCTTGATCATTAGGAACTCTGGAGAACTTCTGGAGGTGTCAGCAAGTCACAAGAAACCTCAACAAAAGCAGTTCACACAAAAACGTGCTTAATGAACTTGGGTGCCTGAAGAGAACTTTGGTTTTAGAAATAAATTATTTTGATGGTTTTGTTGTTTTGTTTTTAGCGAGCTCATCCTCAAAAAGGCAGTCTGAAGCAAAAAACACCTGCTGATGCTTTTCATCCATATGTTGTTTTTCTGCAGGGACTTACCAGCAACTCAACAGACCTGACTATCCCTTTCTCTCCTTCAGCATGGGGGAAATTCACCACTTCCTGACCATTACTTAGAAATGAGCTTTTCACTTATGGTCTGTATAAGTTACTGAGCTATTAAGTCTTTAAATACCTCCCTCCCTTTCCTCCTCCCTTCTGCAGAGAAAAAAAAACCCAGACAAAGGAGTGCCAAAATGGACCTCTAATTTCTCTGAAGACTGATGAGTCATAGTGGATAGGTCAGCTATAAATTTAACAAGATTCCCAGGAGAACCCTTATGTTCCCTCTAGTACTAGGTATACCAGAAGTAGTATTAAAAATTAAAACGTTGGCTGTTAGTTTTAATGAAAGAAAATTAAATTAATAAATATTTATAATTATATTCCCAAAATAGTCCTGTGAGCTAAAAATTTAAAATTTAAGTGTTCTATCCAAAGAATAAATACTAAAATTCTAGTTGATTAGGAGAGGTTTGCTTTTCATGGCAGAAATCTCATAAGCAAGATAGAACTGAAGACATGTGTCTCTCCATCCAATGTTAGGGCACTGAAACAGACACTCCAGCATTATTTTCCCATTTTGAAAACTGGAAAATAACCCTTTTCTGCAGTGTGAAACACAAAGAAAAAAAGGCAATATAAGGATCTAATGATCAATCTCAAAAGTGTTTCTCTCCCTCAAGATCCCTCTTTATTTGAAACTTGGCCTAATCTGGGTCTCCGAAATTAACAAAACTGCCGTGCAAGTCACGTATGTCATAAATCACAAGTGCACAGCTTTTGTGCCAGCTGACCCTGTGAAATGCTGCAGCAAATCTGGTCAGAAGAGATTTGAGCCACGTAAATACAAATGCTACCTTGTAAACCACCACCACCAAATTACTCAGAGGAGGGTAACTTCTGATTCTCTCTCCCTGTTTGTTGCTCTGTCAGGATGTGGGGAACAGCTGCATGATGGGAGATTCATTCATTTTTATTTTCTCAGCTGATTCTCCATCAATTACTTTGTGAATTTTATGATATATACTACAATAAACTGGCTGTCAAATTAATGAGGAATACAGTCACGACGTTAAAAATGCTTGATATAAGAGTTCATATAAACAGCAGGGCATGTGAAAATTACCAACACCAGAAGGATTTTCTGACCATCTAACTTGTTTTTAAAGTCTTAAAATGTGTTGAGGTCTGTTTTCCTTCTTGATGAAGGCAGGATAGGCAGCTTTCCACTTGTCTGTGGTCATTTCCTACTCAATTTTACTGTCATAGCATCCCATCTGTACTTCGAATGCTTATGCAGAATTCCAATAATCATCAGTGATAATTCATGATCTGTGTAATGCAAAGAGATAGGTTAGATTAAATTCACATCTAATATCCCTTTAAAAATGGAACTGCAATCATTTTGTGTCTTCCTGTAGGTACTTAGTTCTAAAGCAATGATAATCTGTCCACAGAAGAACTTTACCAAACTAACTTTCTGTAAGACAAATTACGGCGCTGCATTTTTTTCCTCCCCTTATTAGACCAGTCCTAATCTTGCAAGCCGGTAAACGGAGATGCCCTGTCCTGTTTTTGCAGAGCTGTTCAGAGCTCAGCGTGAGGGCAGGGCTCTGTCAGCCTGCAGACATCCATTTGCAAGATCTCGCACTTAAGAAATAACACATTTTCCCTTCCTCATTTGCATATCCATTTGCCACATTTTATTTTGACGCACAGTCCGCAGTTTCAAAGCTAAGGGACGTACAGCTCTGTTTAGGACAAAATTCATGCCAGTGCCATACCATTTACATTTTTACCTTCCCATTGTGCTGGGAAGGCCAGACTGAGCAGCTGCAGAGATGAAGTCTGGATCAGGCCCATGTGGTTGGAAGAGTGTTTTGCTGCAACCACCTGGCAGGTAGCACCTAGGAGAGAGTTAAGCACCTCTGCCCTAGGAGGGAGTTTAAGCTGTTGTGTGAAAAATGAGCAAAATGCAAAGATCTCAAAGTACAGCTGCATCAGGACTACAGGTTGCTGCCATCTGCATCCAGCTCATTTGAGTACAAAGAAACCCTTCTCTGTTGCACAGATGGGGCCAAAAAATACAAGGGAAACAGGTGCAGGACTGGCTATTTATTCAAGCATTTTCACATGTTTGTTTTTGAGTCGCTCAGCTTCATTTTAAAGCCTTTTTCTATCAGGAGTAACCTACAAAGAAAGCCCTTGGGCCTGAGCAGGGCCTTCATGAAGGTGATATCCTTCTGAAACCCAACTAACACCACTGCTCATGCACTGGCTTGCCCTTCCCTACACCCCTGTAGACAGCCGCAGGGAAGAAGGATGTGCCACCACAAGAGCTCTGCTTGTTCATCAACAAGCTTCTCTTGGCATTATTTTTTCATATTATTTTCTTGCCTGATGCTTTCCTGAGCTGCAAATTCAAAATAAAACATTAATGAATCTATCTTGGTTTTTCTACTTCATGATGTAAAATATTCTAATTT
The DNA here is from genome assembly GCA_024734555.1 of Trochalopteron elliotii. NCBI lineage: Eukaryota > Metazoa > Chordata > Aves > Passeriformes > Leiothrichidae > Trochalopteron > Trochalopteron elliotii. The sequence continues at coordinate 7,050,687 of JANPWX010000008.1, forward strand.
ATCACACATTCTAGAAGAAAACCTGAATCCTGCCTTCTTTTGGTTGTTCAAAAGGCTGAGGCCTTTAATTGTAACTCGTCATGTTTTGGGGTTCTTTAATTAAAATTGATTTCCCAAAGGATCACATTTGTGTGAGGGCATGGAGCAGTGAATGTCAGCAGCAACCAGTGTGGTAATGCCCCTGTTTGGTTCCCCTTCTTTACATTACAACAAGTATATTTTACTTACATGTTTTCAAAAGCTCCACGTGAAAAAACTGGTACCAAATGTTGGCAAGTGCTGGAAATAATGGGACTAAATACCTCTTTCTGCAGGCAATGAATCTAAATACATGATGGCTTAGAACATCATGTGTGAAATCCTGACAGAGCCAAGGATAAAGGAAGCTTTACCTTCAAGGGGCTCTGCCCACACTTAAGAGCATTCACAGGGATGTGTCTGGCCCCCAGTGGGACTCCCACAGATGGGTCTGAGGGAGTTGCAGAAAATGGAGGCTAAATTATTTTAAAGTTGTCAAGCAGTAGGCAAATGCCTCGTACACATTAGCCAGGTGCACACACGCAACTACAGAGTTTTGGCTTCCTGGAGACTACTGGTATTGCAGGGGTTAATAATTGCCCTTGAACCCCTGGGACATGGACTTGAAAAGTTCCAGGGTTCAAGTGCGATGCCATAAACAAGGTGCTAAATAATAAAAGAGCAGCCTTGTACAAGGCTCCCCCTGGCAGGGGATGAGCCCGCCAGAAGCTCCGCCTGGGCTGATGGGCCAGACTGCGATGCTGGCAGCATAATTTCTACAGGGTGTCAGAAAATGCATTACTGCTAAGTGGCACCACTCTGAATGAAATCTGTATGGGTCAACTGCAGGTTAAGCTAACAAAACAATTAAAAATTTAAAATCTAACAATCAAAGAGCCCCCCCCAAGCACTCAAGAAGGAGCAATGGGGACAAAGAAACAAGTCACCACCTTGGTTTCAGTTTTCCAAGCAATAGTGAGATGTTTGCCCTAAGTGGGTTTCACCGGCTTATTGCCTTGAAAACAGGTTCAAGATCTTCCCTTTGTTAATGAGAAGGACATCAACAGATAATGTTTGAAAACATGGCCTACATATAAATGGTCACTGTGAACCTGACTAAAGTCTATTGGAGACAAGATCCCAGTGGAAGGACTCTCACTTTCTCTGCTACTATTTCTATATAAAAAGCATGTGGAGGACTTGACACAATCTGTTGATCATGGTCAGTGTATAGCCATGCTGTATGTTTGTGAGCAAATGGTGATCTTGCAGGCAGCTTTAGGAGATGGATGGGAGAGACATTTTTATGAGAAGGCCATGGGCAGCTGGACATCTTACAACCTCCCTAAAGAAAGGTTTTGTGGTGAGCAGCAGGAACAGGAGAAGCGTCGACAAGCCACGGGGAGATGTTTGTTTCCCCCACCTGCTTGTGGGGAAGATGGTGCTTCTAGGTGAGGTGTGGCTCAGCCTAGGGCATGAAGAGCTACAAAAGTCCAAGACCTCAGGGCAACAGAGGAGAACACAGCACAGGCAGGTTCGGATTCTGGCAAAATGTCCTCTTTCTTACTGAACTACCCCCCTACACCGTACTTCAATTTTCTCGCACAGCCATACTCTTTTCTCCATTACATCATAGAATGAAATAATTGTGAGGCTGGGGAACATGCTGGTTTCATATCCAGTAGGGCAGACTCTTCCAGATCAACACAAAATAAGACAACTATGAAACATATTTCATCTCACAGCAAGTTTTAAAATATTTCTATGCAACCTCAAAATGTGTTCTGTCTGACATGTTTACATATATCACTTCATACAGGCTCACTGGCAACAAAATGTACTGCATTTTGATTTTGAACCTTGCACTTTCCCTCTTAAAGCTCAAAGGAATGTTACCTGTATGGATCCTGCTGATGGGTTTTACAAATAATTGTACTGCTCCTAAGACTTCTGCGTATTTTTTAAACATTCATATTTGTAATGAAAAGCGATTCTGAGTAAAGATTAAGCTAAACCTGTATATATGTATGTAGTCTAATGAGAAGGCTTCAACCAACTCTTAAAAATATACATTTACATAAATGAAGTTAAAATGGGAATAAATTATTTCATGAGATCACTCCTTAACTTCAGGAGCTACTGAATATTTTTATACTTATTTTTGTAGCAGTGGCTTTATTTAAAAAGCAGATAAAATGAAATAAACATCAGAGCAGAGGAATGGAAATCCAAGTAGCAAAGTTCTGTGCTGGTCCACAAGGATGTTTCCTTTGCAGATGCAAATCAGGAATGGAGACTCATCAGAAACAGAAAAGTCTGAATCTGTTCAGATTTATATCAGAATTAGTCAATAAAGTGGAAATAGGAGAGGGTCCCTGCCTAATACCCATTTGAGTGAAATGCAGAAAACGAAATGTATTTGTTGAAGTTTGCAACTTTTTCCAAATTGAGTAATATACAAAATAATAAAAAGGGCTGAAACATGACACAGGTTTGCCTTAAAAAAATGAAAAATTAGTAGCATTGCCTTCTCTTCATGAAACCTGTTACAACACATATTTTCTTCATCCAAATAACAATTCAACTAACAGACTACACCACCAGTTCAGGTTCTACTTAACCATTACTTAAACTTCATAGCTTTATATTTTTCCTTCATTTTTCTGCACTGCCCATCCTGCTTCCATTGGGTGACATGAAGGGAATTGCTTGTTAGTGAGTAGAATTACCCAATGTCCAGACAGTGTTTTCAGCTAACAAAAACACGTGTGCACACAAAAAAAATTAAAAATATCCACTGTACAATGCTTCTTCAGGATGGACAGCAAATAATATTTTATTTTTATAGATATGGGCAAACTCCAAATTTTGCATTCCCCTGTACACTTGGGTTTTTCAACAAATTAAAATCATTCCAGCATCTATTTATTCATCCATCAACCCATCCATCCATCTACTCATGCCTAACTCCCCCCTTCCCCTTCCTTTTCATAAACAGCTCTGCTAATTAACTCCCACACTGCAGCCATCTTTCCATTACAGGAGAAGGAGAGAGAGATTGAATTTATCTATACATGATGAACAAATGCCCTGGAGAAGCTCTTGTAATCTAACGTGTCAATGTAGATGAACTCCTCGGGATTTCTTTTCTTTGTTTTATCATCCAATAATGGCAAAAATAACACACAGAAGAATCCCAGTACTTAGCTTACATAGCTAATCAACGACTCGAAAGACATTCAAGGTTGCACTGCATTTATCTTTTTTTGAACAATAAAATTCAGGGGTGACTGCTCCTGGGTTTGAGGTCAAATTACTATAACAATTAGGCTCATCAGTGCATTTTTATTATTAAGGAACGACGACAGAAAACAGATCTCTATCTGATTAAAGAAAATAAAGGACTAATTGAGAGGAACAGTGAGTCCATTATTTTTCAAGTCCATGGAAAAGGGCTAAACTTCACAAATGGAAATTTTAATTTGTCACAAATGGAGACAGCACTAATCCTTAGTACAAGAGAAATGAGTAAGAATGTGCATCTTCCTAAGGAGATGTGGGACAAGCTGCGTCCCAGCACACGCACGGCACTGCACTGCTGTGCGCCTCTACATCCCGATCCGGGACACGCGCCTGTCACCACGGCTTTCAGAAGTCATTTATTACTCTGACACCTCTCATTTAGTATCAGCTCTGTGCTCATTGTCACAACGAGTCATTAATGTCACAGCCTTCACTTACACCTTTCTCTGTTTTCATTCCCAGTTCTGTTTGGGTGCAGGCGCTCAGCATGCGGTTACACGGCTAAAACTTGCTGGAGCAGTGGGCATTTTGTCTGCGGACTGAGTGGGAGACCTGAGCTGTCAAAATAGTTAATAAAACCCCCATTCAATGGGGTTTGAAACCATTTCCAACTCTGTGATGTGTCAAAAGCTGATTAGCACAGTGTGTCACACTCCACTATCTTTTGTGAAGCATGGTGCAAAAATGCTAAGAATTTTTTTGCCTTTTTACATAGAAAAATATACCAATATTTTGAGACTACACAAAAATAAAATTAAAAGGAAAAAAAAAACCAAAAAATCAGAAGAATTATTTCTAGCCTCAAATTCTGATGCAAAACGAAACAGATAGAAGTCAAAACAGGAGAGATACAGAACAATCACAGTTGCCTTCTCTTTCCATATTTTCAGTAAGCAAGAACCCATTCTGTTTTATAGGTTTGGATCTCCTTGCACTCCTGAACAGGTCATAGCAAACACCATTTCAGCTCAAAAATCCACACAAATGAAGACTGTGGCTTTACTTGGATACTTCACTAAAAATTGTTTGCAATGAATATTGTTTGTAAAAACATCCTGGCATGCAAAAATACAAGCAAAAAAACCCAACAAAACAACAGTTATTTAACCCGAAACAAACCAACAATGATGGTTTTGCTTACAGAAAGAAAATAAGAAAATATGAAATTCCTTCTCTTCAGTGGAGAAGGAAGTATGTTGTAGTATGAAAATAACCTACTTGCATGCAAACAGATACACTTTCCTAATCAATAAGAAAAAATAATCAGCTCTGCATTTCACACATCAATCCTCTCTTTTTTAATGCAACATTTCAAAGCTATTTATGTATAATGCAGCTGCCAAAATATTTTATGTGGTTTTAATGCTGATGGGTAAAGCAATCAGAAGCTTTTCAAAGGAATTATAAAAACTTTGGATTTCTAACGATGTTGAACAGACAGCTAACAAACAAATGTTCCCAGAGGCAGCTTCATGCCTGGATTTTACCATAATCACAACAGGACACTCCTCTAGTGAAAAATGCCACCAAGAGTTAGGAATACGCACTTTGTGAAATGCTTGGTTTGTTTTATCCTGTGCAGCACCATTTCACAGGACATCCGATTAACCCAGAGCACCGCCTGTTTTGAGCAGCATGATGCAAATATAAATTCACCTTTCAATCACTTCTGCGGGTTAATGACACTGAGTAATAGCACATTAGCAAAGTGCCACTCCAGACACCAGTCAGGCATGCCAAACAGATAATCTGACAAATGTTTCAGATTCATTTTCCATGAACAGAAACACTGTTCGGGCTTATTAACTAGCAAATCTGCATACAGTGCAGTGCAGAGCACAGAGGCTCCATTAAAAGTAGCAATCTATCTCATTATCTCATTAATGTAATATATAAGGGTATTTGGCTTCTTCTATTGTTGTAAAATGAAAAAAAGAAAACATTCCTGTGCTCCGTAATGGTGTGGAATATTTGCACTAATTGCTTCATATACCCCAGTTAAGTTTTCAACAGAGAGGAATTCCCAGACTGGTTAAGAGAAGAATTATGGTTTCAGTTACCATCATTTTCAAGAGTGCAAATAGTTCAGTTAGCCTTCCCAAACTACTCTCTATACTCACTTAATTTCCCCTTTTTCTATTAAAAGCTTCCCTTGCAAAAGTGATGTATCCGTATCTGGCCTTCACATCTGTTACTACATCTCTGCTTTTACAGATGTCATTTGAGCATGTGGAGGAGTAGAGTTGCAGGGGCTGATTGCTCACTTAGTCCAAAATCAATAGGAGATGAACAGGATTTGTCTTCTTATCTCCATCATATTGATAACCAAATGGGAAAAAGGGCAACTAAAAAAGAACAGTTCCCCAAAATGTTCATTCACAGTTGTAAATAAAATTACTTGAGTGCTTTCAAAGCCATTAAATATCGACCTTACTAGAATGTTAGAAAACAAGAACATTGCTAAAACAATACATTAAAAACAAACTTCCCAGCAGGTTTATCCAAACACAATTCTAACAGCTAGCACACGTACTGAAAACCCAATGAAAAGCCCCATTCCTATGCAGAAAGCAGAAATAATGCTGTGATATCCATATGTCAGCTCAGTTTGTAATTTTTTTAACAGCTGGGATTCGGAAAATTATCTATAGACATTTCCTGCGTTGGCTAAACTTTGCCTAGCTGGTTAGCTCCAGTTCTTTGCATCCTGATGCAGTACTGGTAGTTTAATCTGACTGGGGAGAGGAGGAGCTGAGGGGGCACAACAATGATTTTTGTTTTGCCCAAAGTGTCATAACACATTATTTCTAACCACAGAATTCACTTCTTCGCAGTGTTCTGCCTCTAGCACCAGGAGTCACAGTTTATCACTATTTATAACAAAAGGCAGGTGGAAAATTAGCTTTCTGTCCCTTTGTTGGTCACCCTGAGCTTTCATCTGAGCTTTTGTTTGAAAACACGGCTGCAGGTGATTACTCCAGTGGGCCACCAGCCTAGTCAGCCACGTTTCAATTTTCTTTAATGCTGAATTTGGAGTTTCAAAGCTGCAGTCTGCCATTGTGAATTTCCCCTTCTGTGCTGTGCCACCATTTCAGGGTGTCAGAGGACACGGGGGCATGTTCTTGCTCTTGGCGTCAGATTAAGGTAGCCCCAGTCTATTTTTCCTTTTTAATCTTTTGTTTCATTTTGCATCCACTTTACAGTGCCCTGCAGAGAAGTGAAGAGGATGTGACATGGTGGTATGACGTTGTCAGGCTTTCTCCAAAGTACTTCAGGCAGGATTTCAGGTTTCTATTGCTGGATAATCAAGTACTTTGCTTTATTGTTACTTATATCGAACAGCTCACACATTATTTCCTTTAGAAATGGCTCAAGTACTCATATTAGTTACAATTTGTAAATAACCTAGTTTTTAATGGCACTACAGGGTATTTAACAACAAAATATTGCTGCAATTACAGGATGGCAAATAAACATGTTATCGATTAGTTCAGAATTTGTGATGAAAATCACAATCGGGAGATTAAATCACCACCACATTTGTGAAGACACTGGGAGATTATGGGCAAGTCTTAATTCTGCAGTCTGCCTCTTCTGTGGAATAAGAGTTAAAATACTCCCTTTTCCCCAGACTTTTTGCCTGCTTAGACAAAGCAAGCTCCTTTCTGCTGGAACCGCTATGGTGCATGCACTCTTGTGCGAGTGCCTTAGGCATTACACTGCTACAGAGCAAATCTACTGCTATGAAATATTAAATTATAGTATGAACAAAGGATTTCAGTTATTACTGGCTTAGGATTTAGCTCAACATACAGTGGATTCCTTTAATTTGTACTTCATGGTATTTCACGTATTGGTATTTACAATTAAGACAGTCAAATCCTTGATTTTCCTTGAATCATGCACATTGTTTTACATACATTACAGTCCACAGAGACTCAGCAACAGAGAGAGCAATTAAGAAAGCAAACAAACTGTAGTAATGAACCATATAAGGAAGAAAAGCAGAAATGTCACCACCAGCTTTCAAACATATGGCTCTCCAAGGCCCTCCCTGTGCCATGCAACTTCCACTGCTCCACCAGGCACAGATGCCTGCTTATTTTGGAGCAGAATTTGCTTAGAAAATGTCTCCTGGTCAGCATGATTTCATACCTCATTAGCATTGTCCTGATCCAAGTAATGGAAATAAAGTCCTGGAAGTCAGGACTGTGTACACTTGCAGAAGCTGCTTGCTTATCAGATGCTTAAGGAAGGCAATAAAAACTGAAAAGAGAATAACCCAGCAAGTGGTAGCTGGGTTAAGGATAAAGATAGTTGTCAAAAGCAGGGAGAGTAGAGTAGGCACCAGTGACACTCAGAGCTTAAGAGTGTGTTGTCTCCATTACCTGGGGACAGGGAAAACAGATCACTGTTTGCCTGGATACACTCATTATTTTTGATGTTTTATTACAAACGGCATTGGGGAAGTGCTATAGGAAAAAAAATTCAACTCTTAGTGTCTTCCAAAGCTTTGTAACTCAGATCATGTCAGGAAGGTCACAGCACTACCCTGAAACACTGATGTGAGCACAGGCAAGAAGGAAAAATCTGGTGAAATGGGTAATAGGGAGCAAAGGGAAGATGAGGATCATAAAGAAATCCTGTAAGTCAACTTTGCTGCCAAGGAAAGGCTCATTGGTCAGACAGAAGTAATTTCTTACTTTATTTGGTAACATATCCAGAAAAACACTCAGCAATCTCACTTAAGTTGCCTCTACTAGTAATTTTCAGACTTCTATATGCAGTCAAAGAAAAGGAAGGAAATATGCTTTTCTTCTTCTATCTGCAGTCAAAGAAATTTTTTTTCAAGTAACCTTCTGTAAGTTATCTTTTTTATATGAAATAGAAGCAAATTGGGTATTTAAAAGTAGAGGAGAGTTTTAGAGAAAAAGTCCCCATTAGGGGTACTGGATCTGTGAAATGTGGGTCTCTGGCCCACAAGGCAACACTTGAGTAAACAAGCTCTGACTTTTGCTTTCAGAATCCAGTGTTTTAAGATACTCTGTCACTCACACGAGACAGACTGCAAACAATTTTCTGTGGTGCATAATGTGAAAACAAAGTGAAAGAATGTGAAGAAAATGAATAGGAAAAATATTCTTTCAGGCTTCCTTTATCCAATCAGCTAAGTACCACTTGAAAACTAGCTATCTTTATTGCATTGTAATTAAACTTTGTGTCTGTTGATTACGGCAGAATTTAGTTGAGTTTTTCAAGTTGCCAGCCAGAGATGTTAAGACAGAAGAATGAACCAGTGCTGTAGTCAGCATCCTGTTTTAGCCACCTTCACTAGCTATTACCAATAATAAAATGCTTGATTTTCAGCTCCTCTTTCCTTCTCCCCTGCTGAAACAACTTGAGTTTGTGCAGAAAGGTCCCACTGTCTCCAAACAGTATCTTATTTATTTGGCAAAAAATTGTACAGATCAACCGTGACACAAATGGCATCTCAAATCATGGACAAGGTGGAAACTATTTTGAGAAGGAATGAGCTTGGTTATGGTCTTAAACAAGTTTGTAAATGTATTCAGACCCCAAAAGGAATATTTTGATCCTGGAGGAGTGAAGGAAAGGCAAAATGAGGAAGATTAACAATGAAACCTGCCACAAGCACTACTCCCTGAGAAGGATTCCTGTGCCTTGCACAGGAACAACCCGTCTTCAGGTGATCCCAGCACTCCCCCCAGCCAACTGCTGCCAGCCCACTGCAAGCAACACTCTTCCATTGTCTCTCCTTCAGGATTCCTCATCAGAAAGCAAGAGTCCACCTCTCTCTCTGATAAGCCAGATCATCCCCTATCAAGCAAGTCTGGCTCCATCAAGAATAAGAAGTCATCACTCTTACAGCAAACACATAACTCACCCCCACCATTTCCTTTCTTGTTTGGCAGCTGACCTCCCACAGAGGCATCTGAAAGGGGCATTAATGTTTTTTGTCAGCTCGTTTTGTTTAGCAGCTATCAAAATCAAATCAATGCCCCCTTCATTGTCTTGGCTTTTTCCTTTGCAGTCTTTTTTCTGTACTTCACCTCATAATCGCTGTGGGCTTTGGGCCCTGATTTATCACCCGGTTCACAAGGCTCTTGCTTCATGGGAGCAATAACCAAAAGTGTAATTCCAGCAAGTTTGCTTTTCAGCGTGTTCTTGCTGAAGGCAACAGCTTTATCCGTGCTACTCTTGAACATAACTCAGACCCCAGTGTTCCCAGAAGAAAAACAGAAGGAGGACTTCAGGAAAAAAAAAAAATTCTTTTGCCCTTCCCTAATTCACCCTTCCTTTTTTGTCCCTGTACCTGCCAGCTCCTACTGCAACTGGAGCCCAGTGGCCAGCTGCAGTGACTCCGTAGGCTGCTGCAATGTTGCCAGCTGAAGAGGAGGGACTCCACTCTGTGGGTCCTCACACAAGAGATGGGAAGAGCACAGTGGTAAGGGCAAGCTCTCCTGAGACAATACAGAGGGCTGGTCCCTCCCTGACCCAGGCTGGGAATGCTCCCACATCCCAGCTACATCCTCTGGTTTGGCATTGGGTGACTCAGGAAATGCTAAGAGTAAGTCTGGCAGAAGCATATTGGAAGGAAGAAGAAAAAAGAAAAAAAGGTCATATAATAATTTGATTCAGGAAAATCATATTTTATGTTCACCAAAGACAAAGCTTATGAAATAACTAATATTGAATTACTCACTGAGCTCTCATCCTACAGCTCTAATGCAAGCTCTGTCCTGCTGGAGCATACAGAACACAGTCCTTCATTCTCAGAGGTACTAAAAATCTTTACTTCTGTATAGGTGGTTATAGATCTTGTTTACACATAAAATTTCATGCTTTTATAAAAGTAAATTCCAAAGCAAATGTAACTCTTCAGAGCCATTATTACTCAGGGGTTTACTGCCAGGCTTGTTAATTCTCTCAGCAAGCAGCAGGTCCAGCCACTCTGCCTCAGTCTTAACACTTCTTCAGAGGTTGGTGAGATTTATTTCAGCGCCTGACAGTCGAGCAAAGTACACTTTCCTTTAGTTTCTGTACACATTTCACTATGCAGCAAACTTGCTCCTCTGTTCTTTCTTGTACCTTCTCTCCCATTTCCACCTCACACACCTGTCCGACTGGCGACCAGCAAGGGTGTTTTATTTACAAGTGTCTTCAGGGTGACGCTCGCTTTTTTCTACCTCATGACTGCAAGTGCAATTAAGCCCAGATCTTTACATGAGGCCTCTAAGAACCACAGTAATGGAAAGAATAAATCATTATGAATAATGCTGTCACAGGGAAACTCATATTCTCTTCTCATTTACCCCAAGGCCCCCAGCAGGGTGTGTGGGTGAGGGAAGCACTCTTTGATGCTGGAACCTGTGTGGCAGCATTTTGACATTCTTTCAGTAAAATGTGGGAAATAACAAACCCAACAGAGAAACAGCACCACAGCATGCCAGTATGGATGTTACCTCTTACACTGGGTCCTTTGGATACCTCTACAATTTAGGAATGAAAAATACCAAGTATTTCTTTTGTGTGATGCAACAATTGCACTGGGACACTGCGGGAAGACTGAGGCATTGAAACATTTTAAGGCTTAAGAGAATCTTGAGTTTCCTTTCTAAAGCTTAAGGAACAGTGCAACATTCCTTTCTCTCCTCCCACCCTTTCTTCTTTTTGACAAACCAGATGCTCTAAAGAAAATAAGTCAAATGGTTTAAAACAAAACAACCTTCCCAATGCATACAGTCCTGCATGAGCAAATTTGTGCATGAACAACTATGGAAGAAACGCAGCAGTAGGTAAACAAGATCAATCTACCCCCAGGCTGTTTCTCTGCAATGGAGTTCTGTTTCAAATGAATCCAGTCATCTCAAAACAGTTTGGAATATCTGACATTTGTAATTCTGCCCCCTTCCATCAAAGCAGGCACTTCAACTGTGCAACATTTATATTCCACTTATATTCAGTACTATCTTATTACTGAAGTATTTCTGGTGGAAGTTCTTATGGAAAGAAGCTAAAATTCATTAAGTCACTGCCACTAGCCCACATTAGGGAAAACCAGATATCTTCAGGGAAAAGAATTTTCCTAAGACAGAAGATATAAAAAATTATCTTTCAAATCTATATACATGGAGCACATAAATGCATACATAAGAAGACAAGAGAGGCAGAGGGAATGTAAATCAGAAAATATCAATTTCAATGACTGTAGCAACAATAAGAGGAAGACTTTTATCCTAAAGCATTTCATTGTGTAATACACAGTATTCATCTATTAAAGAGGCTCAGGAGGGTTTAACCAGACCAGACGGCCTCAAACACGAGTATTAGCACATTTCTTAACATCATCAGTTGCTTAATGTTGCATCGCCAGCATCATGTTTGTTTTGCATATCAGGGCTTTTCCTCAGAGTGCAGAGTCACAGCAGATTTTTGAGATCATAGGAGGGCATGTGAGCAAATGAGCCAGGCAGATGAGCCAGCCTTCTGGTGGCTCCTATACCTCTTACACATGGTCTGCTTTCCACCCACTGCTTGAAGAACAGCACAGTGCTTAGCAAGGAGCACCAATTAGTATGGGGTTATCAAAGAACTCAAACCAGAAAGTTTTACCTTCTGGATCACTTAATTTATCAAGCAAGTGAAGCTGAATCTTGCTGTCATGTATATCTGTGAGTGTTTCCTCAGTGATTTCTGGTTTGGTTTACTGAACCTTTCCTGTTCCCTCAGTACATGCTCTGCACAGGAGACAGAAACGGTGCTTCAGAGTGAGTAATTGAGGTTGGAGAGAATAAGACGTGTAAAGGGGCATCACCAAGACAAACACCACAGGCTAAACCCTTGACAGGAACTCTGCTGGGAAGAGGCAGGCAGAGGCCAGCCAAGGGTTCTACCATCTTCATGTCTTCCTAGACTTCTCACCTGTTTTTGAAAACTGTTCTAGGATGATTGTAGCTAGAAGAAATGTTAAAGCAAACTGGTTTACACTGGATAAGATACATGGTTAAGTCAGAATTCCCTCAAACACATATTCACGACACTCTCAGAGAGACAGGACCTTTCTCCATTCAAGAGGATAGAAAATATTCTTAGTTTTACCCTTTTATCTTAGTTTTACCCTTTTATTAAGGCCAAGATCCAGAAGCCAGCTGCTCAGTGCTGCCAGCCCACCAACTACAGCAACCCTCCAGTTTGCTTCTTCCTCTCCAGTTAAGAGTTCTGAGCACAGCGAGGCTGCCCAAGACATGTACAGTATGTGGGATGGGACACACAGTGATCCCAAACTAATTAGTCAGGGAAACGTCTTTATTTGAGCAATCACTAAATCCTTTAAAAAAATTTAGATTTCACATACCTTAGGGAACTGAAGTTTTAATTGTGTCTAAAAGTCCAACTCCTACAAATGTGGTGTTGTGTTGAGCAGACCGTGACTTGACTGGAGACTTAAATCACATGGAGACTTAGATGATGTATTGAAATGTATTCCCCATGCATTTATCTCAGCTTGGATAATGAAACTAAGCTGTTTAGCTTCATTATCCATGAAATACCCTTAAGAAACAATTGTGCCACATTACAGCAAGCAGAGTTGACTTTCCTTTTCACACTCTTTATCTGCTCTGGCCTGTCTTCTTCTCTGTGTCTACACTGATCTGGAGGGCTCTGCAGTGAAGGAATCACACCTTCCTGTCATCTCTGAGTAGATCCCACAGCATGTTAAATATTCTAGTATAAACAGCAAATGATAATAATTTACCAGTAACAAGTTTTACTTTTCAACTCCATGCTGCAACACATGGAAGCACTTTTTGCCCTACCACTTTCTTTAAAAATTAAAACTAAAAAACCTTTGTAAAATACAGGCAAACAAAAGCCCAAGAATATTTATCTCTCTTAAAACCAAAAAGCTGGGAGCACATTTTTAGCCTAAACAAGGTGTAGTTTATTTCAGGAGTAACCTGTTACCAACAGTGAGATAAAGGCACTAAACACCACAATAGTTCTGAGCCCACAGGAAGAACACCTGACCTCTTTGCACTGCTGGTTACAGGGTCCTTGTTTCACTGTTGTCTTATGATCAGCCCAAGGAGAAGACTCCCAATGATTGCAAGATATCTTAAAATGGCCGGAAGTGCTGTCAACTTGCTTTCTTTTCTTCTTAGCTCAGCACATAACATCAGTTATATGAAAGTAATTTAAAACAGATAAAATCCCATAAGGAATTTACTGATATTTTCTTTAGGTGATTTTATATAACAGGTTTTAGTTTTTACTGATGCAGTGCATCAGCCTTGCAGCTGCAACCAAACAAAAATAAGGGATCAACTAGTGGACAGAAAATGTAAACCAGAAATCAGCACTTGACATTCTCCACTGCTGTCATGGCTAATGCAGAATGAACAAACTTGAGCATCTTAATTACTGGGGAGCTGAGGGAATGTAAGGCTTTGGGGTCTGCTTAACACTTTGTGAGATTGGGCCCTTTCTGGTTTTCTCTCAGTGTTCATTTCACAGGCAGATAATGGAAGGCTTCCACCTTGGACAGAGGAAGATGTGATTGAGTCATAGGGCACCCAAAGGGATGAGGTTGCCCCAAGCATCACCTCTGAGCTGCAGATCAGTGCAGCAGGCAGAGAAGTAGTAACATTATCATATAAACCCAGTGGCTGTGATTCATCTCAATCCCAAAGCAGCTCCTGAACACTAAACCCTTGTCATTACTTTTGTTTAAGTCATGTAGAACAGGTTACTTCATTGCATCATTTGTTAAGGGAAAGAATAAATGTGATGTCCATTGTTTAAAATGTAATGAAAGCCAAAATGTGAGCAGCAATTTTAACCTTCAACAATTACATGATCTTGTAGGAGAGTGCTCACATTTTACATCCGCTAGCTGAATGACCTGAGAAAAATTATTTACTAAATATAAAGAGTTAAGGTGAAAGGACTTTCTGCTGGCCTGAAAACAACACCTAATAGCTAATCCTTTTACAATAAATCATGAACAAGATAGACTGGATGTGTCTTCTTGTCCATAGATTGCATTGAAGATGTAAGTAGCTATTGATGTTATGTAGTAAGAACAAAGCCAGATTAAAAAAAAAAAAAAAAATAAAGAATGAAGCCCCAGAGTTTTATATGCTGTCGAGTGATAAATGACTGGCAAGAAAAAAAAAACTTGGTGGGGGAGGGAGAACTGTTAATTTTATACTTTCAGCTAATTTTTGTCATATACAAAAAATACTGAACATTTTACAAAGGTGAGAGTCTCAAAAACTTTCCATATATATATATATGTGAAATGTAACTCAAAAGCATGAGTTTTTCAGAGAAAAAACAGTATTATCCTTTCTCCAGCCTGCAGCAGGAAAGCTGATGACTGCTGACACAAATCATCACACATAAAAATGTGATGCCACTACTTCTTTCTGTAGATATAAGAAATACAAAGGTCATCTGACATGCAGTCTAACTTGAACTGGAATTTAGAGATGAGTGAATTATAATAAAAATTCTACAGTAATCAAGTAATGACATATGCAATTACCTCAAGGCAGTAGGTGACATAATTAACATAAGGGGACGAATTTGCCAACCCCTGAGATAGAGACATAGCTCATGTCTGGTGCTAAGGAACTGGGCTTCTCAGGGCCTCTGAAGCAGATCTGGCCCTTTCATGTAGACATTTATCTGTAATTGCAAACACTTAACATATAAGTTCAGAGATGCTGGCACATGTTATTGAGGACATAGATGATTAATTCTGATTTACTATAAAACAGGCATATCTCTGTTCTGCCTGCCAGGTAACATTCTCTGTCCATACTGTTATAAATGAATTTTAGCCAATCGGATAGAAAGAACAAATTTTATTTTTCCATTTTAAAATCTATCTGGGACAGCCACAAAAACAACATTCGAATGTTGGGTGAAACAGACGACCGACAGCAGAGCTGCTATCTCGCACTGTTCCACCCTTTGCTGGTGGTTGAGTCCGGGTTCTTATACTGTATTTTGTGCCTCCCGACAGCAGAGGTATTGTGTCTTCAAATTCAAACCCAGTCTTTTCACTTGATGATGAATCCTGAACAGATTTCCCGGTACTGGACCATGTCTGAAAGGATTTTCCGGGAATCCTCTTTTGGGATGTTGATTTCTCCAAATTCAGGGTCCACCCTTGAGATTAGTATGGATAGGTTGATGGTCCAGGTGTCCAAGATCTGATTAGCTCAAGGAGCCACATCCTGGCAAGCCACCCTCCTTTCTGGTGTAAATCAAGGTGTTAAGCTTGTACATTTACAGTTCACAAAGCATGTCCTGGTATTTGGAAAATGCCTGCTGCATTCCGGGGACCAGGATTAGTCTTATATTTACAGGGTTACAAAAATATAGATTCTATCATCTACTACATTTATTATAGTTCCTATATTTAATTGCATGAATTTACAGTCATATCTATCACAATACCTTCAGTGCCGTGCTTTATGCAGAAGGTTGCTACTCACAAATGTAACAATTTATGGATCAGGGATTCCCACGGTGCACTGGATGCTGCCATTCTTTCAAAGATCCATACATCTGCTAAGGTACACCAGGCTGCCATGTAATGGATTTAAGGTGTAAGAAGTACAGACATTTGGGGACTATTTTCATTCAAGTAAACTCGAAATGAGACAGATATATGTGCAGATATAGGCCAAATTTGTTTTTAGAGGAATTAAGGCCTAAATCACAAGTACTTCATCACCCGTGCTTGCTAGACAATTCAGGAACATTTTTAATTACAGTCTTAGGCTGACATATAATGAAAAGATTGTCTACAAGGAAGTTCATGGGACAGTCTTGATTTTTATGAGGAGTATATCACATCCCACAAATTTAGTCTAAAGTTTTGTAACCATTCCTAACTAGTTTGTGTCTCCTGGACCCCTGAAACTTTGCAATGGACTAACTTGACCTAATGCTGCAACTTATCCAAAATGTGTTAATTTATGGGGAAGGTGTCTTGTCATATAATGACATAAAATCATGACAGGACGTGCCTTCATCACACATCAACACAAGATGCCATAAAACTACAGTGAGATGAAGTTATTCTGTGCAGTACAACAAATACGATTCTCTCTGGTGAAAAACCAAAGAGAAAAACTGTGAGTTATGTCAACTGTAGTGACAAAACAGCCTGTAATACGAATTCCTTGGAGTCAGGCCAAAACAAACAACTAGCAGAGACAAGATCACACACTCAGAGATGTAAGAGTGGCAAGTGGGTACTGCTCGGAGCGCTTCTCAGAAGCAAACGTTCTTTGCATGCATTTTTTTGGTGTTAATTTTTTTGCCATTGATACAGCGCTGAGGCCAAGTAGAGTAACTCTGAATATTACATACACACCATATACTTTAACTACTTAGTGCCCTGCTTTATTATTTCTTCTTTTCAAAACCATGCCAATGCGTCTTTAACATGAACTGCCAACTTTTGCAAACAAGACAGTTAAGAGAACGGCAGCCCTCTGAAAACTCGGCCAAGTCTGGAACAAAAGCAGCTATTTAAAGAGTGAACATTGAAAAGTCTGTTAAATCATCTGATTTGTGTAACCTGAGCCATGCTATGTGAGGTGTTTCCTCCCCACTAGCCAACTCTGACTGCCACAAGGGTGAAGAGAACAGGGTTCCTTAGAAATATCAGCCTCTGTTTATCAAAGAGCTTTGTAAAATTATTAAAATAACATTTCTGCTACAGTGGCTGCCCTTAGAAACTTGCCAAATGCCTCTGATAACTGAATAGGTACCTCAGTAGTCCCAGTATTCCAAGAATTTCCTACCATAAGCAGCAGGAAGCACAAGTTAATGCTCAGGCACTGCAGCATCTAATGCCACGGTGGCAATCTTACATGGAGCACACGCTGTAGTGTTCCAAACCAGCATATTCAGCCTTAAGAAAGCAAGATGTACTTATCAGTTGGGATATTCCCTCAACAGCAGAATTCCTAAAGCCTGCTGAAGGCCTGAATTCCTGCCTTATGTACCCTAGGTCTCCCTCTTACCCTGACTCCAGTGGGCTTCCAGCACTAGCAGCACCACAGTCTTCCCCTTGTGCCTGCTGGGGCAGCACAGAGTAGGGGTGCAACGTCAGGGTGCATGAACCCTTCCCACATGAATCCTTCCCTCCACCAGAATATCATTATGCCCTCTCAAATCCTGTTACTGATTTTTGCAAAGCTTGGAGAAATAACTCATGCTGTTCTCTACCCACTTTCTGTTGACATGGGCTATTTAAAAAAAAATACGAAGTGTTTGGAGAGGCAAACAAAAGCATAAGCACCTACATCTCATATCTGTAGGAACCCAGAATGTTTTCAGAGGAGAAAATTGCAATGATGGACAGATCATGAGAATATTTTGGTGAAAAGATGCATATAGATGGTTCCATCAGAGATGATGGCATTTCTGCCACCACTACTAGTAAGCTCAGGGCTTCACACTGATCACTCATGATTGACATATATGGGATGACAAATATCTGTTTTCTATCTATTCACTTTTTACCATTTTGCTTACTTGTTCTTCGTTAATGTAATAGATGTGATTATAAATTCGTGCAATTAAAACATAGAGGGAAGTTATAGCAGATGATAGAATGTATATTTTCTGTAACCCTGTGAGTATAAAAAGTAACCTTGATTCCGGGACTGGGACTGGCGTTCGCCAAATACCAGGACATGCTTTGTATACAAACTAACATCTCGATTTACACCAGAAAGGAGGGTGGCTTGCCAGGATGTAGCTCCTTGAGCTAATCAGATCTTGGGCACCCGGACCATCAACCCACCATCAACTCATCGACACCCATTCCGAGGGTGGACCCTGCATTTGACGACATCATCATCCCAAAGGAGGATTCCTGGAAGGTCCTTTCAGACTCAGCCCAGCACGGGAAATCTGTTCAGGGTTCATCATCAAGTGAAAGACTGGGCTTGAATTTGAAAAACACAATACCTCTGCTGCCGGGAGGCACAAAATACAGTATAAGAACTCGGACTCAAACCCCAGCAAATCGTGGAACAGTGCGAGATAGCAACCCTGCTGTCGGTCGGCTGTTTCACCCAACATTCGAATGTTGTTCCCTGTGGCTGTCCCAGATAGATTTAAAATGGAAAAATAAAACTTATTATTTTTCTGTCCAATTGGCGAGTTGATCATTTATAACAGTTAACACACTGTTATGGTAAAGCAAACATACATCTTGAGGAACTAACCACATTGAGTAGCTTTAAACTGACTTTGTATGCGCTCCCCAAATTTTGTCTTGGAGCTGTTAACATGTTCTAGAACTGACCTCCTCTCCTCTGTGACATCTGTACAGCTCCAAGAGCTTCTTGTTCATAATTAAAAGTGACAGTGCTCCTTTTGGTTAAAATTAACAGAGGTGAAACTTAACAGAAACTGCCTACTCAAGGAGTCACACCACTCTCCATTATCAGACTCTAAATTATTAACTTGCCTTAGTTTTATAATGATTAATTATTAAAATTCAGCTCCTTGTCAACATATTCATCCTAGAACTGATAGATTAGCAGTGTCTCCTGCTATATTGGCTGTGCTCTAAACAGTGACCTTTCAGCAGTATTTCATGTCTCAAAAGGATTGTTGTAGTGTCACATTTTACTCAGGCTAATAAAAGAAGCAGCAGAAGAAACAATAACCACTACACTGGAAATTTAAGGCAAAACCGATCCTCCCTTTTATCTCAAGCATCCAACTGAGTTAAGGTGGGAAAACAAGAATCAAAGTTAGCTGACTTGCATTCGGCAGCAGGAGCAGGAAGGGGTTTCTACTATTTTTTTTTATTATAAGTTTTTACTTTTGATTAATTGCCTTAGTATTCTTAAGACTCAAGATTTTGAGAGATTATTCAGACATGGCTTGCTGCTGAATTGCAGCAAGGTTTGCTTCTAGTTGAGAGGCTACAGTTGAAACTATTCACTTTCAGTGTGGCATTCTTAGCACTAAAAACAAAAGACTTTGTTATTTGAGGAATTATGTTTTTCTTTTAAATAGCAACAACTACAATTCTTTGGAGTGTCCTGCATATTTAACACTTATTGGAAAAGTCAGCTGAACACCACAGATTGTAATCAACATCTTTCACAGATGCCAGGATTTTTTTCTTTCCCTTTGAATGTTCAGAGCTTTGCAAGTCATTAGTCCATTAGTACAAAGTTAAAGTACGCCAATCAATGTCATTTAAAGCTGTAGGTCATCTCGGGTTTTCATAAACAATCTTAAGGCTAATGACAGCTACCTACCCTTCTGCTCTCCCTTTCATTTCATCTTCAGCTTCCTTTGAAACATTAGATCTGGCGTTTGCAAAGAAATAAAACCTCTGCAGGTGCTGCTTTTTAACCCTGACAAAATAGAAATTATGTTCCCAAAAATCACTATGAGACTTAAGGAAAAGGCAGGATATTGTGACCCAAGTTTATTCTTACACTTTCTAATATCCTTCAGTTTACTAGAATAATGTGAAAGAAGCCATGCCAGAAAAAACCGCTGCTGTTTGGCTTTAAGGACGCTTTATCCAAATGTTAGAAAAAGTCTTGAGCTCAGGTTACATGACCTGGCAACAGTAAATTCAGGTCTGAGCTCCGGTCAGACCCCCTGCCCAGCCTTAGGCATATCACTTAATCTCTCAAAATGTCTCCATTTCTTCCTCTAAATGAAAACAAACCAGATTGCCTGATATTTTCCCCCCTTTTTTTTCCTCAAGATAGCACACTGGTGCAGGCCATCATAGTAAGCTGGCAGGAAGTTAAATATCTCTTGTGTGTCTTTCATCAACTTACTGCTTTCTGCCTACCTACAGGGAAAGGCCCTTTTGGGAAATAAAACTGCTGAAATCTGAAGCCCAGATTTCCATGAGCAATGAAAAGGTTGTTTGCAAAATCTGCTGTCATCCTTGTACTGTCAGGGAAAGCATTTCACTTCCCAGTCTATCAGAAGTCAGGTAGCTGTGTGGGGATGTCAGCAAAAGGATGGATGGATTCCCTTGTGGGAGTGTAGGTGCAAAGCATCATGACAATGGGAATAGTCAGACACCCAGGGCCAGGGTGAAGGAGAGCTAAAAAAAGCTGGGCTCTAGGGAAAGAAGGAATGAGAAGGGGAAACTTTGCATCCCCTTCATTTCTGCTCAGCTATCAATGCAATTCTTCATCACACCTGCTTTTATTGAAAGGCAAGGTGCTGTTATCAGACACGTGGTGAGACCCAGAATATGAGCTCTCCCCTCAGGAGTAACTCCTGACCAACAAAGCCCTGCAGTGACCCCTGGTAACTGCTTTCCAGAGCCAGAAATGTGTACTCAGAAATTGTCCCTGGCAAGATCAGTGGGAGATACAAGGACTCCCTTTAGCACTGGGTCTGAAAGACCATGCAAGGACACCAGGCTTTGTTGCAAAGAGTCATCATTGTTCTCAGGTTTGGCAATGAAAAGATTCTCAGAGAAGGGAGGAAGAGAAGAGTGAGCACCAATCTGACAGACTGGAGACAACTCTGTTATGGCCAAGCACCCAAACCAATGCATGCTGGCTACTCCTGAGCAATTCCTTTTTCCATGAATTACAGCTTTGTAATTGTAAATGTCATCTTTAATAGGTCTGTAGTTTCTAGCCCTATTAAAGGTTCTCATCCCATCTTTACAACAGAAGAATGTCCCTGTTGGTTTCATTTTTAATTCCAGAAAAGTCCGTCAAAAACAACATAAGGAAGAGAGCAGGTTTTATTGTGAAGAGGAAGGTTCACTCCCAGAGCCTTTTCTGCAACATGTGTTACCTGCACCTGACCTCTCAGTTCATAGCATCCAGTGTGGTACCCACTTCCTCAAGCCTTACTCTAACAGCTTTCTGCTGGATTACTCCATCTTCACCAGAATAAGTGAGCCCAGTAAATGCTATTTTCCTTTCTAACACACACCAACTCCCCTGCTAATTTTAATATAAAATATTTCTTAAATATCATGGATTTGCTGTGTCTAATACCCCTATCAGACCACCAAGTCCCCCTCAGTAAAATGAATGTTGTTGTGCACCAAGTTACTCCAGATGAGTCAGCAGGGCAAGGAAACATGCAGCTGTGCAGACTGAGCATGCACTAGGTTTAAACTGGGTTTGCAATCAAGGTGACTGCCAACTTTCTTTTTTCTTTAATTATTTTGTTTTTCTTCTGTCTCTTTTCTCATTCTGGCTCTCTCCCCTCCAGTACAAGGACTAATTTTAAATTATCTTGCACCAAAACATCAGAAACCTCAAAGGCTCCCAAGCCTTCTTCAGCTTCCAATGGACTTACTCAGTCCTCACTCCCAGTTCATGCCTTTCAGAGCTCCTCCACAAATTCTTTTCTCAGTGTTTGTGAAGAGTTGAGGCTGACCCTTTAGGAGGACATTAGGAGTGCCAGAGCTAGAGAGCACTGACAGGCAAGAAAGAAGGTAGCTGATGGCAAATTGTTGCCATCCAAAGCCCCCACCCATGGTTCCAATTGCCAAATTTTCCAGCATCCACCATTAACCTAAGTTACAATAGCCTTCACATCTCCTGGGCAGCAGTGCAGGATATTTACCAGCAGAAACACCAATTGTCAACCTGCTCCATCCTCCTCCCCAGCTGTCCGCTGCCCTGCACTCCACAGACAGCAGCTCCCGGTAATCGGAATCAAGCGCTGACATTGCAAACCTTCTCATTACTTGCAGTGCATTGCTGGTTTGTAAAATATAGATTAAGCATAGAGTCACGCTGTGCCCTACATCAGGCTAGTGTTGTTACACGTTTATTAGGAAGTGATTTAAAAGGGAGATCATGCAGTGAATTACCAATACTGTGCAACCTACTAAAAAGTGGGTGATGAAACAACATAATCATCGTACATCAGCTTCCCATTACCTGATTTAGGGTAATTTGTATTCTCTGCTTCTGTACAAACAGAATGTCACTTGCTGCACTGTCAAACTTTATTTTAAGAGTTAAAAGGTAGGTTCATTATTCATAATGCTAACAATTGGGAGTAACTAAAATGTTCCATATGCCAGGAATCAAAACCTGTTAGCATGGAATTGGTTACAGGAGATTTAAACCAAATTAAAGCTCTGACAACATTAGTTTTAGAATGGGAAAGCATAAGAAAGAATAGTTGCATAAAGACTAATCCAATGCATCTGCTCCTGCAGGCTGTTTTTGTGTTTCAAATACATATTGAAAGATAAAGTTAATTATTTCTCTGGGCTAGGACAAAACGTGTGTGAGATGATGAGCAAGTGAGATGGCAAGCACATGCTGGTGTGTGCACCAAAGAAAGTCAGATGGCCCTGCTTTTGTCCTCTTCCCTCATTTGGGGCAGGACACCTGCCAACATCCATAGCTAACTGTCACCCAGGGCTCTTGTGGTTCTCCAATTCCAGACCTCCGGTCAGGAAGTGTTTTGAAGACCAGTAAACCACTCAGCCCTGGACTCCTCTTCATAAATAATTCCTCATGGCCATTGAGGAAGACTAGAGCTGGCTTTCAGCTTCATTATGGTTACTTGAGAGCACTCTCTGGTCTGGCATCTTCACAGACAGCTTATTCCTCTGTGGGAAATCCTAGTGGGCTATGGGGAGTGGTGAAAGAGAGCCGTCAGCAGTGACTACTTGCCTAGCTGGAAGCCACACTCCTGCACTTTTCATGCAATCAATCATGAAGGAAAGGTCAACAGACAGCTTTCAAATAACCTATCCATTTAACTACTGACATTGATCTGGGCCAGAGAAGTAGAGTTGGTGCAGGGGGGAGGGGGGAAGGGAGAGTTCAGTGGTCAATCAGTGGAAATCTAAGCCCCTTTCAGTGTAATGGGAAGCCTAAACACAGTCCTAAGCTTTCTGCTTTAAATCTCACAGCCATTTGCTTAAGGCACTACAGAACCTTTATACAGTTGTCTTATAAAGTAAGCAAAAAAAAAATAAATCCTGCATAAAATTAAATAGGTAAACCAGAAGAGATCCATATTTCACTGAATAATGCTTCTCCAGTAAGTGTAATGGGTGGGATAGAGGAATAACAGTGAGAGCCCCTGGCATGGTCCCAGGGCCAACAAAAATCCAGCTGTTTTGCTTTGGGTTTCGTTAGAAAGATGTTCTTCCTCCCATCCTAAACATATCCTCCAGTGCAACCCAAGGCATACTGTCACCAGCCTTTATGGAGATCAATTTACTACCTTCTAGCTAAAAGAAAAAAAAAAAGCCACCCTCCCTCCCAATTGCCAGATAAGAGCTTTCCAGCCCTGAACCCTCTTGTGAAGAGTCAACATCTTGCAATAAATCTCACAGAAACAACACAGAGCAATACGTAGCTGACAAATCACTGTCCAGGCTCAGTTGCAGATAACTCTGGTCCGTACTCTGTCAGTAGAATCCTACAGCCACCAAACAATACTTGACGCAGGGTAGATTTAATCCTCACTGCATAGATGCCACAGAGAAAAATGCATGTACCCAGGAGAGATTTGCTGTTTTTACTTAAGGCCATCATGGCAAAAGGACAGCTAGTCCTGGATCCCAAGGTGTGCTCCCAGAACTCTTTCCACAGGACTTCACATGAACCACATCATCTGCATTAAGGATACATGCATTCCACCAGCACCTACAGCCACTTGAAAGGGCTTTTTAGTGACAATACACCGAAATTTATCTGAACCAGAGCTTCAATAGCTGAATTCAGTCTTTTACCAGATCAACACTTAATCTTGCTGTACTTCAAATCCCCATCAGTAAAGTGGAAGGACTATCTCTTGTGGGCATGTAGTAGGATAAATATATGTATTATGATATACTCAGTGATAAGGATAATGAAGCATAAAAGACAGACAGCCTGACCAAGAGAACTGAAGTCAGTGAAAGGATTCCCTCTGTATTATTTGGGCTTTGACAGTAGTCTCCATTTAAAGGGAACAAGGCACACAAGGATTTGCTTGGTTCCTAAGCTGGAGGTACAGAACAATTCTCTGAATCCCATAACAGCTATTTCTCAATCAAGTGTGGTAAGAAAAGAATCTCTGCATGAGACATTGCTACAGAAAAAATATGACATGAAATCCTGTGTGTGTTTATGTATGTGTGTCAGGGGGAATGATATTAAATACAAAGGAAAAAACAGAATTAGATATCAAAAACAGGATTAAACCATAAAAATCTGTCCAGTATGGAGAATCTAGTTTGTAAGATAATCTCTCCTATAAAAGGCAGAATATTAAAGTAAATAACTCAGAAAAACCCAGGAGAATCTGAGCTTTCAGTAACCAGCCAGATGGAGAACGCAATATAGGCAAGAGTACTGCATGCCACATTTCATATATCTAAGAAAAAAATAAAAAGCAAGCTATTTCTGGGGAACATTATTGCTCCTTGTGGTTTCCTCAATTATTTCTTCGTTCTGCTCTTCCCCATGTGCACCACCACTATTAGTAGAGTCAGCCATTTGCACTGAAAAATACAGTTTTGTTGCGGCACTAATCACACATTTCCTGCCCTCTCCATGGCACAGAGAAGCCTCAGCCCTCTGCTCTCACTCCCTGCCACACTGTACTCTGTAAATACATTCCTTGCACAGAGCAAGGAAGCCAACTCGAGGGTACACATCAGTCTGAATAGGCTTCTCAGCTTTCATTTTGTCCAAACAGAGGGGTGTGTTAGTCTGTCCTTTTCCAGGCGAGTCTGCGCAGACAGGCTGGAAATGCTGACAGATTCCTTAAGGGAAAAGCCAGTAGTCATGACAGTCCACAAGCCACACCACCACGTCCTGCCCCATGCCACAGAGCTCTTGCTGCCTCCACCCAACTAGCACACCACTGATTTACCAATCACCTGCATTTCTGAATATCCAAAGCATGGTACATGTCCTGAAAAATGAACTCCATTAACTTTCAAACTAGTCCCCAGCTTTACTGCCTTGGTTTTTCAAGAAAGAGCACAAGGACCTAGATTTTGGGAAGTACTAAGATGTACCATAGTATGCTGCCACTCCTCACAAGTACACAAGCAACAAACAAGGGATTAGCGCTACTAAACTTCTGTGCTATTTAAAAAATTTATTTATTTATTCTATTTTATCTAAATTCTCATTCTTTTTTCTGTGGTAAACAGGTTCTGAAGCTTAATTAAGCTTACAAGCTGGAGGAACACAGAATAAATCTGTTAAAGAGGATAATGCAAGAGGATTCACAACTCCACAGTACAAACAGTCTAACACTCAGTTAAAAGCAGGCATAGGGCAAACTAAGCAGGAAAATGGTACCCCAGGAAAAAAAAAAGGCAGCAAATTTTAGCATGTTAATTTAAAGGAACTCTGTTTTCTAAACACGCATGAGGATCTAGACTTGGTATCTAACATCTTTGAAGATTGCAGTCCTAGCTATCTCCAGCCAGCTTACATCCACCTCTCTCTGAAAAGCCCCACTGGAATCAGTGGTTTAATTCTGGATCTCCTTCCATCTTGTGCTAATTATTTACATGTTTACAGTCAGTGTGAGCTGATCTTGAGCATCACAGTGCAAGTGCCTGCACAAACTCCCACCTGATCTATTATGTGACTGAGACAAGAATCATTCAGCTCCAGCAGGAAATCTAATCATCAGCTTTTATCTAATGATAATATCTGCTACATTATCTCACAGGGACAGAATTGTGTTTCATCCAACGGTTTGGGGTTGCTTCTTTTAGGCTGACACGTCACAGTCAAGGAAGGGCACATGGGCACAGGGAGACTGGTATAGGAATAAAAAGGGAAACAGAAGGATAAACATGTTCAGAGAAAAACAAATAACCAAATAGGTACATATTTTACTGAAATAGACCCATGTTTCTCTTAAAACAGTTTAAAAAAAATGTACGATTGTTTAATGAGAAATGTGAAATCAAGCTTTAGCAATCCCCAGCTCTTCAGCTGGATAAGCAACAACTTGCCCTTATTTTGATTAAGGAGAGCTATTACATGTTTTTTCCTGAAGCTATTATTCTGCTAGGAGCACGTTGTAATTTGCAAGTTTCTCCAAAAATCTTCCTTTAATGAAATGAATAGGAAATTAATGCTACCAGGCAGAAGGCTTTTAGCTAATAGTTTCTAACACTTCTCTCTGAGATATTGGAAAGCAATTTTCATTTACCAGCTATCTAAAGGTGCAAACAACCTGTAGTTTCACTGACAGCACTTTAATCCTCTTGCCTGCAGTTGTCAGACGTTTTTGGTTTGGGGATAGCACACAGCAACTGTAAAGTCTTCTCCTCAGGAACACTTACACACAGTATGAGGCTGGACCCAAAGTGACAAGAATTTCAGAAAACAGCATTCAGCTTAAGGCACAAATGGGTCTAAGATATATTCCTGTTCCAAATATGATCAAGAGAAGTTGGGTTTAAAACTCCCAGTGGCTCCTGTGCATCAATGGAGATGTTAGACACGATCATGGTAAGAGAAAAGTACAGATTAATCACAGAACAGTGGAAGAGTCTACCCAAATTGAAACCCAGGACAGCAGGCATGTTGCACAGAAACAGAAAGGTAAGAGAAATAATATCTTTACACTGGTCCAAAGCAATACCATGGGGAAAAGGGTAAGATCAAATTAAAGACTGAAACAAGAACTAATAAACCCATACTCGATCAGCCTTAGGAGCAATTAAGTAACCTGTACTACTCTCACACAGTTTTATTATTCAGGACTTTATTAAAAGCCCTGAGCTCACCAAAGGACTTGAGAACCCCTACAAGCACTTACATGACTATGGCTAGGTGCTGGGCTAGTGAGTGAGGTCCCACAGCAGTAGGAAAACACCAGTTTGTACCAGGATCCTAAAACTTCATCTTTAAATGGCAGCTGTAGAGGTGGCAGCGAGAGAGCAAGGTGACCATCAAGAATGATTTCAGGCCCTAAAGCAGAGGTGTACCAGTGATGAGGGATGCAACATCTGCTGCTGTCAAATCAACACTACCACACCACATAGCCACATCACCACATCTGCTGCCTTTTCCTCCTGGGGGAGTGTGGGATACCACTTGGCAGGCACACTCTGGACCCAGTGTTTTCCTCACACTTATGTCATGCTAACAGAGTCTCATCAAGTCTGAAAATACCATGAGTGATATCAGTGCTGTCCCTTTCCATGCAATGAATGGTGGTGCAGAAGGAAGGGCATCGCCAGCCAGCTGAACCCACACTGATGCCAACAGGCACTGGTGCTCAGGCATGCCCAGAAACACTGACCCTGGAGACTGAGATGGAGAAAAAAAGTCATGTCCTTCCCATTAGGAAGAGTTAGGTTGGGAAGGACACAGGGAGTACTCTGTGCTTCACTCCCGTTAATTCTTCTCTCAGGAGCCCTACTTTGAAGCACTTTTGAATTACAAGCCTGACACTGAGTTTGAACAAGCTCTCAAAGTGATGCATGTCCCCTTAACTTTGACTTTTTATTTGGAAATACATTATTATATGGCCTTCTAGAGAGATGGAGTTGTCAACCACATGAATGACAATGCACGGCAGAAGACCAGCTCACAAACTCCCTCTTTCTCACTGTCACTTGCAGAAACCTTAAAACTGAAACGAATGCAAATAATTAATCATCGCTTGCACATCATCTTAGTTGAAGCAGATGCAGGAATAAACAGACAACTGAGGATCTTTCTTCACTAGGAAACAGGCAAATTCTTTAAAAGGACATGAGATACTAAGCTATCGTGTCTGGGCACAGCTCAAAACCAGAGCTGGCTTTTCCCAGTTTAAAGCTTGCTACAACTTTTCAAATGTGGTATTTGCTATCAATTTCTAAAAAAGACAATCTTAAAAGGTAACAGTTTCCTACACTATGTTATCCATTATTCACTTTTTAATTATATTAGTAAACAATCGATCAGAGACCTTAAATATTAGCTTGACTTTTTGGTTAAGAAGCCTGAAATTTCTGAGACCTAAGAGAGGATGGAAAGATCATGTGTGAAATTTAATCACAAAATAAGGAGAGTTCTGATGCAGAGCAGCAGACAGGCTGCACACATCATTGTTGGGATACCCAGAGACCAGCTACCACACTTAGGGGATTGTTTCACATCAAGGAAGAGAAAAGGCGTGGGGGCAAAGACCAGGCCCCGGGCCTTGGATCTCTGTGCTCAGAGCCATAATTAGGGAAACTCAGGTCATGCTTCCTTTCTTTCTCGCTATCACTTTAGACCAAAGGATCCTCCTTCTGCTCTTCATTTCTGCACACTTCACAAAGGAGACCTCAGGGGGCAGGGGATGGTTTCTTACAAAGCAGCCTTATCTTTGCGATCAGAGCTGTCCCCTGCAAGAGGTTGGGTTTGCAGGGAGAGGAAGGACTGGAAGCTGGACTCCGTGGCAGTGATCAGATCATTATAGTTCCCACTTAAAGAAACCTCACACTTTTCCCAAAACTAGGAGGAAAAAAAATCAAGTATCCTGACCAGCTCTTGGAAAGGCAGGGTCCATTCCCCATGAATTCCCCATGACACAAGGATGCTTAATTTCAGGTGCAGGCTGTCCACTCCACACCTGGGCAGTGTCACTCAGGCCAGCAGAGCCAGTTGCTTGGGGCAGGGAGGAGGATGTTCATTGACTTCAGAGGGAAGGACAGACCTGCACAAGACCTGCTTGTTGTTATAAAATACAGCTGACCCTGACACTAGTGTCACCAGAGTCCAGTGGTCCGGTGCATGAGAAATGGAACTCCTTGAAACAGTAGCTGCAAGAAAAATTAGCAATTCCATTTCCCCGCTCCTTTATTTTTTAAAAGCACCCAGTTAACTTGGAACTCAAATGTAAAAACAGATTTCTCCATCATCTTATAGGTGCGCACAAACTCATCACCCAAGAAAAGGCTACTATACCCACAATATCCAGTCTCTCTCCTTTGAATGTATTTTACCCTCCCCTTACTTGCATCTGTTTCTGTGCTCTCAGGTCCTCCTCTCTGTTCACAATAAACAAGTTACCCTCTTTGTCTCTCTGCAACTCACATATTGTTTTTAACAGCTTTGCCTGACAACTTATTCCATATGTTTGGTTCCCTCTGAGTAATAATTCTGCCTGAAATTCCTTTCAGTCTTAATTTCCTAATAATTAGATTGACTTGCAGAGCTCACTCCTTAAAAAAAAACCTGAAACTTAAACCAACAAGCAATACAACACACACACAAAGCACCATGAGAATAGATTACTAGTAGTCTACTTTATTATCATTTTCAGCCTCTCTTCTGTTAATACTCTTGTTAGAGAAAAGCAGAGAAAAAAAAAAGAGAATTGGTTACTGCAGCCCATTCTCAAAAAAAAAAAAAAAAATCCATGTAAATATGACTCTTATTGTCCCTGAGGTCTAGTTTGGAGCCTCCAATAATAACACAGTTCTTTGGATCTATATTATTCCATCTTAATGATGAACCCAGTAAATAGCTGTGTGCTAGCCTAATATTTTTAAGGTTGTTTGGCTGAAATGAACATTAAATTCTGGCTCATTCTGAATGAAGAACACCACAGTCAAGATGTGGTCTAGTTAGTGTGGTTTAGTCTCTCTTTTCATACGAACCTTTTTCATTCTGATACTGCATCTTGCAGAAAATGGCATTTCTTTTGCATTTACCTCTTTTTCATGAAAGCTGTGGTTAGAACAGAACAACTCTATGAAGAATTTGGCTTGTAAGACCAAAATTCCACCAGTTCTGTTTGTATTTGATTACAGTGATAGACCCAACCACAGCTACAGTGAACCCTTTAACCCCATAACTTACAAGAATGTCAACAAGAACATGTCTGAAAACTAACCATGCTACCTTTCCAAATTAGCCACATACACAGCCCCAGAGCTACATGTGAGCCCAGGATCAGAGTCTGCCATCTGTGCAATTCAGAACAGATCCAGGAGAGCCCATAATTGCTCCTGTGGTTATCTCACCTACACTCCTACTCCTAGGAGATGGGAAAGCTCGTCAGATGCTGAACTCAGAGCTCTCTTCAGACAAGGGCTTACAGCTTTAAGGAAAAGAAAATGCTTCTCTATCTTCTCATTATTTCCCTCCTATTCCTCCCAACACATAAGCCTAGAGTGAATAGTAACTAGCCCAGCATTTTCTGGATCAAAAACCTGTATTTATATACTTGAAAATTCATACAAAACATTTATGTAAAAGAAAAACAGATGCATGTAAAACCTGTACCTTCTTTTCTTCTCATCAGTGCTGCCTCTCAATGCTTGGGTAAAAGGGATTTTCCTTCTATTATTCTTTTGCCTTTCTTCAGACAAATTACACTTTTCAGCTGTGATACTCTCCACAAGAATTTCCTACCGACTTCCCCAGCAAACCCCCAACAATCAAAGTACACAGTTGCTGTATTTCTCCTTTCCCCCCACTCCCATCTACTTTTTTCAAAAAAGGAGAAAAATAACATTTTCTTCAGATGACTGAGTGCATTTATTTCCTTTCAGGGTGGTAGAACAGTATACCCAGAAGGACAATCTTGTGAGCTTACTATTAAAAAACCCTAACCCTCTCCACACTCCTGGAAACGTCATGCACACAGGTGTGAAAATGGGAAACATGCAGGGCCAAGAAGTACTTCACTACCCACAAAAAGCATGAGTAAGCAACAATGGGTTCTCAGCCAAGCAGAGCACAGTGGCCTTGGCATCAATACCAGCTTTAGCTCAGCCTTGAAAACTTTGTATGAAGTGGCTGGGGGTAGTTCAGAACTGGTTTTTTCTCTTTTTCTCCACAGTGCGTGGATTAATTTCAGAAAATAGGCTCCCTGGCACTAAATGTTTGCCATAGCCTCTCACTTACTGTAAAAACAGAAGGAAAAGAACTGCTGCACAAATCTGCCATCACACAACTCGTCATTCCTGCACTTCTCCCATTCTCAAGGCTGCACAGAACAGTTCCCACTTGTGCCTGGCCACATTCCTATTGCTCCTAGCTGAAATGCATCTTTGCAAAGTTCACTTTGTTAGCAATGCTCCCAAAATGCCATATGACAATATTAAACATTGTCAACCCCTTTGCCTTTTGAAATGTCTTTGCACAGGGCATCTTTCAAAACAATAAATCCTGGATACTTAGTCAGCAGCAGGGTAAGAAAAAACAAGCTTCTCCATAGCCAGCGATAAGCACCGGGGTTTATTTCTCTTTTGCTCAAACTTACAGCAATGAACTTGAGTGTTTTAGAAGTAACATGAGACAAAGGTGTTGCCAAAAGTCAGTGATGAAGTTACTGAAATTTGACTCGTAACCATTTTCTGGCCCCAAGCCACCCCCAGCCAAGCAGTGCGAGTGATCGGCAGAGGCCCGGGGAGCCCTGCAGGACCCCGCGCAGGCAGGGGGGTGGGCAAACAAGAGGCCAATTCAGAGCAACTGGAAGGCATCCCACAAAAACAAACGATGGAAATGTTTCAACCACCAAGCCGGGGCTTCACTAAGCCTCTCGAAGAGGGAGTTGGTGCAGCCAGCTCCCAGCAAGGATGATCAGTGAGCCACAGGGCTGGCACTAGCCCAGCCACCTGGGAGCGTGCCCCCAGTAGTACAGCACACCTCCTCTTCAGGGCATCTTCTTCTGTGGCCATTTCAGCAAGCAGACCATGTGCATGGCAGTGAAACATTAGACTGTCCAGCTGCAAGCCTCTTCTGCTAGTATTTCATATTTTGGGTGTACTCCTGGGAAAGTGCTTGCTCATTTCACTCCATAGGAAGCGAAGCAGCCTCACTGCCTCAAGAATAATTTATTGTCATTAATAATAATACACTGATATAGAACTTTTCATCCCAAAGGATGAAAAAAGCAATTTAGAATCTCCAAGCAATTTTCAGAGTGGAATAGGTTGTGCTTTAAGGCACATGCAGCAGTGACACTGCAGTGTCCCTGGCTGTGCCTGTGCCAGTTGTGCACAGAGGAAGCGCGCCATGCCACAGACTCAGCTGACACCCTCCTTGGCAGCACGGGGAGAGGAAACAGTGGCAATGAGTGAATTGAACATGGCAGGGGGTGCAAAACCATCTACACTACTGCATTCAGTGGGATGAAGCCACTGTAGCCATGATCTCCCTTTCTCTGGGCAGGGGAAACAACCCTCCCTGCATGAATTGGTGAAAAAAGGAAGAGGTGATGGACCAAGCAATGGAGTTTTCAGAAAGGAAAGTAGGGTAAAAAGACCAGAGAGAGACCAGGCCTTCCTTCACTCATGCTTCCTTTGGTGCCCAAAGCTAAGATGCAGTGCTTTTGCTGGACACTAGTAGTTAAAACATCCGTGTGCCCTTGATGCTTTTGCATCTTTCAGACAGGAAAAGAAAATAGATAGCAGCAAGAACTACTCTTTGGTCATGATTTCCCACTGCAACCTGAGTGCCAAGGCCTTCTTGCACAGCAAACTCTGACTTCAAAAAAATGAAGTAGACAGAAATTGAGAAAACATAAAGCTGCAGAAATATCAACAAGTTTGTGCAGTGTTAGGGCAAGGTATTTCTCCTGCAGACCTTCTGAATCTTCCTTCCCTTGGCACTTAATGCATAATCTGGAGAGATAAACACGTAACTTCTGCTTAATGACCACTCAGAGAGAAGGGCAATGCATTCCTCCAGGGAGCGGCAGTTGCAGACAGAATTTTGCTCCATAGGTCACTAATTCAAAGGTAACCTACTTTCCTAGGGACTCAGTTCTATTAGTGTCTGCTGCTGCTCGATGGCTTACAAGTAAAACAGGTTTTCAGCCTCATATGAGTACTTTGCACATACAAGTCTCTAGCTTATACAGATGCTGTAAAACCTCCAGCTGCAAACAAGAGGGCAAGGGTCAGCGTAGTGAAGGAGGTCTCCTTTCCCAGCTGGTCCAGCTGATCTGTGCAAATCTGGACTGGAAGGTGGGCTCTCCATCCTCCTGGCATGACCCTCACACACTACTTCTTCCAGTCTCCCTCTGAGCACTCTTTCCTTATTTTTCAATTTACCCAATTTACTCTTTAGCTTTCCACTTTAACAGTGGAAGCACACTTTCAGATCTCCAGTCTTAAAAAGATCCAACAAATCAACCAACTCTGTTAGCACATCCCATTGTGAACTACAGCTCTCCCTCCTCCACATCTCACCTCTCAGCTCATTGGGAACAGAGTTCAGTTGAAACAAGATTAGAGGATGAGCATAGATGGACAAATCCCCATGGCTACTCAAGGATGCTAGATTTCATTTCTAAGAAGTGGTGTAAAAATAGGTCTGAGTACAAGCATTGTCAGTACTGAAACTTCTATTGCTGCTAGACTTGGGAATTTGTTTATGACTTTTTCCAGTGAACAGAGAGCCTTAAAAACACACTTCAGTAATCAGAGTGAGGGGAAGAAAGAAAATAAGGGGGGGCAAAAAGGGGACCATATAAAATGTTTATGGAGCCATGAATCTGTTTACCTGGAGGGTAGGTAAGAGAAACAAGTATGCCATGCATCAGGTTGTATTCTGGAATGGAAAATTCTACTGTTCTTTGCAATCATCCAGCTCACATCCATGAATTCTTTCATAAGACTACACTAAAATTTTCATTAAGCATTTGGGAATTTAAGGAATCATTTGTGTGTGCAAAATCAATATTAACTTGTATTTTTCACTGGCAAGTCACTCTAATAGCATTATACAAAATGTTTTCAAGTGCACCGAATGAGTGATGATGGTATAAACAAGTTTTGGGGAAACTTTCATTGCAGTAAATGCAGGGTTGTTTTTTTATTCTTAAACAGCCTTTACAAGCATCAAAGGGACGTAACTGATGCAATGATTTCAAGTGTTGATGGCTGCTGACGTGATTTTACAAACATGCAGAGAGAAATTAGGATAGGCCAGGCTATTACAGCTACAAATGAACTTTTTAGCAATTTAGGAATACATTAAAGGAAAGCAGAACACTTAGAGGACCAATCAGCTGACTCCCATGGCTACTGCTGAATAGGCAGTGATAGACAGTGCAGCATAGCAAAAGCACACTTGCTGCAGGCCAAGCAGGCTCAAAAAGCCAACAAGTCTTCCCACGCCCAAATCATTACAGTAAAACCTGTAAACCCAGCATCCTGCCTGCATGGCATGGCCACAAACTCACAAGGAACTTTTGAATTTTGAGCACCAGCTTCCTTGGAAGCTGAGGCACTTCACCCTTGCCTTGCTGGACCATGGGCCTGTGGTTTCCTCCCTGCACATGTCCCTAAATCTCCTGAACAGTGAGTCTTGCTCTGCTGTGAATGCTCTGTGTGACATTTCACATGAGTCCAAACTGGAGCCTCCTGCTGTAAGAGGGACAGGCAGTGACATTTCCTCTGCCTTGTGGGCAAGGATGAACCAAATGCTTCCTTTAAAGGTGCAAAGCCTTGAGCACTTGGCAGTAATTGCACCCAAAGCATAATATCAACATACTGCCACTAAGGAAATTCTATTTTCACTGCAGTAGGATGTAGATTACTTTTTAAATTTGTGCATTCCTCCTTATTGTATACTGGTATATAAATATAAACCTTTGTATCTATATATATGTACATACATATAATATCTGCAGGGACATCTGGAACAAGCAGAAGAAATGAGAGCCTTTCTCTGACGAGGGGTTGACACATCACTCCTACAACAGCTCCATCAGGAGCCATGCTAAGAACTCTCTTCTGCTTTCGAGTCTTCCTTTCTGGGCTAACCAGCCAACAGGGGTGCTGAGTGACCTCTACCCAACTCTCCTCAATACTTTTCCTAATGCAGTCCTTTATGCCTATGAAAACTGCTTATAAAAACTTTATTATTTTTGATGAAATCACACTTCGTATGCTACGGAAATGTGCTTGGGTTTGTTATTTTTTTTTTTTCAAAGACTATTTCCAGGGCATAGAGTTTTTAGATTGGTTTATGGTATATGATCCCAAGCTCTGTATTATACATAAAATTATTGATATATAGTTTCACTTTGTTTTTAAATCTAGGCTTCTCAGAGTTCTTCCTCAAAGGAATAAATAAAAGTCAGTCTCCGAATTATTAACAAATAATATCTACGGCGGACAGATTTTCAAATTGCTCTAAATTGCATGGCAACGTTGATTTGAATGTGGTTACAGCAATTTACATCACTGCAAGACCTGACTGAAATGAATATTTCAGGCAGTTCAGTAGCTCTGGTACAGGCTGTTCCCATTTGTATATTTAATATCTGAAGTTAAGTGCAAATTTGCAAATAATAAATGTGCTCATGACCATATCTATATGCACACGCTTCTCTCCAAACTTCTAACGAGGCCCGAAGCACAATGACAAACCAGCTTGAATATTCAAGCCAGTGTGTAAGAGCAGAAACTCCCCCACACTCACTCATGAACATAGTTGCTTCTAGGGAAAGCAAAGCCAGAGAGGCGGGGAGAAAGGGCAGATATGGGTGGGGGGCACACAAACTACTGTGTATTTTGGGAGCACCATATCCTCCCAACTGCAGATGTTTTCCTGTGGTCCAGCACTGGCTGCAGCGGGGGTAGGAGGGGTTGGCACTGGAACAACTATCAGACAGGATGAAAAAGACAAATGTTTACACTGTCTGTACAGATATGCCCTCAAAATATTCTTCTGATATTATTTGTATGGGAAGATTCCTCAAAGACCTGCTACGTGTAAAAACAAACCTTCCAGCATCTCAGACCACAAAATCCCGATTGCACAGATGGGCAGTAATTCTTGCAACCATTTCAGTTAAGTAAAATTTCATCTCATTAGCAGAAAATTTGATCAAAGCATGTACTTATGTTTAGTGGACAGCAAGGGATTGTGTAGAATTCATTGCTGCTCTGCCATCCCTGAATCCAGTACATCAGTCAAGCAGTCACATCCACACTCATAGGTGCTCTTAGCCCATGTCCAAAGAGTACATGCAAAAATAACACAATCAAAACTTCAGTCATTACTAACTTTTCCAGGTTTTTAAAACCTCTGATGCACCGAATGCAAGAGACTGACAGCAATAGCTGTAACCTTCATTTTTCACTGTAGCGGAGGTAGTTTCACGGGGATTTAGCGGAAGCATTAAGATGCTGTAGCGGTTTAGAGCGTTTCTCAGCAGTAAAGCTGCACGAGGAGGTTGGCGACAGCCCTGCGGAGTTGCCAAATAAACCCCCGCGCTCCCATCCCGCCCGTGCCGGCCCAGGGCGGCCGCCAGAGGGCGCGGGCACCATTCCCGCGCCGCCGTTTCCTGCCTTGCCCTTCCCGACCCGGCAAAGCCGCCCGGCGCCGCCCCGCACCCCGAGCGTGCACCAGGGGCACATCGCCCGCCTCGCAGGACAGAGCTCCGCGGCGGCAGCATGAGCTCCACCTGGACAACAAAGGCCTGCTTTCGGCAGGGCGTCAGCGCCCGGGTGTGTCAGCAAAACCGAGTCCGTGTGCCACGGACCTGACTCGGTGAGCTCGGAGAGCAGCCCGAGCATTCCCGTAACTCAGTTGGCCCCTGCGCTGGCAGAGATGTACAGGATTGACATGCAAGGCACAGAAGCGGCTGTGTTGGTGTCAGGGACAATTAAGGTCTGTGCTCCCCTGCCCATTAGCTGAGTGACTCGGAGCTGCTGGAGAGGTTTAGTCATTCCTGTGGGGGATAAAGGACATGGATACTCTGTCTGGGGATATTGATTGAGAAGGACACAAACAGTAGCTAAGACAATTTTTCAGTGACACAG
Source organism: Trochalopteron elliotii (assembly GCA_024734555.1). Lineage (NCBI taxonomy): Eukaryota > Metazoa > Chordata > Aves > Passeriformes > Leiothrichidae > Trochalopteron > Trochalopteron elliotii. The sequence goes on from JANPWX010000008.1 coordinate 7,087,771, forward strand.
AAGTTGATGATTTAGTGATTCACAGAAGAAAAGCTGCCTTGCCACCTTTGGTAATTGTTTGCATTGCAGATAGCGCCACGTGAAGTGACCTTGTCAAATTAGCAAAAGCCCAGAGCACCATACAGCAGGTAACTCACTGGCAAACTACAGACCTGAGGTTATCAATATGTGAATCTCTGCACATGCACACACACTCAGTGCTTCATCCTAATTGAGCACAATTTTTAAGAGCTCTTTCTAGTACAGAATGGTTCAGAGGTGGACTTCTGTTCAGCTAATCCCATCCTCTGGTGAAAAATCCCAAAAACTGTAACTCTAACACACAAGAAAACTAAAACCCACTCCCCTTCTTTTCCTCTACATAGTACAAAAGCAAAATGAAGAGACAAAACATTAGAGCAATCCTTCCAGGGATCCACAGGAAAAGGGAAACTGCCCAACTACTGGGGAACCACAGTGCTGTAGCAGAGCACAGTTGCTCTCTAGTTTGCTTGCAAGCTACAAGCACAGTAAAGCAAAGCCATTCCAAATGTGAAGCAAGCTCTCAGAAAGAGTAAGAAATGTGCTCAGCTGCCAGATTACAGGCCTCAAGAGACTCTTAATGGGCTACAGAGGCTGTCACCTGCAGGCTACTGTTTGGCTCAAATTCACACTGGTGAAAGTTTTCACCAGATGATGACTTGCTGATAATCTGTCGAGAATAAGCCAGTGCCTTCCTACTCTCTTAATTGTTCTTCTAACTCACACCAATTTTACTTCTGTGTCTGATTTATGTTTTCTACTCACCTACATTGGGATTTATTTTTTTTTAACATTTCATGACTCTCTAGTAAATTCAAAAAACCCTGGTGTGAAGAGGACACCTTTTGAAGCAGTCATTTAACTTTGCTCAAAAAGCCAGTGGCCTGCATATTCAAAGGCACAGGTCTCAGTGCTTCTACAAGTAAAAATATGTGAAAACTTTTGCTCTTCCTGTTTAGAAACAGCTGGGGTTTGCCACTGGATGTGGAACATGCTACCTGTCACATGGTAAAACTCTACACAGGCAAAGCAGAGCAGTTTTACGAGAAGTGTGGCTGAGCATCTTGCCCCCAACTGGTCTGGGGAAGGAGGAATATAATTTAATATAAATGTGTCCATAGGGATTAGTAGCTTTTCCATTACAGTGTTCAACATAAACAATATATTTCATGGCATCCATGTTTTTACAGACTATAGTGATGGAACCATTCTATTCCTCTTGAAGCTAATGGAAAATTCACTGTATAGACCAGTTCACTATATCCTGAAGTATATACATATTTCAGACCCATGTATAGCCACTGCACCTCCCTCTGAAATGCACTGATATATGAGGATGTCTAAATAACAAGCTAGAGTGGGAGTAAAACATTTTCCCTAAACACTTCCAATTATTTGCTTTTAACTCATTGGTGTGACTCCTGTTTAATTTCTGTGGCATTATTACCTGTGCAAAACTATAGTACCACTGGGGATAAATCAGGACCAAGACTTTTAATGCCCCATCCTGGTTTCATGAGGCATTAATTAAGGTACCTCAGGAGCACTGGGCATTCAATCACTTCTTTTTTCTTAACTAATTAAAGAAAATACTTTAGCTAAAACCACAATTTCTTTGATGTGGGTTACTCACACCTTCCTCCCTCTCCCCAAAAATGTTCAGCATTAAGCATGTAAATCATATTGAACATTACCAACCTAAGGGGAAGTGACAGATGACTGTGACTGCCATTAAATGTTTATTGCATCCCTGCCATGTAATGCAATTAGATGGCAAGGAACATGTAATGTGTATTGCTCTGGTGGGAGAATGGGGAAATTATTGAATTTTCTCTCTTAATCTATTTATACCTTGCAGTGGGGGCATTAGGTAGATTAAGCTAGGGACAGTGCCCCCATTCAGTATGCTAAATAGTGTTTGTCACTCATTGCATTATATGGCAGTGACAGCCACCAGAGTCCCACACATTGCAATAACACTGAATCAGAGGGGAAATGGCTGAAGAAGTCTTCTGCTAACAAAGTACTCTCTCAGTATCCATTCTTAAATGCTTCTCTTTCTCTCAGATAAGGAGCAAAATCCCTGTCCTTGCCCACGCCCCCCACAAAAAACAAAAACAAAAAAAACACCAACAGGAAAAAGAAAACATTAAATCATTAACTCTGGTAATTTCTTTCTTTCTAGAGACTGGTGCTACAGGAGTTCAACCTGCATGATGTGTTGCTTTAGTAGAACACTACTGTGCTCCTTCAACTGTGCTTTATATGCAGGTGGTTCTTCAGCCTCTACTGAGACTGAAAACTTCAAAGCTTAACAAACTCAGCTTCACGGCAGTTTCTGGATGTATAGCAAGGTAAAAAGGATCTTCATGTTAAATTGAGGGCATGAAGCCATTAGAAGGTAGAAGTACAAAACCACAAATAAAAGCAGGATTCAACATACCATTCCAGCTTTTCTATTAATATACACTCCTTGGCATTCAAAAATTATACCTTATCTCTGCAAACCCCAGCTCAGACCCTATGTTTTCCTCAAGCATTTCCTACACTGACTTTGCAGCCTGGCATCTGCAGCAGGCTCTGTTGGGGCAGAGGGGAGGTTATATTGCTGTGGCTCCTGCCACACCACAGCCCCAGGATGACATCCTGCTCTGTGGCAGTCCTGATGCTGAAGTATCAAAGACTCAGTACGGATCTATCAGCAGGTATTTTTTCCAAAAGTTAATTAATCCTTCGAACATCTGATCTCAAAACTGTCCTCACATTTTGCTAATTTGGGCCTCCTCAGCAGATTTCTAGTGTTTCCTGACTCGAGCATAGCAATGGTCGTTAATGACAGGCTAAGTGGCCAGCTGTGGCTCCTTAATACCTCACATAATTGCTGCTCTAACATCCTTCTCCTCCAAGCCTTGCATGTGTGTCTGAAGTAATGGATAGATAGCCCTAGAAACCAACAGCCTTTGTTCATCCAGACAGATCATACGTGGTCAGGAGCAATACAAGGCTTCTCTGAGACACCCTGCTGATGCACTTTACACTGTGGCAGCACCATTTAAAGTGTATCTATCTTTCTCAGAGGGTTAACTCAGCACTTGCTCTCCGTGTTTGAGCTCTGGGCTTAACCCAGCACAGCCCTACATGCTCCTCCTGAGCCTGTATCTCCTCACCTTGCTCTACGTGGGCAGGAGCATGTCTGGGGTTTCTAAAGCTCTGTTCCACTGCTCTTCATGCTGCAATCAGCTCTGCTCTTCTCATGATGTTTCCCAGAAAGCTGTGGAAGGACGTGGCCATCTGCCTGGGCCCACGGCAGAAGGCACTGGAAGACTTCTCATCCTTATGTAACAGCCTGTGTCCTCTACAGACCCATCCTAGGGGAAATGAAACTGAGCCCCTGTGCAAAGCCATGGCTGCCAACCCAATGTCACAGAACAAACAGTGTCATTTATTTTGTTAACTGCCTCAGACAGCTTTTTCTGCAGTCCCACCACTCTGTAACCCCACCACCTCAGTGCCCTCATGCCAGGCAGGGTGCTGCAGTCACAGCCATGCCTAGCACCCAACAGACTTGAACCAGCTCCAAAGAGCGTGTGGCTTCACATTTGGTGACAGAGAACTTGCAGCCCTGCTAGCACCGACTGCGGCGGCACCTCACATGCCGAAAGTCTCAAGCTGCTCCTCTCACTGATTGCTGATGCTTGGGGTGACACTTGGAGCTGCTGCCACCTCCTTTAGTACCAAAAGCCAAACAGTAGAGAAAAGTCTAGGCAGAGAAAGTTCCACCTTTGCTGTGCAGGCTGGTCACACTTATTATTATATTACTCCTCTTGTGGCTGCCATATGTGATATTTCAGAGGGATTCAAGACACTCCACTTTAGGAACAGATCTAGGCCAGGAACTTGGAAAACAATGAGGACTATTCTGAACTCACCTGCTTGTCCCAAGAAACTTAAGAGCCATCACTAAACTGGGCTTCACTCAAAATTTACATTTATATGTTAAAAACCTAACAGGAGCAAGGACCTTCCATGATGCCTTCATGCAATCTCTCCAAGATGAAAGGATCATAGAGGTGGAAAGCTTCTTTCCTGAGAGTGGGCAATTATCAGGTGTGACTGTAAGTGCCCAGCAAAATCAGAACCATTCTGCTGCTTCCCACAGGCTTTGGAGCAATTAGGTTTTCACGCCTTCTGCTTTGTCAGATGAAATATTTGAATTGCTCTGCCTAATGATGAGTGTATATTCACAATGAAAACCCCAGTCCTTCTCGCAGTGTTGTTTTTGACATTGAGCGCAGGAATGCTAAAAGTTTCTGACTGACACCTTTTTATTAAAGGGAGAAAAAACTGCACACATCTATCAAATCTCTAGATGCAATAATGTAATATGATTATTGCTAAAAATAAGATCAATTCATGGTACAAAAATCAATTCTAGCGATTTCCAGTTCTAGATACATTGCTTTTATGTCTTTTTGTGTACAGTACTTCAACTAAGTGAAAGCTGACACTCAAAAGCTCTCATATGAAAGCTCAGCTTTTCAAGAAACTAATGCAAAAAAAAATTCTTCTCAAGCTGTTAGAGGGAACCAAACAGAGCCCTCCCAGAAAAAAACCCATGCAATATAAAGTCAGTAGAGCTGCAGTTGTTGATATGTGGGCAGAAACCTTTCCATGCAGAAACACTCACTCTCCTATTTCCCAGCACTACAGTAATCTGCTGGCAGATAACTAAGCTGTAAGATATAAAGGCAAGACATATATTTTCTTGAATCAAGACAAAGGAAACTCAGTGTGTCTGCCTCTCAGATTTGGGAGATTAGTAGTATTACGAAGGAAAGGTTTTATTACCACATGTAAACCAGTCTTGGAAAACCAAAGAGTGGAATAATATTCCTGTGGAGCCAGTGAAACACCACGTTGAATTGGCAGGTCATTGCATTTTGATATTTTTTGGCACTGCAGAGCATCTGCAAACCTGTCATGCTATCTGATAATCCTTTGGTATTTGATAATACAGTACTAAAGGCACAAGTGAACAAAAGGCAGCCAGGGAATTATTTGTGAATTATATGATATTGGTATTCAGTAATTAAGCCTTAGAATTAGTTGGGAGAGAAGAGCATTAGACTTCAAAATTGCTCTACTGAGTACAATATTTGTCTTCTGTGTCAAACACATTTATTCAACTGAGTCATGCAGATCTGCTTCCAAGCTTTTAGACTTAATGCCTAGTGAAGGGCTTGAAAATTACTGATTCCAGCATTTACCATACACTCACAGCTGAATCCACAACCCCTTTTCATTCCCAAACTTTAGCAGGCAGGCAGGATTGTAAGAATTCTATCCTCATTCTTTATGTACAAGTATATCCTGGTTTGTGTAATCTCACATAAAAAATACCTATTTCCCTGACTCTTTGTTTGACTGTAAGCTTCTGTAGGTAAATGTTTCCTACACAGCCAATCTTGTTTTTACTGAAGCCAGTTTATGAAAATCCCACAAACTTCACACAGAGCTATCAGACAGTAAATGTTTGTCCCAGACTGCTAAAATGAAGTGGTTCACCACCTTATAAAGAAGGTATTCATTAGAGCATAAATTTAACTAAAAATAAGAGAAATTATGGACAACAAAGAGAGGAATTTCATTGTGAAACTGATGCAAGGGACTATAAAACATCTGGAAAATGTTAGTGACTGCGTTGGCTAAAATCATGGAGCATGCTATCTATCCTCTGAGAGCTGATTCTCCTTGACTTAAAGGGGAAAGACAACCTCAAGCGAGATAGCAGATGAGTTGTTACTCAGAGTAAGCAGGCACTCCTCATGCAGGCACTGATAAAAATATCAGGAAGGGTCTGGCTGTGCTGGCTCTCCAAGGGAGAGACAGCCAGCCTAAGCTCCTCTCTGATGGGTCTGAGCATCACCACTGACAGTCACTCCAGAAACACAGCCCAACAGCTGAAGCACTCCACAGCCTCCATCACTTATCACCACCACAGATATTCTGAGCAGGAAGGGACCGCTCCCTCCTTCTGACTTACCCTCTTTCTTCAGCCCTGCCCTCCCCCACTTGCAGAAAGAAAAGTTTTGCTTGAGGTCTCAGATTTTACTGTTTTCCAGTTGTTTTTCTCCCTTAGAGAGATTTTAAATGTTCAGATATTTTTGTCTAAACAAATATTTGCAATTATAAAAGAATAGTCTACACTCAGGTAAAATGCCTAATGAGACGACAGAGGCAGAATGAAGTGGCAGAAGGTGTTACAACTAGACTAGGAGACTATACTAATATGTTTCAGTTGCTTTTGTCCCTACTCTCCTCTGATACTCCCCTGGGCACACAGCAGTACAGATTCAAACAAGCCGAAAATCAGCCCTTCCCATCCTGTTCTGAAAAGCAAACAGTACTTTGCCATTGAAACAGATGGTTTGGTTGTGGTTTTATTAATAATAGGAGTGTGTTGTGGAAAAGTGCTGTACAGGCTGGCTCACTTGTAGCTTCCCTTTGGTGTTCTCTGAAAAGGTAACGTCAAGGTGAAGTCCCATCCCTGACAATGCTAATGGAGGTCTTTCCACAGGCTGCTGTGGAGACAGGGTTTGACACCCACTGTGTCCTTCCTGCACTTCACACCATCCCCCCTGCTTCAGCTACCAGATCCACTTCACAAAACTTCTCAATTTTACCCGCCCCAGGCTACTACCGATGTTCCTTTTAACTTGCTCTCAAGACAAATCTGACTTTTATGCGCAGTGTAAGTCAAAGGTGATAACAAAGCTGTTGAGATTTATGTTTCCTGAAACCCAATAACTCAAAGGTGAATTTCAAAATAACCACAGCAATCCTGATTGGTGCTGAAAAACAACAGCAAGAAGATAAAGTAGTGACAATACATGAATTATCATGTTCTTTTTACAAGTTATATATGGCCTTATTTCTTTCTTAGTTTTATTTACAATCCAATCTGAGTATTATCCATCTACATTTGCTGGTTTCGCCAGTATTCACGGAATTATTTTCATGGAAAAATTTTATGTACCCTTTCCTCCCAAAGTCTTTGTGTTGGCAATATACCATTTCATCTGGCAAGGCATACAAAATATTAAGAGCCATTCCTGCTTCCTAGCACTAGAAAATAGTAAATCGTAAGTATGCTGCTGACACTCCTAGATATGCAATATCTCCTAAATACAAATTTTCAATCATACCACAACCCAATGGACTTTAAAGAATCACAAATAATTTCAGTGTTACCTTATGCAGATGCTGAAAAACAGTGGTGAGGATGACCGAAGGAATCACAGAAATTAAATCTAGTGACACACTGACAAATACACTAATCCACATTAATGCTTCTGTTTGCTCTGGGAGATAAAAACCATTACAACTAATGACAGAATCAACCTTATCAACAGCATCCAGAGAAGCAACGAAATATTTGGATAGCTGCTGGGACAGCTTCTGAAAATAGTCTGCAGAATTCAGCCAGAAGCTTTTTAAAACAGGTTTCTGGGGATGGGTTTTTTTTAAGATTGTCTCCTCACATCCAGAGCCACCACCAGAGGTAAACCTGCTGCTGTGACCACCCTTAAAACTGATGTGCAGAAACAAAATATGGCAGTGAAAAGCATGGAAATTAACTGAAGGTTTGAGAAACTCCAAAAATAATCACATTTAAACCCAGATTATTGGGAAGAATTGAGGGACAGAAGGAGGTAGGGAGCAAGGCAGAGATAAAACTCCTGAAAATTATTTCACATAGTCATAGGAAGAAGAAAAAGTTGGAAAGAAATGCTGAGGTTATGCCGGAGAAAAATTAACATGCTTTAACATATTTCTGCTTTCATTTGTATTATGCTTGGGAAAGAGTGAGAACAGATAGCTACAAGGGACGCTGTCTAAATACAAAGCAGAGAGCAAACCCTAGCAGCATGTCTCTTAAAAAAGGAAGGAAACTTGCCAGTTCTCAATTACATGCTTTCATTGGTCAAGCCCACATACAAAATAGTTTACACAACACCCCAAAGTTGCCTGCATGTATTTTTGCAGTCAGAGAGCAAGAAAACAGCAGAATTATTTTTGCTGGGAGACTCAGAATGACTGGAGAGCTTTGCTTCCCAGATCTAGTTTCCATGCCACTCTTTACTTGCCAATGAAGCCTTGGCTATCAGCACACACAAATGAAGAATTTCCAGAATTCATAAAAAGCAGCAGGTTTTTTTCTTGCAGTGGGGCTGATGCCAAGAAAGCTGGCAAATATTAGATTAATTAAACTACATATGCAAATATACCTAACAAAACAGCTGCAAGAGATTAAGGCAGACAAACATGCTGGTATATCCTGGTATACCCTCTCTATATCTTCTGGAGTGTGTTTTGGATACTCAGGTTGTCTGAAGACTTCATTTAGTATTCCAGATTACAAACCAGTGCCAAATACGGTTCATTGCTCACCACAACAGACATCCTGGCTGTTCTGCTGTGTCTTTCATACCTTTCCCTGAAACAAAGCTGCACTTGTTAAGGACGTTTTTAAACATTTTCCATAGAATAACAGGATGACTCAGGTTGGAAAACACCTTGAAGATCATCTAGTTCCAACCATCCTGCCATGGGCAGGGACACATTTTACAAGCCCAAGTTGCTCAAAGCACCATCCAGCCTGCCTCGAACAGTTCCAGGCATGGGGCACCTACAACTGCTCTGGGCAACCTGTTTCAGTGGCTCACCACCCTCACAGTAAGAGATTTCTTCATAATATAAATCAGTTTAAAATCGTTATTCCTTGTCCTAGCCTTTCACATGCCCTTGTGAAAATATCCTCTCCATCTTTCTTCAGGAACTGAAAGGCCACAATTAGGCCAGCCCTGAGCCTTATCTTTTCCTGCCTGAACAAACCCAATTCTCTCAGTCTTTCCTCATAAGAAAGGTGCTCCATCCCTCTGATCAACTCACATCAACTCAGTTTCCCTCTTCTGGACTCATTCCAACAGGTCCACGTCCTTTCTGTGCTTGAGATCCAAGATATTATTAATACATAATTGACTGACTATTGCAACACCTCAAAATATTCCACAGAAAGACAAAGACTAGAGATGGAAAGCACAGTGTCTCTATGTCATTAGAAGAGGGCAGTAGTATTAGATATATAATTTCAGTTTCCCAGCTCAAGCATTTCCCCTACCATGTATAAATTAAGTGAAGCAGATTTATTTGCAGTATAATGTACTGCACCATACATTAAATGACTGAAGCAGATTTATTATGTGCTAGATTTGAAAACAGCCTTTTTAAAATAATAATCCCAGTATCAAAGCAAGATTTAGAGTGGTAAACTGTATAATAAAATACATTTAAGGAAAGAAAACCTTCAACTATTTTCCCTACCCTGTGTAAATGAATGGCATTTCTGAATTTAATTCATACATAGGCAAAGGACCCATACAAAATCTCATTGACACTGAATTCCAACTAGAATGTCCTAACAAAGACATAAATGGTGTGTAAGTCACTCTCTATCCATTAAAAATTATAGTATTACACCAAAGAGAATGGAATGTCCTCAGAACAACATAAGGTAATTCCATTTTCCTCTGTTTCTATCAGCAGTTTAAATTCTTCAATAATCTGACCTTGAATGCAACAGACAAGTAAAAGGCAGTTCTGAACATTTTTACCCCAAGAATGTTTTGCACAGGGACAGAGTAAGACTGTGTCTCCATATAGAAGTCCTAGTCAGGATACTGAAAGGGCAGTCAGAGGGTGGACAGCCCAAGGTGAGTGCAACTCTCACATTCTTTTTCTTTCATTTTGTTCAGTACTTAGTAGAGCATTTAGAAGAAATAATCTAATATCCAAAGGCTATATAGCTTTCTGATTTGGAAGAAATGAAGAGAAACATAAGAAGGAACTCATCCTGTGCCAGGCTAAAACAATTCCAGAAAACGTAACTACAAAGAAAAGGCATGAAAGTTGTTTTATACATTACATCACTAATTTTTGAATTCAGTATTCATTGAATAGCAGAGGATGAGCTTCAGTTGGAGACCCCTCCCAGTTGTTTGCACACAAGCAGCAGAAATACACTGCGTACTAAAACCATAACTGTATCTTGGCCCAAAGCAAGCCCCATTTCTCCAGCCAGCAATTTCAGAAGTGTCTAGCACAGGATATCCCTGCAGTGAAAACTGCAATGTAATTCACTTTACTACGACACTGAGAATCAACCCTCCATGTCTGAACAGCAAAATAAAGTTGTGAACTGTGAAACATACCAAGAAAGAACTGGCTTGTTCTGCAGAGCAGGGATTTTTGGTTTGTGTGACCTTCTGGAGAAGGTGCAGGGCTCAGCTGGCCTCCCCCACGAGCATCATGCAGCTTATTAGAGGAAAGGCCTGCTACAGTTATGACAGAAATGAGTACATGAGGCAGTTCCTACAGGATTTGATCATCAGGGTGTCTTGTGGACTGTGCGTAACTCACATTGTTACATGAAGCCTGCAAAATGCCACATAGGGAAAAGGAAAAAGGGGGAATGATTCAAGAATTCAATGCTTTCGACCAAAATGCCCAGAGCACCAAACGCAGCCAGAAAGCCAAGGATACTTTAAAAGCCACTGCAACAAAGTCACATTTTGTAGCTATATAGTGATCTGAACCAAGCTTGAACTCTTCTTGTGCACTTCTAAAAAGCAAGTGGGTTTTTTAGGTCCATTTGTCTAAAATGTGTTGCGTTCTTGGCTGAAGTTGTGGGGAGTTCATTTTCCTTCCCAGACTAGTCAAATGAGTGTGAGTGCTTAGGACATATCTTATCCAGGCTGTAACCCCTGCTTCTGAACTTAGGAGGAATCTGACTTGCCTCTTCAAGAATGTTCAGTGCCAGACCTGCTGAACCCTAGTGGTGTTTTTGTGCAGGAGATCGTCATGTCTTGAATTCCAAAACCCATGTGGACCCAAAGGTATATTACAAGGTAGTAACAAAGATATCCTCAAATTCTATAGCAGGCAGAAATCTCAGTCAGCCTGGAGAAGTCACCGGTTGTACCCTGGGGTCCAGAGAAGCCCACAGCATCAAAGGAATGATAAAAACAGCCAGGCTTGTAACAAAGGTCATCACTTCTTAACTCCTGTAAAGCAATAAATGCCAGACTGCAGGTAAGAGGTTACGAATGTTAATGGATTTACAAACTGATGGGAAGTGCTGAGTGGCAGAAGTCAGTGGAGTCAGGGGGAAGGTGCAACACATCCAGAGAGCAGGGCCAAGGCTTTCAGAAACAGTTCATGATTTTGCTCAACTCTACCACGGGATCAAAGCACAATGCATGTTAGAGAAGCCACACAAACTTCTTTAAGAGGAGCACCCTCAGGTCAGTAGTTATTTTTCCCCTTTGATATATGTTATCCTTTTTCCACATCATAAATCACTCCACTGGGAAAACCCTGGAAGCCAGACAGGGGCTAGGCAGCAACACATGGCAAAGGCTCATGACAGCTCTTTTTTTCCTGACAGACACATCAGCAGCACCTGGCACAGATGTTTGGCACAGGTGTGCTCACCTGCAGGCATGCAGAGTTTGGTGTGTGCAGCTCAGGGACAAAGGAAGCTGAGTCAGTCACCAGGACAGTGCCCAGGCACCCAAATGACTCCTCATCAGACTGCTACATGTTCCTACCTTTGACTGGTGCTCTGAGGCACTGATAGCTGTGTTTGCATGCATTCTTTTTGTCAACTGGATTGTGCAGAAGCATTTATAGACACCTCAGCACTGTCTCTCCTGCTGCCCAGCCTGGCCACCAAAGTCATTGCACACTCCCAAGCTGACTCACAGGAAGAAAAACTAGGCATTTCTGCAGCACATACTATGTTTGCAAAGGATTGCTTAATCTCAGTCTTTCTCTTCATGTTTGTATCCAGCCATTTATCTTTTTTGTCTCTGTCAAGCCAGGTCTGTCTTTTTTCCCTGTTTTCTGTTACAAAACTGGGAGTGTTTCTTTTCCTGAATATGTAACTGCCTCGAAATGCAGTTGAAGACAGTGTATACAATTGTGCTTCCTACTCATATTATTACTGGAGTGCTGCAATCCAAAAACTTCTTGGCATTCTTTATCCCTAAATCTTCTTTTGATCAATAAATAAAAGAATTCTGCAGCTTATATGAAGTGGATAGAAACTAAATATTAGCAGCCAACAAAATGTTTTTAACTTCCAAATCCATAAATCCATTTATGTATTGACATGTGCGGATCCAAAGAAGTTTAACCAAAATGTTCCATTAAAAGGAAAATAACCAACCCCCTAATCTTTGTGTTATTTACACATGAAAACAAAAGGTAACGTTTGCCTGTCCCTTTTGGATTCACTTACATCCTGCAATGCATTTTAGACATTTCAGGTAACCCTGCAGTTTTTGTAAAATATCTCAGAAGGTTATTCCAGCTCTTTCCTGAGGGTGCTCCCACATAGGGAGACTCAATCGATGGAATTTGTAGGTATTATCTTTCAAAGGAGGAAATTAAGAGACTCTAATGTACTGCAGGTATCCACTGTCCTCCAGTGCAGACACAGTTTCATAACCACCAGAGCCTGAATGGTCACTACTCAAAACATGAACCAGAAAATAGAACACATACTATGACTTAAAAAAAAAATACATAAAGGACAACTGCCCTGTACCTGTTTCCTGCACTGAAAAAGGCAGCAACATCCAGCTCTCAGTTTCATGGCACCTAATAAAAGTGCAAGAGCTGAGCTGAAGATCAGTGCTATATTTTGGGATTTGTCTCTTTACGGACTGATTTCTCAGTGTTCTGAAACAAACAGGAGCTCCAAACTGGGAAGGAAAGACATTCACACTCTGGGCACAGGCAAAGCATTGACGTGCTATCTAATGCCCCTCCAGCAGCTCCAGAGCACCCACCATCTCCATCCAATTCTGCCCTCTTCAAATACAACTGGTGCCTGACACAGGGGTGGAGAGGACATCTCTCTTGAGTAACAGCACCGAGACCATGAGGGACACCCAGCTGATTTGATGCAGTATTGCAGCATGGCTGCTTCGTATGAAACCCAGCACAGCCTTCCCCTGAGCACAGCACCTATGGGGCACAGGGGCAGTGGCACAAATGAATCCCCTCACCTTCACAGCTAAAAGAGTGTTGGAAATGCTCTGGGAAGACCTAAGCATCTGGTGAGGAGAAAAGGAGGCTTTTTTGAAGGGAGTGAGTAACAGAAAAGCTATGCAGCGGCCCCATCACAGTCACTGAACCTCACACGTGTGGGCAAGCAGGATGAAGTAAACCACTTGGCATGGAGCAAATCGGGCAGGACTGGTCCTCAGAGGCACTGGCAGAGCTGGATCAATGGCTCAGCATAACAGGGCTTCTCCAATTGGGAATTTCATCTGTATCTTGCTGACTGCCAATGAGGATGAGTGGCAAAGCTGAGCTGGGCCAGGAGCATTTAAGCTGGACACAAATCAGACCATAGTGCAAAAATCCAGCACCCAGTTCCTACATTCTCCATAGAGTTTTCATGGAAACAAACACCACCATCAGCCATTTTCATTCCACAAATTACTTCCATGTTTTCTGTGAGCCCACCAGAGGGGAATTCCTGTGTCTGCTCATTCCCCAGTCCTCCCTCCCGCTCCTCTGGTTTCCATCTAACATGGAGATAATTATACTTGCCTCTCTCCAATATGTTTTTCCTACTGCAAATAAAAATGCACAACATTCACTCAAAGGCATCTGAGTTTTCACTATGTGAAGGCACCCTTTCTCAGGGGTCATAAGCTTTGTATTCCTAGCCAAGACAGTCTTCATTAATTTCAGTGGCATAAAAAGAAAATATGTTTAAGAAAGTAATAGAAAAATGCACTGAAATGTCTTCCCAAATTTTATTATGTATAGTTTTTAAGTTAGTGGATTTTTTTTTAATCCAATGTGCCATATTTAATGTTTTACCAAGCCAAATCTGTAGATAACCCCAGATCTTTATATTTCTTCCTCTGCTAGCTTAGTACACTGGGTTAAGTGTGACTACTGTTTATTTTAACTTTACAAAATTGATCCCTGCTTCATATTTTTGAGACAGATTGGTCCATTTTGGTACATTTCCAGAATAAATCCTGCCTGTTCTTTTAAAGTGAGACAGACTTTTGACATACCCCTGTTGTGACTGTGGAAGGCATTTCTGGCACACGTAGTGAGTGATTGACTTCTCTGCATGTTTTCATAGTGATAAATATGTGGGACCATTAGTCAGGAAAACAAAGTGTTCCCCCCAAAAAATCTCTGCTAAGCATATTTCAGAGAGAACGGGTTAGTACAGATACATCATGCTCTCTTTTCTGTGCTAAGAGGCATTTAATTCTGCAAAATTCACTCCCTCCCACATAACTTAAACCACCAAAATGGAACATTTTGCTTTCCCTTTTCTGCACGTGTAAAAAGAACAGGCAATCTTGCCAAGGTTAACTATACAATCTTGTTTGGCTTCTATAGATTTCATTAATGCCTCATAAAAGAGAATCAATAAAACTCCTTGCAGGTCAATATAAAAAAATGACCTTTCGATTTACTCTTTAAAATACAAAAAAAAAAAGAGAATCTTAATCAATAGACATTGTCAAAACTTCTCTGATAAGAGCTCCTGCAACAGGGAGTTTAGATTAAGAGTTCTTCAGAAAAGTTGTGTTTCTGGTCTGAACTCCTTCCTAAAGATCTGATTTTGATCCTGCTGGGAAACTTTGTTGGGACTACTCATTTTAGACTACACACAACCTTGCAAGACTGCATATTAGAAGTGTGAGATTACTCACATACTGAAGCACAGATCCTTGTATAAGTGTCATCACAATTCAAAGGTTAATAGGACTGCTCACAAGGGAAAGGATTTATACAGAACAGTGCCTTTAATCCCACTCTTGCTTCAAATTCTCCTTTGACATGTTTCCTTGTGCATGAAAGTCCACAATGCTTAAACTGACTTTTTCAGTTCCTTTTATGTAATTTACAGCTTAGTATACCCAGCAACCACACCAAAATGACATTTTCCTAAAGCATCCCAGCAGGAGAGTTGGTAACAAATAGGTCTGTCCTGGCACCAGTGTCGGCACTCAAAAACAAAGGCCTGATCCACAGTCTTTTCACTGATACTTTCCATCTATTTTGTTTCAATTCCTCAGTCAGACAGCTTATGATCCCACTTTACATTGCTTTTGGGTTTTTACAGTGTCCTCTCACATTCAAATATAATAATGACCCACTGATATCTTTTTAATGGCTAGATGGACCAATTCATAAAATTGTTCTAAGTCCCCTCTCCCACTTCTGCAAGTCTTCTCATGTGGATAAGGAACAGTCTCACATGAAAAACAAACAAACAATCCAAACCAAACAACAACATCAAGAGATAACCTGGTGGCAATAGTAAATATTTTTCTTATTTAAAGTACCTCTGTTGCTTAATGTATCTTCTAGCCACAATATAATAGATAGTTCATATAGATAATGACACATTTATTTAAAAAACTACCAAATCTTAAGTTCATTTGACTTTCCTTTTCAACAAGTTTTCAACAAGTTTTTCCCTCCCTGCCTTCCTTAGGTCATCCTGAATAGTCTTCCAGAATGAACTGAGGATCCTGAGGTCATTCCTGAAGCAGGGAAGTCCAAAGCCTCTTATGTCAGGGCCACAATCAGTCTCCTCGATTGTGAACAACTAGTGGTGTGGGATGATTGTGGGGCCATTCATAGTCACTAGGCTAGACCAGTCCTCTTTGTGTGTGCTGGTGTCCTAACCAAATGGAGCAGCAGCTCCTTTATCACTGCCTTCTCCTTCTTGACTCAAGTAACCATGCACAACATTACCTGACCTTTAAACAGACTGTCTGCATGTGTTTGTATGTGTCTCATGGTTTTGAAGTGGCTGGTAAATACATAGTATTCTGCTTCTGCCTTTCTCCAGCCTCAAATCCCACAGGTTTGTTCCCATCCCAAGTTTTCATGAAGGAGAAAAGAATGTTTAGTCTATTCCTTGTATTTTGTGGGGAAGAAGATGCTTGAACTTCTTTATACAGTGCAGTATTTGTCTTACTACATGGGAAAATAATAAAGCCTACAGTGTATTCAAAACTCTTAACTCTACAAAAAAATGTATGTTTTCCACTGTTACTAATATTTGAAATCATTAATCCTAACAGGTTCATTTTTTTGTGTTTTAATTTTCCATTGCCTACTTTGATAGAAGACAATGAGGACAATCAAGTTTTATTGCTATTTCTGTAAATACCCTCTAAGATGATCAAAAGTGACCGGTCACTGCCATTGAAAGGAAGATGGTCTTGATAGTACACAGAAAATTCATCTCAGGTTTTGTTCAGAAGTAGGGTGATGTTCTGAGAACAAAAAAACTGCACAGTTGGGCCAATGTGAACATACAACCTTTCCATTTTAATTACTAAGTCTTTGAAGAGGCTTTGCATCAGTGGGATAATGGGTGATTGCAAAAACTTCCAAAGAAGATTTTTTTAAAATAAAAAGCTTCAAACAACTTACAGCCATAACCCAGCATTTTAACCAATAATTGCCCTTCTAGATGCCTATCTTTTCTTTAGGCTCTCGTAAGTGGGACAAGGTCTTGTAAAGATACAAACATTTTCCTCCTCATTTTAGTGGTAAATAATCTCTCTTTGTTAACATTAGGACTGCTCTCTGATGTACTTCGCAGCATCTGCTCCCTTTTCTCCCCAGTTCTTTTAAAAGCATTCTTAGAGTCACGGAAATTTTTTCTGTCCAAACAGACCAGATAGAAATCTCTCCTCCAGGAAAGAGTCTTACAGAAACCCTGACTGTTAACAGCCCTCAGCTGGAGCAGAACCGAGGCACTCAACTCAGGAAAGCTGTGTTGGTTTACACAAAATGAGAGGTTCAGCTGCAAGCATATTTTGTGAAGGCCAGCTCTTCTACTTAGTTCACCATTCTGAGCATAATCAAAAGTTTCAAAACATAAGAGCCTGTAGGCTGAAATTTATTGGGAACAGATGGGGCTAAAGAGCACACACAATTTACCTGTGTACCTAAATAACATAATATATATTTATAAGCATAAATAAAACAGCTGGTCTCCATTTCCTCGCTAATGAAAACACCCTTGGCCTTCCTGAACTCCAGACCTACACTGCCACAACAACTTGGTCTTCATACACACAAGTCATATCTGTTGGCCTGAGTCATGAAAACTTGGCGTTACACAAATTTTCATTAATAATTTTGGCTCTGTTCTGGTTTCAGGTGGGATAGAATTAGTTTTCTTCCTAGTAGCAGATATGGCACTTTATTTTGCACTTAGGATGAGACTAATGGTAGCAACACACTGGTGTTTCAGGTGTTGTAAAGCAGTGTTTATACTGAATCAAGGACTTTTCAGTTTCTCACCCCACCCTGCCAGCAAGGAGGCTGGAAGTGCATAAGAATTTGGGAGGGGACACAACCAGGCCAGCTGACCCCAAAAGGTTTATTCCATACCATACCTGTTGTGATCAGTATACAAGTGATGGGGAAAACCAGACAGGGGCTGCTGCACAGGAACTGGCTGGGCATCACTGGGCAGGTGAACAGTTGCACTGTTCACTGCATCACTTGTTTTGTATATTCTAATTACTTTATTGCTGCTATTTTCTCTTCCTTTTCTGTCCTATTAAACCATCTTTATCTGGATCCATGAATTTTATTTTTTTCCCCCAATTCTCTTCCCCCATCCCACAGTGCGGGGATGGAATGAGCCAGTGGCTGTGTGGTGTTTGCTACCTGCTGTGTTAAACCAAAACAGGCTCCTACAGAAAGGCGCAGGCTGTCAATTAAATTATGGCAGCAGCTGAAATCTAAAGGTCACATCATCTAATATGAAACAACACAGCATTTGATAAACAGCACAAGTCAGAAGAACTAACTTTTGAAGGTCGGACTATTGCCAGGTAAAACGCTGGACTCCTGCAGGTAAGCACATTTTCCCAAATGATATTTCATGGGCAGGAAGACATCTCCTTAGCAAGATACTTGCATGAATCTTTAAGCTGGGCTTGTGGGAAGGAAACACGTAGGCTTACATAAGCTATTTCAGTCCAGAAATTCCTTGTGGTTAGTTAATTATACGTACTAATAACTTCCCAATGACAGTGTCTGGATACAGCCTGCACATACACACAACAAAACAATTTAATATTGTTCACCCACTACAATGTTCTCAAGCAATGACTCACACTCCAGTGCAAGTTCTCATACTATAGAAAGTTAAGTATTGGGACTTCAGCTTTCCAAAATTAACGTATTGCATTCAGGAACCCCTGTGATCTCTCTGGAGAGTGACTTTGCAGCAACACCATTGCAAATCATATCCAGGGATTCCTAGGTGCCTGTAGGATGATGATAGGGACACCTAACACTAATCACAAGTATCACCATGTAGTTTTACACAGGTCAAAACATGCTGATGTATCTTTAAATATTACATCTATACATCTAAGAGCAAGGCCAAGGAGCTCCCTTTACACAAACAGGCTTTGTGTATCTCTCAAGGATGCAAGGAGAAAAAATAAGAACTGCTGTGACATATCCCAATGTTATTTCCTAACGCATAACAATTGTTACTTGTGGTTTTTATTTTGGGGGTGGGATCATAAGCTTGAGAGGTTCATAGCTCAGAAGGGGCAGCATTCTTCCTGAGGAGCCTGGCCCAGTTTTGGAGACTAATGTTTTTTTCAGAGAGTGTAAAGGCCAAAACATTTCAAAATTTATGTTAAGTATAGCGGGGGAATCCAACTGCAGAACAAATTCCCAAAGTGGCTATTTTTCAAATTTGCCCTTCTAAATAGTACTTTAGTTACTTTATTTCTTATTTTATTTTAGAGGTTAAAGAAAATTTCCAAGTAAACAAAAATTGCAAAATGTTGTCTTTTGGACAACTACGTTTTAAGGTCTTTGCTTGGTGCAGGGTAAAATGACTTGAGAGATAATCATAAGCCTTTTCCTGAACCTCCAAAGCACTTTTCTGAACTGGACATACCATGCACACAGTTTGAGCTCTCAGAGATGATTTAGTAGCCTCATGCAACCCCAAATATTCTGCAGTAGCCAGATAATCGGTCACATTTTCTTCTTTCTATTTAAATACTGGTTCAAAACCTTCCCAGAAAGAGGAGGTCCAGTACATAATACAGTATCATAGGTCCCCCAGCAGTGCACTACATGCCTGGCTCCTAGTCCTCTTTGGTTTCTCAGGCCTTTGGTCACCTGAATTAACAGCATAACCAGCTGCCTCTTAAGTGCCTTATGCACGTCTTTCAGGCTTAGTATACAATACACAGACATCCAGATAAAAGTAGTAAAACTTTGAGAAAGACAAAGAGTACTGGCACTGCAATGCCTTTTCCAATGAAAAATATTCATGGTTGTATTGAAGCAATTGTCCTGTGCCAATGTGAATGGTGTCATCTTGCTAGCTCCAGTATAATTTAATTACATAATTTTCCCAGCTCATGAATGTGCATATATTTACCTTTTTTACGATAAAATACAAAAATGATTTTTTAAAATAACTTTCAGGCAAAATAGTTCAAGAGATTAGGAAGGAACATATGGTAAAAGTCATTTTTGACCTATGTTTTATCCTCAAAACCCAAAAGTGGATTCAGTATTAAAATCAAAGCACTCTAAGTATATTATGAAATATTTACAGCTGTTATTACTGCCTGATTTATGTGTGCCAGAGACCAGATTATTCAGGCTGGTTTCACAAGCAATATGTCAGTAAACAGGATTTTGTTTGGTAATTATATTAAACATGTCCATATAAGCTTTGAATTAATTATAAACTGTATTTTACTGTAGCTGATAAAAGCACTAAGCAGCAAGAACTAACGATGGCAAAGAGGTCTCCTCTCATTTTCAGTACAGCTTTCCATGTGAAAATCTGTCAACATGAAAAAGTTGCTGCTTGTAATTAAAACCAGGCTTTATTTCAGTACTATGTTTACATGTTATGTTCCAGAAGGGGGAAAAATGCAATTAAATTACTCTCCTTAAACCCTGTGGTTCGCAAACACACAGTCTGCTCTGGGCACGCTCCTGATGTCAGCTCCTTCAGCAAGAAAGACACAAACAGTGGGGCTTGGCCTCATGACACGTTTGAGAGTTTTGCACTACTAACACTGTGTGGTGAGAGTGCAAGGGAGCCCTCAAGACACATTCGCAGGATGTTTGCAGTGGGTTTGTCTGCCCACATCAGGCATTTAGCTGTGCTCCTGTCAGTACTTGCACAAGGCTTTGCTAATGGACAGATAATGACACGGCAGAGGCAGAGGAGGTTACAGCAATACTTCACCAGGCTTGGGAGCGTGTCAGTGAGCGACTAATTACCTCTCTGCTCCAGCTCTCACATTAACTGACCAAGCCACCCCTTGCCTGTCTCCACAACAGCTTTATAGCACAAGGTCTACTTTCACTGCAGACTTCAAAGTGACTTCTCTGAATCAGACCCCCTGCCAAGCCAGGTGCTAAACTGTGCTTCTGTGGGTGCCAAGACCACAGCACGGGGACCTCAGCCTGCTGGTTGCTTCTGAAGATGAACAGTGAAGGCCTCACCTGTAACACTTCTCAATACCAAGCACACACACTGTTTCATCACCACAATTTCCAACACTTTTTTTGATATATAGAGACAGGTCAAGGCTATTTGCTGTGCCATTGGTTAACTAGAATTTCAGACCATGGGATACAAACACTATCTTGACACATTTAAAAGTTTTCACACTGCTGTAATGAGACATATTTCCTAAATAGCCAGGAAACAACCTCCTTCCACGCCAACCCAGTGCCCCACATGAGAAAACATCTTACAGACTTCAATATAAACTTTTCTCAAACAAGGTCATATTATATTAAATGACAAAAAACCAAGCAGATAAGCAGCTCTGTGCTTATCCTATATTACAGAAGCCTGTAGACTAGATTTGTTAATCTAGCTTTAATTCAGAAACCTGACACTCCCTGCTTTTCTTGTATCCATTTTTGTTTCTCATTAATGCAACCAGATGGTGACTTCAGTTTGATTACAATTCTGCCTACTTTAATGTGAACGCTTCATCTCACTACTATCAGATGACATTTGCTTTTCTTAATGTACATAGTTTTAGGAAAAGTACAGAAGTGCTATTGCTGTGTTACATGAAAAATTCCAATATACATTTAGCTGACATAGCATCAGCTGGTGTTTAAACTTGGCTTAGCTAATGGACTTTTAATGTCAGTGGGGTTGTGTGCAGTCACTGGCTATTAGCAGGAATGGGCCCTTTCTATAAAAATCACTTTTCCTCAAGTGTGTTGTTTGAACATTCCTTCCCCTGATTTAGTGACTGTCACCAAATACAAAACAAATGCAAGGACGCTGGAATCTACTGTTATCTTTAAAACCAACTTAACCTCAGCCTGGCCTCCACAAATGAAATATGTTCTGCAGTGGTACTAGTGAATACAAAACTTCAAAGACAAAAGACCAAATTTTCCTCGCCTTGCTGCAGTAAGTAAATCCCAAGCAATCCAGTGAAAATAATCAGATGGAAAGTAAATTTGATCACAATACTATTATCTGTTGATTTCCCTAAACAAAAAAAGCCAATGAAACCAAGTACTGGTAAAATAAGCTGATCGGTAAAACAAAGCAGATTAATAGTCCACACAAAGTCACTTTGCCACTTAAATTCATTTGCTTTGCAAATGTTTCTCATAAATGCAAATTTACAACTTTATTCTTGAGACCACAAAATGATAGAAATGTTTACAAAGTAAGGCATTAAATTAGGCATTTTAATTTTTTTTTAAAGATTTGGAAGGCTTTATCTTATAGCCACGTTTGCTACAAGGAATTAATATATAACTTTGGCGGGGGTGGAGGGAAGAAAAAGATTAATACAGAAATATTTCAGGACAAGCAGCTGAGCAGTTTCACCTTTTCCAGTGCTCATGAAAGGCATATGGCACATATCATTCTACTGCCTGCATGAGGATAACAACTGCTTTTGTTGCCAGCTACCAGGCTGCACTCCTAACTTAAAACTTCGACACCCATGCTCTTAGTAGCAGAGAGGTCTTTAGTTCAAAAATGATTGCTAAGGCAGGAAATTGCCACACATTTGTGTGTAATAGATACTTACGTGGATATCTGCCTACAGTTGGTGACATTTTGCTGTCAGTGTTCTTATCTAAAATATCGTAACAAAAAGCCAAGCAAAAAAACCATCTACTTGAAAGAATCTTGCCAACTTGTTTTCAAGTGAGGCACCATGTTAATCTCTCTACAGGAGAGAGTTACATTGCCACATGGAAGGGAAATGGAAAGCCTCAAAGTTATTCAAATTTTCCAGCTTAAAAAACAGATACCAAAGCAAAAAGGAAACAACCTCATGAAAAAACTTGCCACCAAGTAGGATGAGATCAAGGTCAATTCATCCTAGAGTCTCATTCTACTGCGTCAACATATTTTTAACACAGAAGCAGATCAACTTCTGGCATGTGCTGGCTCTGAAATTAATGGTGTTACATTTGGTGGTGGTCATAATCCGGCCTTGTACCATATAAGTCTACCCTTGGTATAAACATTAGGCATTTAAACAAGTAACAAAACAAAAGGAAACTGATAGTGAAACTGACCAAACTTTCTAGCTACTTAGGAAGTAAGAAATTAGGAACTTCCTATTTGCTCCAGTACAACTATTTTACATGAAGTAAAACCTGCACTCCTATTCTTGCCAGCAGAGATCTGCTGCATAAGAAGACTGCTGTATTTTGTTTGAGCAAGAGACCAAAAAAGTTACCCTCACCTTCAAAAACTGTTGAGGAAGCAGAAAAGAAGTCCCTCAAGCTAGGTTTGAAATGTCTACATGAAAAGAATTTGTAATGGGGACTATGATTTGTCAAAAAATAGTGCAGGTTTGGGGCCAAAAACTTCTGAGCAAGGAATACAAGTATTTCATGAGACAATTCAGCAAGATTTTCTGTGAACAGCACTTGTAGAAGGGCAGAGTCTTCCCCATTTAATTACAGATCCATTCCTTAACCAGACAGAATTCTAGTTTCCACAATGAACCCTGATTTTCAGATTAAGTGGCCAAGTTTAACAGAGGAAACGTTATCTCTTCCTAGCTGAAAGCACCAGAGAGTTTTATCCTATTAACAGAGGTTGATACAGCAGAGATTTCTCTATAGACTCATCTGAGTGCAGACATGAAACTTCAGTCTGGACACCTCACTGCTTGCCTGTTAGCCTCAGCTATTCACTGTTAGTCACAGCCACTCATCTTTTGTTTGTGCGGAGCTGCAGAGCAACCAGACAGACACACAAAGTTATGGGAAAAGGGAAAGGTGAGAAGGATGCATCTGTGCTGACTCCATCAGCAACTGGCAAAACTTAGAGATACACTAATGAAAGAGCAAATTTATTCTGACTAAGCCAGTGTGCACATCTGTACTTGGAATGCCTCCTGCTAAGTGCCCACACTTCAGTCAGTGTAGGTAAATACAGTGCCCATGAGAACAGAATTAATCTCGCTTGCTATTCTGTCCCACTTCTTACTCCTTGATTTCAGTATGTCTGAACTGCAATTAACCTCATTCAGTGAGACTGTACTTAATTTCCACTCACTATGTAAACTTTCCAGCATAAACACATATGTTGGGAGTGGATAAGACAAGCAATGTATTTAAACAATAGATACACCATATCATAAAAATGCAGCAATTCATATTCCAGTCATTATTTTAGCAAATTGATGACTAGAATACAGCTCTCCAAGAAGCTTTGAATTACTAATAATCCTGCAGTGATCCCTTTTCACTGTCTCATGTGAAATGCACTAAAATCAAGCAAAGAAACACCTGGGGAACAACTATCAGTTCAAACAAGTTTCCAAAATGGCTGCAATAAAATCAACCTCTTCTGACAGATCATTCAAGGCTTACTTGCACATTTCCTTGTATCTAGCTGATGAAATTCAAGATTTCTCAAACAATTGCATCCAGCACTCAGGGGACCAAGGAAAACACCAGCTTTCCTTTTTCTCAAAGGATACACCGCTAATCCACTGAGATTAACATTTCAACCTCTCACTCAATGTAAGACTAAGAAATAAAGCTACTTTACTTCTTGAAAATAACTAAAAATGGATTGGCAGGAGCTACCTAACAAGAAAATGCTCAGCTGTTGCCAGGCCAGTGAAATCTATCTGAGCTCTTTAGCATAATTGTTGAAAATGTTCCTGCAACAAGAGCAAAAAAGATACTGATTTAATTGCCTAGGCAACCTCATAGCTTTTATAACTCATAAGGCAGTGGAGTCCTCTGGAGCACAAGTCATTCAATCAGATGAATGAAGTACAGTTGAATAACATAGTCCTGAATCCCAGATTAAACCCAAATGAAACAAAACAGCCCAGGACAGTGATCCTTATTCCATTTCCAACTGCGCTGCAATCATGCACTGGATCTGCTCTTCCTCCTTCCAAATTTGAGATAACACTGTAGATTGTACTGAGCAAAGCAAATCCTTCCAAACTGCCTGCCACCAGAAAGTCAGAGTTTCTAGGAAGCATCCCTGTTCCTCAGCAACAGCATATACTTTTGCTGTTCCTTTGTTCTGGTTCTGGCCAGCACATAGTTAATTTTTGCAGTAGCCAGGAGGAGGCATGGCTAGGACCCAGAGATTATACTATACTAGCTCACTCCATTTTCCAGAGATGAGGTGAAGGGCTCTTTTCCAAGTCTGGGTAGTGTGGCAGAGGGAGCGGTCAGGCATTGCTGTGGTCAGGGAGTTTCCATGTGAATCATTCGCCTCTTTCTTGGACCTTCTGTCATCAGTATTGTTGTTGTACATTTACTCATCTAACTGCTGCTGCCAGTAAATTGTTCTTAGCTCAACCCATGATCTTTACATTGTGTGCCTCCAATTCACTATCCCACCTCAGGGGAGGGGAGAAGGGAGAGAGCAAGCAGCATATGGTTTGAACGGTCCCAGTGGGAGAGACTAAACTGAGGAGTACCATTCCTAACCCATGGCATCCTTTTATACATATTTCTAGATTACAGCAGATATAAAGAAACCATCAGTGAGACTCAAGAAATTCAACATTGAGAAGGTACCTGAGAGCCTTCTCAAAGTAGCATTCCCTCTGTAGCATCTCTTTCTTCAGACAAGGAGAATGGACTGGAGCACCAGTCTTGACTACTCAGAAAACTTGAGCTCAGGTTTTGGTTTCCCTTACGCATTTGCTCTGCACGCTTAGGCAATTCCCTCTAGACCTCTCCACCAAACAGTGATAAATACAGCAAGCTTCCAAATCCAGCAAAATAAAGACTGAATAACTAAGGCAATGTTACAAATAAGAACTTCCCATTGTCTCCAGCAATGCAAGCACATAGTAAAGCTTTCCCAAACACACAACTGTAGCTATTCCCCACAGAAGGTATCTGTGACAAGCACGCACAGTTTCTTCAGTGTCTCTCCTGTCCTGCCTGTGTAGGACTCACAACAAAGAAAAGTGAGAATTTTGAGGAGGTGCTGAGGCACTGCAGCATCACATACTGACAAGGGAGATGCCCCTGCCTTGATGGGACTGTTGGGGTGCTGTGCAAACTAGAGCAGCACTGCCTGTATTCAGGGAGCAGCAAAGGTACTCACCTAAATTCAGCATTGCCTGACACTTCCTGGTGGAAATAAGGGCATGTCTGGCACCACTGAGAATCTGGGTCTCCACCTCAATCTGCATCACAGTAAAATCAGTGTGATTTACAAGAAAAAAAAAACCAAACCAAACCAAACCAAAACAAAAAAAACCAAAAAAACCAAAAAACCAAAAAAACAAAACAAAACAAAAAAACAACACACCACAAAACAACCCACACCAAACCAAAAACAAAACCCAAACAGCAAGATCTAGAGAGCACTGTAAATATATGCCTTAACCAGTGCTAACCAGGACTGCAACTGAAGTCTAACAGTGAGGTTTTTCACTAGGCTGGTTGAAATATGTGGAAAAATGGAAATGAAATCCATTGTTGTCAGAAGACTTCACAACTTTTTAACTTCTTCATTTTCACTGAAAACATAACACATTTTCAAAGAGCATAAATACAAATAGTTTGGACAGTAGAGTAAATCTTCAGGGCTATATTTTCTCTAAAATATTCAGGGCTTTTCTCTAAAATAACTGAGTTTTTTTCTGGTTTTAATTAAGATTTCTTCCTTTTTTTCCCAACCTCCCCTGAGCAAATAAACAAAAAAGGAATATTTCTTCTCTTTGTTTCCACCTAGATTTTCCATGTTGATAGAAAGGGTATTTCTAAGTGAGACTGTTTTTGCATGAAGTTCTATCTCCCCAGCCAAAACTTTTAGATAATGACCCAGGCTATAAAGGGACTCCCCAAATCCTGGCATTTGATGACTTGGGAGGAAATCCCATATTTCCTGCTTAAGGTCCATGTGATTTGGGATGGAGTCATAAAAGCAAACAGGAAGCTGTTCTAGTGATGACTACCTAGGGAGAAAGCTATATACAAGCATCTCAGAGGTTACTGAAAGCTGGGAAAACCTCTGGCAGCTCCTGCCCACTGCTCCCATTCACTGCACCTTACTTGTGAGTGTTGTTTGTACAGGCAGAGCCAGCCTTGAGGAAAACAACTGGAACACAGCTACAGTCTGGGGCTTTCCTTTAGCTCCCCCAGCTAGTGTGCACACACTAGCTGTGTAGTTTTATGCTACATCCTCACACCAGAAAGATAAATCTAAATACAATAACCGCAGTGGATCTTGTGCAAAATATTTAACCAAGCCTATCTCAAACCCAACAACAATACTCAATAAATCATCTCTCCACCACAGCAGTAGAGTTGGGGGCTGGAGTACCTACAGATGACCCCATTAAATTAAACACAGAGGAATAAAGTATGCTCAAAATCAAGGGGAATTTTGTTGTTCCTATTTTTTTCTGTGTAAACTTCTTTATAACCATCTTCCTTTTTAGCATAATTTCAGACACTTGCTTGCAAATGATGCAAATTAAGTGTTTCTTTGAATACAGTTTGCCTCCCAGAAGACTTAATAATACTTCCTTCAGATTGCTTCTTGGATAATGTTATGACAGAAAGATCCAGGGGTGCCTGCTCCTGTGACTGGACTCTACTGAGCACACACAATAAATCACTTAAAACACCACCATTCCTTCAGTCCCTGGAAGCAGCCAGCACTGAACTGTGCCTCTGCACATTATCCTGACGCTGTGCTGGTGGAGGTTATGGCCAGCTGGAAAACCACAGCTCATCTCTTGCTCCTTTCCTTTGACTCTTGACTTGTACTTGAGAAGCTGTTTCGTACCTGCGAGCCGAAGGTGCGGCAGAGCCGGCTAATGCAAATGACAGACGCTGTAATTACTGCTTCACTGGCACCCGTGCCAAGACCGCTGCCTGCTAGACTTGAATACCTCCACTGGGTGGCTAACAAGATGTGCACTTCACAAACCAGCACAGCCCTCTCCTCATCCTAAAGGGAGGAAACACAATGCCATTTTTCCTAAAGGGATATATAGATAGTTATGTGAAATATATTGCATAGCCAGAGCATCCATAATTACACTTTTATTTCAAAGATAGCCTCCAGTAACATGCTTTCAATGACAAACCAATAGTCTGAGACTCACATTGAGCCCAATTCTCTTTGACTAAATCACAGCAAACTGTTCAGTAGTCCGAGCAATGCAAATTTACCCAGGGACTCCCCTTTGCACCAGCAATTCAAACATATTTTTCTGATGAGCTGCAAAAGTCATTTTCTTGCCTTTTTGTAGAAAAAGTATCCAGAACAGATTCCTTGAAAGCCCAAAGATGTAAAATCCAGAAAGAAACGAAAATCAAGAAATACAGCCATACACTATAAAATAGGTTACTAAAACCAAGAAGATTGTTTTGCTGGTAGCATGGCATAAATGTAGCTTTGCTTTTCAAAGCATAACTCTCTTTCGTATTCTACTTATACACAAAATTCTAGCCATACACTGTACAAAAATAGTCAGTTGTTTTCCTTTTCAGCCTGGGCTTCTCTTACTTTCCACAGGAACTTATTCGCTTTGTATCCTATTCAACTGAACTGGGTCGACTGTGCCTCAAAACACCTCTCTTCTATTTACATAAAAATCAAGATACTTACTTGGAAATGTCTATGAAACATAACCCACATTTTTGTGGTTGTTGAGATGGCCACGACACTCAGAGTGCTTCAGTAAAACACCAGAAGGCTTCAAGCATCAGCACCTTGCTCTCTAGAAGTCTTTCATACCTTTTCTCTTTAGTCTCCCAAGGGCAGCTCCACACAGCTCTGGTCCTTTCTCTCCTTCCTTTCTTTCTTTCTCTAGTTCTGTCTCACTCCTTCCTGTCCCTAGCACAGCCACCTAACCCTGTCTGTCCTAAATACAGCATCTTACCCTGCCCAGCAGACTCCAGCTGACTCCCTACCAGCTCACTCACTCTTTATCACACCCATAGCTGTGAGGGCAAGGCTGTTCCCACTCTTGGATAATTAACACAACTGCAATATATCAGGGGCAAGACTGCCTTCAGCACTATCTCAATCTGTCTCCCCACGTTTTCTCCTTTTCTACTGCACAGACCAGCTATGGAACTGATTTGCCTGGCCTTGGCACAGAGTTGTATTCCTGTTTTCAGATATACTGTATTTGGAAAATTAAATTAGGAAAATCTTTTTAATTTGGTTAAGGCTGTTTCCTGTTTCTGAATTTGGATGTCACACACAAAGCTAGCCCCAAAATATAGTGAATAACTGGGGTTTAAGACCATTACCAAAGAAAAATGAAGTTGTGTGGTGAATGATCCATGTAAAGTGATTAAGTGCAAACATGCGCAACAACTGTGGAAATGTTTAGATGCACTCTGGCATTCTTACTGTACAGAGGAATAAATGACACTGACAGTAGTGCTGAAGAGCCATCAGGAGGAACCTGTATGTGATCTATATTTTTTTTTTCTGTAACTATTGCAACCAGCTGCTAGAGCCTGGACCCAGAGGAAGAAGAGCTCAGATTCTGACTCCCAGGTTCCCAGAGAGGAATCTCTCCTCTATGCACAGATTATCCACTTAATTTTAATCCTGCTTAAACTGCACCTCTGTCAGCAAAGGAAACAGAGTGGCTGCTTTGCTTTCAGCAGAGAGTACTGCAGTACTAAAATGCTACTCAGAACCAGTACAGGCCACCACATCCAGCTCAAAATTGTCAGCATCATTGAAATCTACCACAGTGCATCACTTTAAAACAGATTAATGTTCCAAAGGGCCTTATCCATTCACAACAAAATACTACTTGGCTCTTGCTTTATTAATACAAATACTACACCCACATGCTCAAGTACAAGAGGTCCACTGATGCATCAAGATAATTAAGTCCTTTCCCCTCGTTTTTTCAACAAGATGTGTTTAGGTATTTAATTAGGAAATGCATCCCCAAAAGGTTAGCACATTCACATGTTATATTTCACTTTTTCCGCACTAAGCATTTTCAAACTGCTGCTGTTGCGAATACAGACTATGCTGGGGCAAGACAAATATCTGCACATATGGCTCTTTTACAGTTTTCTTTTTAAATTATCACTTTGATTTAATTAGGTTTGAGGGGTTAAGCATGAAAAACACACTTTTTTATTGTAAAGGAATAAATGAAACACAACCTCATTAATACGTAGTTCATTTAGCTTTTCTACCATCTTTTACACCATCGTTATTAACCCCAAAAGCTCTCTGAACCACGCTTGTCACCATAGATAGATACCCTGACCCTCCCTTTCGCCCCACCTACACAACAAAAAGGTGGGAGCCACAGGATAAGTGGATAACAGTTTGGGAGGCAGTGAGTGTGGGGGCTGTAGAGGAGCACAACAGCTGAAACCCAGTCTCTGCTGACTGAAGAGCCAAAGGAAAAGTTGCTCTTACAGAGATGGCACTGAAATGCCCAGCAGGGGCACAGATTGGGGCATTTAAATTCTCATTCTGACGTAGCTTATCACAGAGGTATAGTAAATGCAGTGAATGCCAGATCACAGTTGATTCTGGCTTGATAATCCCTCTGGCCCCATTCACACCACTTTGAGAATTAAGGGCTGTCTCTACCATTGCAGCCATTTCCTGTTCTCTCCTGATAATAGCGGAAAAATACTTAGACAGCTTCAGATAAGAAGATAAGAAATACTCATAAAACAAAAAGTGTATTTAGGTCTGCTGAGAAGCTCACAGGAGGACACCGAGATGCAGTGATAATGAATCTGCCAGGGAGTGAGGGGGGGGTTGGTCCGCCAACCCCTCAGTTAATAAATTCATCTTCTCCAAGGCAATGGAAAGGAAAGTATGAAAGCACAAGTCCCAGCAATGCTCATGGCTTTCTCAGCCTGCTTCAAAAGCTAAAGATAGTTGGAGAACTGAGATGAAACATATATGTTTTTTAAATGTATATATAGAATAGAAGGAAAACTTTGCCTGGTGCTATATAATGAAGAAACTTCCTGAAGAGGGCATAGTTAAACTGTTGATTCATTGCCTCACTGAAGCACCGTGTACACATACACACATACATGAAAATCCCCACTGCACACACCAATTAGAAAATCCCTCAGCTCTGGGAAAGATGCCAAAACCAGGTCTGCACCCAAATTATCTGCCTGGTCCTAGCAATACAAATAAAAGTATACATGGTGGAAAAAAAGTCCAAGACAAAGAGGTATATCCCAGCCAGATTCCCTGGATTTTTCACTCTGTTGTGGAAGTTTATCACACATCACACATTGGGAAGTGTTGCTGAAGAGCTCTCCATCCCTTTCTGGGTAGGTGAGCACACTTGTGTTCTGTGGCAGGTCCCACACATGCGTTGCCCTTTGCAGTGTAGGAACAGGGGGTCTGGCTCCTCTGCCCTCGTGGCATTTCTGTCACACAGTGCTGTGTCACAGAGGGGAAGTGTGGAAAGCAGAAACCATCCAGGAGTGTGAGGTACGAGCCCTGTGGCACTGAGATGAGCGCTCTGGAACAGCCAAACGCAGGGGGTCCTCTCTTCCCTGGCCAGGCCATCTGTCATGCAAAACTCCCGTGTCCTGCCAGCAGAGCAGACAGGCTCCTTTCCACTCCAGGTTCAACTGTCTGAGGGGAGCTTTCTTCTCCAACACCCCCTGACAGGATATATCTATATCAACACAGACTGATATATACCCCTGGCATGTAGGTCTACATGAATATGGTACTATTAAAACCTCTAAATACAAAATATCAAACCTATCTTATCTTGAACATGAAACCAACCAGTGAAAAGAAATGATATGGAAGACACAGATTAAATGTGCCACGATGCATAAGGGATTTTTGTACTCTCGTTCTCTGCTACCCCCTTTTCCTGGCTAGATTTCTGATCTTCCTGTGAGATAAACGAGCAAGGGAATATGACTCTGAGGGGATGGAGTAAGTATCAGCAGAAAATGGATTAGCACTGTTACATGTACAGACATGGTGCTCAGTGCAGCTAGCCCACCAGCAGCAAACCTACAGCTCTGTGCCTGGGAGAACCCACAGAAAGCCTGCCAGGGGCACCGGGAATCGGAACAACCAGCACTGCTCTCCTGTCAGAAAGGCCACACAGAGGAGTGCACTTTGTAATGGCTGGGTGAGAACATAGGGTCAGACCTGTGTAGTTTTCACAACTGCCTCTCCACAGACATGATGTGGGGAAAATCAAGCATTCTTACACTTCCACTATGCTAGCAACTTCAAATCAGAAGTCTGGTGCATGTTTTACTTCTAGGTTACATACATACGGAAAATAAACAAAGAAGCTTCTAAAATTCCTTTTCTCTTGTAAATCGTATAACTGGGATTTCCAACTGCTTTACCCAGCCCGCACATCTTTGCTGTATGCAGCTCTGCCCACATGCAGCAGCAACCTCTCTGTCTCTCCTGTATTCCACAAAAGCAACACATTTCCACATTAGGTCTAACTCCTGGAAAGAAAGAAGAGAAGCACCGAGAAAGTTTGTCCAGCATCAGCTCGCAGGAGAATAAGCCTCCTGCTTATTCTGTCAGCCGGCTGGGTGCCACACCGAGCCAGGGCTCTTTGTGATGCTCTCAAACACCCCTAAACACGCACTGAGAAGCAATGCATTTCCACTTGGAAAGGGAAATTTATACAAGGGCTACAGGGAAGGCAGATGGAGATGTACTCCAGAATCCCCGCACAGGAGAGGAAACAAAATCTCAAAACATAAACACATAAAGACGGCGACTCCCTTCGGGTGTATCATGTTTTAGGCAGGAAGAAGGAGGGCGTGGGGGGCCTTGGGGGGTTCAAGACTGACCGTCGATTGCTGAGCTCCAGGGTACGGCTTTGCCGCTGCGGAGGGACACCCGCCCCGCATCTGCCTTTCCCACGCACCTTGCCAGCCCTCCGGGGCGGGAGACCGGCGGCGATGCGCCCCGCAGGGCTGCCGGCGGGGCTCCGTCAGCCCGAACTTCCCCTCCGCTCCCCGTGCCCCGTTTGAGGACGGAGTGCAAGCAAACGCCTGTCCCGGCCAGACTCAGCACCTACAGACCCGACCCGGCCGGTACGACCAGACCCCCCGGACCCCGGCGGGGGTCGTGCATGCCGGAGATTGCACTGTTTGCACATACAAACATAGTAAAAAAGATAATCACGACATAACTTCGCATTTCTAACCCCCACATGGAGGACGCCCCAACCCCTCTCCATCCATCCATCCATCCATGCGTCCATCCATCGCCTTACCTTGCGCCGCGGAGCCGGGGCGGCTGGCCCCCAGGACGGCCAGGGCGGGGAGCACCACCATCTGCAGCAGGTATCCCAGTCCCAGCCCGCAGCGGGCCGCTGTCCCCTCCAGACCCTTCCCCATGGCCGGGGCAGCGGGAGAGTCTGCCGGAGCCGCGGAGCTTTCCTGTGCCGCCTCTGCCGGCCCCGTCCCACCTCCGGGCGCGG